>WOVY01010225.1:0-396976 GCA_013436015.1 Rhipicephalus annulatus | reverse complement strand
ATGGTCGCTGAAGGCAGGAAGCAAAGTCACATTTTTATGTTTTCAGGGCTAGATGTTAATAAGAAAGACAGGTTTTGTCGCCCCTGAAAGGGCATGTAACTGTTAGTGCAGAAAAGTTCAGAGTAAATTCAAGAAATTTTTGGGTTCAGTAAATGGTGATTGTTGGCTACTGAAGTAACGACCAAATAATGCTTAATGATTAAAGTCTCCGAAAAGAAAGATTGGTGCCTCGGGAATATCTTTTTTTATTTGTTCTAGAGAAAAACGTAATTTCTCGCAAAAGGAGAGACCACTGTCTGGTGGGCGGTAACATAACTCAAACACTACTTTGCCAATTGTACTGTGCACGCATACCACAGTTGGTTCAATGTTGTCGTCGTGAGTGAATAGTGAGGATGATAAGCGTCCCAAATGACAATCAGTACTCCTTCACCTCACCTGTCATGTCGGTCACGTCGATATACTATCAGATTGGGGTTGTTTGAAAAACTTCGCAGTCACTGACGTCCTTGTTTAACCACGTTTCGGTTAAGAAGACGATATCGGCTGCGGTATTGTCTATAAAACTTTCGAGTTCGTCACTTCGTTTTGGAATTATGCTGCGGATGTTGGTGAAAAGCACGCTAATGTTAAGGAATGAATCAGGTCGGTTTTTGGACGAAGAGAGGACAGCATTTCTTTTTCGTCACTGGGTGGTACGTCACTGGGTGGTATCTTGAGGGGCTGCTAGTGTAGTTCTGTTTAGTGCTGTGCGGTGTTCGATAACGCTATCGGATGCAACGTCGTAAAAGTAGCATCTGCTACCTACGTGTAGTTTGTCAAGGCTGAGCTTAATGCGCATTTGTGGGGCTTGACAAATTTCAACAATTTAATGCGTGCAAGGTGCGTACTTGGGGCGAAACGCCCCATACGCGCCTTGGGGCATGTCGCATTTCGCGCGCATGTCGCATTTCGCGCCAGTTTGCCGTTAGGTCGCGCCGACGGACGCTTATCGCGCCTGGCGTCAGACAATATAATGCTCGCGTTTTGCTAACGTAGCGTCGCTGTTCTCAGCGTGCACGCGCGTGAACGCTACATGAGAGTATAATGGGTCCTTCATAATGCGCGGGCGGCCGTTTAGCAAACTTCACACAAACCAAACTTAGGGTTATGTGACGTCGATGGATGACAAAACATATGACTGTGCAACTTGATAATCCTAACACGCGGCCATGTAAGAACATGGCAACATACCACGCTCATAGCGTGCTCGTGGCCCTTTCGTTAGCTCCCCATATACTAATTTTTTTTATCGCATGACGTCAATAGATAACGAAGGTAAACAACACATCCAAACATGATAATGATGAAACGGAAGTTATGTACTGCATTATTCACCTCCACCTCGTAACATCGTGCTGATTTTAAAGTGTCATATCAACAATTCTCATCTGTGCTTCGCATATCATCGATTAAAATGGTACGTCAGATCTGCCAATTTTTCTTAAGCGAGACGTAAGAAATGACGCTGCTGATATGAACAAATGTTGCACGTATAAAGTAAATGCAAGGTCACACGGGGGGGGGGGGGCGAAGACAGGGTCCTCATGCATGACGGACGGAAGCTTTCGGCTACGCTATTCTCGGACTTGGAAAGTAGGTGAATGGGCGACGAAGGTATGTGACTGAAGCAAACATGATAATCATAAGATGCGTGACATGTAACAATATGACTACATGCCACGCTCATGACGCGCTGGCGGCCGTTTCGATGGCTTCACTTATACTATATTCGGTATTACGAGACATGAACGAATGACGAAGGTGTGATACTGGTGCAAACATGATGATCATGACATGCGTGTCATATAACAACATGACTACATAGCACACTGATGATGCACTGGCGGCTTTTTCGTTAGCTTCACGTATGCCAAATTCAGTGTTACGTGACGCCAATGGATGATGAAGGTATGCGACCAGTTCAAACATTATAATGTTGAGATGCGTTTCATGTGAGAACATGAATGCGAGAATTGCTTATTCCGGGTTTTTGGTCCTCTTCTGTGCTCTAGTGCCATGTTGAGCCGGTCAGAAAGGTTCTTTGTGAGTCCTATGAGTCGTGCATAAAGGCTCTTCTTGTTACAAGCATTGCTGTCTAGTGTTCTATTATTTTTGGCTTCCTGAATCCTCTGAGTAGAGGCGGTGCCTTCGGACTTTATAATTTAAAGCCAGTCACCCACTTGAAGTTGTCAAAGATTGTCGGCTTAGGACAGGTAATAACCGCGCAGCCAAACCACGAGATTGAAGTAACTAGAAGAATAAGAATGGAGTCGAGCACTTTTGGCAAACGCTCTCAAATCATGACAGGCCAGATTGCCGCTATTCCTCAAGAGGAAGGTATATAACAGCTGCATCTTGCCGGTACTTAGCTACGTAGCAGAAACCTACAGAAAGTTTCAAAGAACGTTCAGCCTAAATTGAGGACGGCGCAGCGAGATATGGAAAGGAAAGTGGTAAGTGTACCTTCAAGAAACAAGGGAGCAGAGTGGATTAAGGAACAAGGCGGAGTTGAGGATATCATAGTTGAAATCAAGAATGTAATAGACAAGGGCTGGGCTTGTAGCGCAGAGACAGGATAACCACTCGTCATTAAGGGTGACTGGATTCCTTTAGAAGGCAAGAAGGTTAGGGGAAGACAGGTTAGTTAGGCAGTTCAGATTAAGAGGTTAGGTGAGATTAAGAAGTTAGTGGGTATAAATTGTCAGCAGCAAGTGCAGGGCCGAGCTGACTGGTGGGACATGAGAGAAGCCTTTGTCCTGCAGTGCACGTAGTCCGGCTGATGATCATGATCCTCTAGAAAATACACACACACTAATGCACCCTGCAGGCTACGAAGTGGGCGCGCAGAAATTCAAAAAGATTTCATACACTAAGTGTTTGTAACACGCACTAGGTACAGAATATTGCTATCGCGTTCAACTCGTAGCGGGAGTTTAAGGGTTCTTCAATTTTTCTTGTGTGTAGTCGGCTTCATTTTTAAGGCAAAGCCTTAAATGCCTCATCAAACATGATCATTTGTTTTAGAAGTCAAAACGTGTGTTTCAAAAAATGATATAACGATATTGTCTCATGACGTTATATTTATATAACGTATCGCTAATATTATTGATATCATCAAGAAGTGACGGTGACGACCGAACGTGCCGTCAAATAAACACATGTGGCATGTTCTTTGGTGGTCTTAACTCGGACGAACGGGTCGTGCTTAAAAGCGGGACGTGCTTATAAGTTTGTGATTCCTGTGATTTTAAATGCAAACCAAGATAGGTGCAGAAATATTTCGAATCTTCACTGAAGTATACGCGGAAAAAACAGAAAACAAAAAGTGGCTTTCGCTTTCTAGCCGCGTGAGGTGAATGCATGACGGCTATGCGATGTTTTTCGGTGACAATCGATGGGTTGATGGAATAGTGTCCCCTTTTCTATGGCTGTGGGCCTATATTCTTCCAAGCTTAATGTGTTGTTTGGCTCATATGATTGTTCTAATGAGCAAAATGGTGATGGGTGATTGGTATGTCTCACACCCATTATGTGGGATCGACCTTCATTTCTGTCTTTATAACAGTAGTAATAATAATATTATTATTTGTAACCTGGACTGCCTAAATCTGGCAGTGAGCCTATGGATCGAGTCCAGGAAAATTCACAAGTATTAACAACAATCGTTTTGCTAGAAATTGCTCTCGATGTCGTTTTAAGACTGCCAGATTATTATCATTGGCGTCACTTCATTATCGATGAAATCGCGCTGACCTTTTAATTCTTTAAAAACTAGTTCACGGTATGATATTTAGCACTTTGCTTCGGAGATGTGTAAATTTTTGGAATCCGCGTAAGTTAATCTGGGAGACTTTACCATGTCATGCACCTGCTAACTTTTTTCATTACTCTGCTGTTCACGCAATACAAAATCTATAAACGTTGACTTTCATGATCTTGATGATTTTCACAGTCCACTGCCATTGTTTTTATGTCAGCTTCTCACTGTCGTATTGTAGTTTTCACATGGTACAGATTCCCGTTTTTCAAAAAAGCACCACATGTTATTTCCCTTTATTTTTCACTGCTATTACTTGATTTTAGTCATGTCTCTTATTTTTCACATTTTCAGCTTATTTCAATTTTTGTGAGTACTCGGTCTTATTCTTTCATTTTTAAAATCATATTTTTCTCTAGATCGCATTGTGTCGTCTATTTTTTTTGCTTTAACTTTTCATGCGCCTGCACTAAAATTTCATGGTTGTTCCAGGACACGGTGAAACAAATGATTGAAGGATTAAGTCAGTGATCATTGTTGTCAATGATAATATTATTAATATTGCATTACACTACTGCGTGACCATTCCTAGCCGAATTTCCGTGCTCTTCAAACCAAAACGAAAAAAAATTTTTAATTTATGCGCCATTGTTTGCGCCTAATGTTGAATTATCCTCACATTTTCTGCTTCTTTCTTTCTTTTAACACGAAAGCATTCTATGTTGGAGTCCATCACAGCTCCGCTGACTTACTTCTGCCGTGGAAGTTACAGTGAAAAATATATACAAAAACTGCAAGGAAGATAAAAACTATAGACCATCTCCCCGAAGTGAACCCTGATGAGATGCGAACCCGGTATAAGATATGTATCTTACACATGGATGCAAAGAATCAGCGCCGCGCACGGCGTTGATGGGGTTTAAACGGGCGTCGACACCGGTGCTGGTGCTGGAAAAACGTTTTGAAATGAAAGTCAGTGTAGCGTTTACTCGAGTAAACATTTCTTTGAAACGCAGACACAAGAAGCGGATGCGTGGAAGACGCTTGTACTCGACATGGTAGGCTCGTGCCTATTCGGTGTTGACGTCACTATTCACGAACTTGATCGGCTTTCGCTAACCCTCGCAACACCGGTGACAGCCAAAAGGTACGCGCACACTAGCTGGAAGCATGCCACGACGGCGTCCCGCCCGTCGGTGCGATCTTGCGGCAGGAAGCGGCGTGCTGTACATATTCTAGGCGCCACGAGATTTTCGAGGCCCGCGCGTAGCGCAGACCCACCTGCTCGCATCTTCTTCTCGCCGACATATGGAAAGAAGTGGCGTTGTTGAGTGATTCTAGAAAGAGGAAGAGGGCACATAATTTCTGTCAGCCCCTTGGGCGACACGGCTCTGTGCCTTCTGGAGGAAGGCGGAGGGGAGTAAAAGAGGATAGATGGGGGGGGGGTGTAAGACGTCAAGGCCCTGGCTGGAGCAGCAAGCAGGCAACAGCAGGGGAAGGGTCGGCAGGTCTCTGCTCATCTGTAGGCAGCTATTCCCGTCTTCTCTAGGAACTCTACCAGGCTTCTGAGTGCTGGCAGGTGTGGACGGAAGGGGTAGAGCAGGTAGTCCAAGGTGGTGGAAGGTAGGCCCCCTCTGCGGCAGGCTGTCGTGACCCTCGAACGTTCCTGTGCCAGGCCAGGGAGGCACAGAGGAGGTGCTCGAGGGTCTCGGGATCCCCACGTCGGCCGCAGGCGGCAGATGTACAGCGTCCCTTGTCGTGGTGGCGAGCAGTGGTCCAAACGCAGCCGGTCCGCAGGCGCAGCAAGGCGGCACGGTCTTGTATGGTGAAACCCATCTGGGGCAGGAACTAGGGGGCTCGTCCATTGGCTACCCTGGGGTCTGGATCTACCGTTCGGAGGAGCCGTTTGTTGCGCACCTTGGTGAAGTCCCTGGCCGAGACGGCCCGAGTGAAGAAGGTGCCAGGCTGATGCGCAGCCTTGGAAAGCGTGTGAAAGAAGTGGTTCCAGTGAGATGATGCCCACGTGCTTTCGCAGTAGTGGAGAGGGAGGAGGGAGAAAGAGCAATCACGCGGCGAGCGCGCAGCAGGCGAAGGGGAGACGTCACCGCGCGCTGGAAGTAGGGCGTGAACTACTTCGCACCACTCCAACATTTGCGGCGAGTGGAGCGGTGCATATGGAGGGACAGCGCTACACAAACTAGTTATACAGCGGCTTCGCATCTTAAAAAAAACTAGAACGCTAGCATTTGTCACGCGGAATGGAAGCATGAACCTCTCCATGCTGCGCGCGCAGCGATAACCACTACGCCACAAAACGGTCTCGAGTCTTTACGGTAAGCCATACACCATACATCGTTTGGCAGTCCTTAGAGTTTCGGCATATTAGTGCGTTTTTGTTATAAATGGTGAAATGGCGCGACGAGAGCGCTCTAAAGGTCGTCGCCTCCACGAAGCGCCTCCTCACGGAGCGTGTATCTCTAGGTGCGCACGCTTATCAGACTCGTAAAGCAGTATAGGACGAAAATGGCTTCTCGCGCCACCTTGGCTGCATTTACGCAAGGAACACGCTGCGGACACAGAAGACAGGGAGAATTGCAAGTTGTTAGCGCTTTTTCTGTGTAATTGTGTGCTTGTTTTCGTGCGCCTTAGCGTTTGAACAGCGCGCTTTAGGTGTCGATGTGTGGCGGTTTATCAGTGCTGGTCCTGTGCATGGTAATTTCATGCGTACTTCCTGCTTGAGGCGTGTGCTGCAAAGTTCGAGCCGCTTGCCGTTCTTAACGTGACTTGGTAGTTTGTTGCTGTTTCTCAAACAATGATCAATAAACGCTCAACTACCCCCATAATACACGTTTCACTTTTGTGTTATACCGATATCTCTATAAATAGAATCGGCCGCGTTTTTTTATTTCTTGCTCTCTCCCTACTTTTCGGACACCAATTTGGCAGTCATTCATTGCCTTTTTTTATCGCAGACTTCTTTACTTTTCCAGTGTTGTCCCTGAAATTCAAGGCTTCATGTGAGTTAAGCACCAAAGTGTATATTTCTATATTCATCTGATATATGCATTACTGTTTCTTTGTTTTCTAAACTCCACACGCATGCACAGCAAAGGGAAAGTCATTTCTTGTTCACCTATTCTCTATCTGAAACAATGCATTCTAAGTAGACGCAACCTCCCTTTATGCAGCTAAGCGCTTTCCCTTCAATGATCAAAAAATAAAGTTTTACTTTTTTTCTATACACTAACTGTAGTTACTCAGAAAAAATTGTATTCTTCAGCTGCCATCCAGTTTAATTTCTGCTTCTATGACGATTCGACTAAAGGACCCCTAAAACACTTCCACTCATTTCTGACATTTCATGTTCACGTGCAAATCGTGTTCAGAATTCCGCCACAGTCAACAATGGCAAACTGCTGCACGACGAGCTGTGGGCGTTTCAGAAAATTCACTAAATAATCCCTCCTCCTCTCTGCCCCTTTCGGCACTTTTAGTTCTCTCAGATGTTAGCTGTGACGTCAGCATGTCATCGGGCAGTGATCAGTTTGTCCGCCCACAGGCACTATCAGTGTCAAATAAAACTAAAACCACGGCAAGCGTTCGCAATGGTAAGGAGATTGTCCGTCCACTTATCACCATGCACAGACACGCATATATGCACAGAGCTGCCAAACAAGATGCGTGCGCCTTTCGACGGCGATAACTGGTTGGTGCGCACAAAGCAGTCGCGAAAACTTGCCGCTGTTCGGGTTTCATTTGACGCTCGTTGCACGTGCGCCTGCCGCTCTTGCTCCTCGCACGGAAACACTCAGTCAGGAGGAGAGACGAGCCGACGAACGCAGAAAAGGGCGAAACAAGCTAGAGTCAACTAGGTATGATCAAAAGGCGCGTGCTATGTCTTCATTGAAGACTCATGCTCAATCTCTGGGTTGTTTAAAGGCCCCTTAACAAAATTTGTTGCCATGTTGCTTACACTGTCAGAGACATACTTGCTGATGAGCCGCCCATCTTTTTTTGCTCAAATTTCACTCAACGTCCTTGCCATACAATTACGGGAACGCCTCTTCCTCCCATCTGCTCCCTTAGATGTTCTGTATTCTTTCATCGAAACTAATTTTCAAACCAGTGAAGTCACTACCGACTCCACCATTATTATGCGTCTGCACGTCAGCATTGAAGCGTGGACGCTATCGGTATTACATGGTGCTATTTGGAGGTGTATGGGAATAAACGTAGTGTAATAAAAAGATTTGTATAAAGGGTAAAGCAGCATATTGTTTACTTTGGCGTACGGTATTTTTCAAAACGTCGATACGCAAACGTGACTGATTACCTCCTGCTGCAATGAGGTTATAATATTGATTACCTATTACTCTTTCTCGAGCAAGTTAAGAAGGCATGTTACCTGATTTCAGATTTCTTGTATGAGCGGTGCATCACGATGTGGTCTCTCTTCGTATGCCTGCAATGTGCTAATGATTCACTACCTCCAAAATAGTGATCGACCAGTAATACCAGTCCTCCAGCAGGTAAGCTCAGCGCCTTTTCAGTTTCTGCAGCTGCGCGATGGGGTTTTATTGTTCTGTGAATGCAGAAAATAGTTGTGAAAGTAGCAGAAACTGAGGTGAATGAGTAATTTGGTGTCCTGAAGCCAGAAAAAGCGGAGGCAGAGCATTATAGGGTTCTAACCAAAACGCAAAGATAAACGACAAAGCAGAGAGTGAAAATGGTTAAAAACTACTTTCACGTAAGAAAATCGCAATCGATAAACTTTCGCCCCCATTCATTTATATTTTCATTGCTATTTCTGCATTTGAAGTCGATGAGCACATAGTTTTTTCTTTATTCTGCTTGGTGTTTGCCTATATTACGTTTGTATTTTTCTCTAATATTTGCTTTTGCATTGAATGGTTAGCTTTTCTTACACATATGTTCTTGTGCCTTACTGTTGCCTTAGTGCTGTGGACAAAATCTACAGGGTAGTGTATTTCTAGGTGTTATATGCCTTTGACAGTCACTGAGCCCCATTTCATGTTTTGGACATGATGAAGATAGATTCTCGATGTGTATTGGGGTTGTTTTGGACAATAAGCCGACATTCAAATGCAGCGGATAATTTCGATCTTAATTACGGCTTGATAATTCAGAAGACCTAAAAAAAGAGAGATCATAATCCTCGAGGTTTCGCTTTTTCGGTAATACATTATTTGTGTCTAGTTTTCAAATACAACTTTTGGATTTTGGTAACACGGGTATTGAATTGTTGATGACAACTTCTAATATTCTTGAAATCAAACTAATCAAAACATCCAGGTCACACGTTTAGATTCTCCGATGCCCATGGCGGCGTGCTATGCGCCACATAGTGCAATTGTGGTCCCCACTAAGCGCAATCAACGAGATATTTTTCAACTGTGATTAGTTTCCTGCCGGAAGTTGTGCAAAGGTCTGATCACGTTCAAGAAATGCCATTCGAATAAAGCCCGATCCAGTTCTGAATTGACTGCATGACATCAATATTACAGACGTGCAAGCTTTATATTATTTTTTCTACTATAACGCAGATATTTGGTGGTCCGGTTGTTGATGCTACAAATTGTCTATCTTGAACTCACCGCTTGCTCTGTTTTGTTCTTTATTTCGTGTTTTGCAACCAAGATATGCAGTGCTGGGTTGTGTGATGTTCTAGTGCGACAATCTTGTGCATTGCAGTTGGGTCAACAGGAGCCAAAACTTGTCGACGGGTGCAACGTCTATTTTTTTAACAACATTGATGAATTGCTGAGTGTCCTGACATCTCGGAGTTGACCAAACCAGTCGTGGATCTTCACATGAAGCAGTTGCTTCCTCCGTTATTCTGCGGTCAGTGTGCCACTATAAAGACGGGTACTTTCGGAGCATGTTCTTAAAGGAGTACTCGAGTCATTTTGAGGCACAGCGCGAAAGGAAATCTTTCGTTTTTATGATTTGCACTATCAGCGTTCTCCACACACCGGAGGCGGAAAACAAATAGAAAATATTGCACTCACATTTTAAAGTTCGTCGCACAGCATCGTGAAGCCAGCCCCATCGCAATGGACGTTATCACAAGTCGACAGAGTTCATTGGGTTTGTCCCTCCTATCTAGAGTACAACCGTGGTTATTGTTAGCTTCAATCTCTGAACCTGTAGCGCATGGAGAGAATAAACAGTGAAGACTTCGCATCCAGCCGATATTAACACCCGAATATGTATCTTCCAGTGTGATCTTGGCCCTCTTACATGATCGCTTCTAGAGTACATATACGTATGAACCACTCGGTTGAAGACCCTTGCCGAATCGAGACCAAGAATGACCATCGTGTCTCCACAGACAGTGAAGAGAGAAAATAAAACCTAAGGATGTTTTGAAGCCCTTCGATTGGTTATTTACCTGAACATTCTGGTTGAATACTGTTGCTTACTATGAAGTAGGAACTTAGCAATCTAGCGTCAAAAACGGGCTAGATGGCCTACTCTATTTTTAGATGACGCAAGCAACCGCAATGCAAACGGTCGTACCAGGTGCTTGATTTCTCGATATCGAGAACAGTTTGTGAAAGAGTATCTCGCTATTAGTTAACTGAATAGTGTGCATATCTGTGACATAAAAACTGAAGGTTTTTATAGTGGTTCAGACAGTCCTAATCTACGATCGTATTTTGGTTTCATTTTATCCTACGAAAAAGTAAAGTGGCGCCAAGTGTACCACGTGCATGCTTATTTAAAGACTTATGCCACAGTTGGTTAATGTTGTTGTACGATGAGCCGTGCGGCATTACTATGGCATGCATATTAATGCAATACTCAAGCGCTTAATATATGGGGTTCACTCTGAGTGAAGGTCAGCAAGCCAGAGAGAACTAAAAGGTGAAAATTGAATAGAGTGCGATGTTCAACTTCCCGTGCCCGCCCGACCAATTTGGAGTGCTTGCTTGATGGCAGCTTTTGCAATATGGTTTACCTAATCCAACTTGCGCGGTACAGCATAGCTGAGTAAAAGATATTCTGAAAGGGACAGCCATCGGTTCCTAATTTTTCCATTATATTCTGTAAAATGATTGAGATAATGGCCGAGCAGTCAATTTACCAGTGCAATTTGTTATTAAAAAAGGCGGAACTGTTCTAGGTCGAGGTTGGAATGCAGAATCCCAATAGGGTATCATGGAATCGGTGTGCGGCTAACGAGACTACTTGCTTATTGACACTGCCGCTAAACGAATAAAAAAAAAAGCTCTTCAGTATGAACTACCAACAAGCCCAGTAAGCGGAAATATAAGTAGACCCGCAGGCCCCAGGATCAAATCTCGGCGGCAGCAGCTGCATTCCCAATGGAGGCGGAAATATTGTAGGCCCGTGTGCTAAGATTTGGGTGCACGTTCAAGAACCCAAAGGGTCAAAATGTCAGGAATCCTTCACTACGGTGTTTCTCGTAATCACATGGTGCTTTTGGGGCATTAAACTCCACATATCAATCAAATCAATTTGAATTATAAGTATGCACCACTGCATTTCGAAAAAATCTCTCTACTCCCCTCCGATGCACAAAACATGAAGAAGCTTCATATAACTGAAATGTAGGGTGAAGCAAGGTAGGCAGAGTCGTAGAGTTTCCTATTACCATCAAGGGGGAACTAAGACTATATGTTCATTGGTGAGTAGATAGCACAGTATAGAAAAACTGTACGTTGCACGTGTTGCAAAATTGTTTCTTGACTTAGGAAAATACTACCGAACATTTGTGTAGGCAGGCTGTGGCATAACTGCTATACATTAAACTCAATCAAATATATAACAATATGGTGCCACCAGCTCCACTGTTTAGCAAGTGCTCGTGACGTCAAGCAAGTGCAGCTGTTTGAGTTCATTTTCCCGGTGCAGGAATTAGTCTGGAGTGGCAAAGGACAAAACCATCAGTCAGTCGGGGTGCTGTGGGTTGGCCTCCTACGTTATTATGCAGAGTTGTGAGTATTAGAGCGAAGACACTTGTGACGAGACTGCAGAAGAGGTGGGAATCGGAGTGCATGGCTATCGAGTGCATGGCTCTCACTCAGTGAGAAAGCAAGGAAGTGTTTAGTCAGCATGTCGTTTCTAGTTTCAAATAAAGGCTCAGTGATTATTGCCACATAAAGCCAGACAGGTGCTCGTAGCTATATCTTGGAGCTACCTACAGCCTGCGAAATAACAGAGGACATGGCATTGCCGCTTCCGCGTCATTTTTAAAATGCAGGAAGTCCCGCGTAACTTTAGCCAGAGTTAAAGATTATGCCGGAACACGTAGAGTCGACGCGACCAATTGCATGTTGCTCGCCATCGCCCGGAGTTAGACAATTTCTTGTGTTTTCAAATATTGCATAATAAATCTGTTTAATTAACAAACTTCTGAAGGAACGAAGATTGATAAAGATTTCAATGAGAAAATTGTAGATCGGCCTTCGAAACCCCAAATAGATAGTTCTAAACTTCATATCTGTTAGGAATTAGTGTTTTTCTGCTAATTGCGAATGCTCGATCAATACAAAAAATACCACGTGACAAAACCGCTTGTGCGCCGGTGAGCACAATGATTCTAGAGCTCCCTAACTTTCCGCGTACGAACGACCATAGCCTTCGCACCAATGTGCTCTCTCGGCAGGGCCGCAACGATGGTGGTGGCTTCGTGATGAACCCGTTTTGCTGTGGGCTACAAGAACAATAACAGCTGTGACTACTTAACGCTGTCATGAACCGGTGCAAGAGGAATCTTTTATGACGCATAGGCCTGTGAACGGAGTCGAGTGGGGCTGACCAGGCGAAGCTGCCTTCACCCCCCTCCCCCTCTTTCCCCTTCAAATAATGTGAATGGCGGCGCCAACTCTGTCCGACTCCGTCCCTCGGTTGGATCTTCGGTGGCGTATTTAAGGCGCAAATTTATGGCTACGCACTGTTTTTCAGAGTAACGGCCACCGGGAACCTGAATTTAGAAAAGTGGGCACCTCCCATATTCACACCTGGAAATACGGTTGCGGGAAACACTCAATTGCTTTATTTTTGCATTCATGACAGAGCTTCTTTTCCTTCGAACTCCACTAGCAGCAAAGGCATGGGCGTGTCCTGCAGAGAAGTTTTGGAAAAAAAATGGGCTAACAAACAACAAACTGTGCTCCGTCGGAATTTCGTGAAGCCAATGACACTGTAGGTGACCCTTGCATTTTGATGGTCAGCTTTTAAGGACGCCAAGATAGTTGTTGCAGGTTCGTATCCCATAATGATGCTCAAAGCAGTCCTAGACTGGTCACCGGTATCGGTGGTGCATGTTAGATCAGTTTGAGAGCACGAGTGATCGCATGGCTGGTTGTAGCTGATATGTAATCTTGTCGCCTATTTTTTTTGCAGATCATTTTGACATAGAAAGGGATCTTGGACAACACGTGAGTAAGAACAGTAAGTATTTTAGTAAAGTGAAGGTATAGTCCTTTCATAAATGGGATACCTGAAGCGGTACGTTGTAGTGCCCGCGTCGTAGCGAAGATTACGGCACGTGCGACGTTAGATACAACAAATAAAACTCCGGTTTTATTTTTTATTATTTATTTATAAATACTGCGATCCTTCAGCTGAAAGATCATGGCAGGGTGGGAAAAAAATGTTCGAGAATCGGTACATACAAAAAAATAATGAAAACACAATAAATCGTACGATTTGAATATACAAGGCGAAGGTTCACAAACGCTTATTTCAACAAATTTTTCGAGTAACATAACACATAATAACGTAACACGTAGAATACGGGTTATAAACTAACACAATAATTACAATAAAACAAATAATACAATGCAATGTGTAGTGATGGTTTAGGCGATGCTGTTTTCAAACAATGACAGTTTCTTCTGTAAAACGACATCATTTGTCAGGCTATTCCAGTCATTAATAGTTCTAGGGAAGAACGAATACTTGTGGCAGTTAATCCGTGAAGGTAAAGGAGTTATCGTTTTACTATGTCGCTTGCGAGTTGCGTAACCGGAAGAATACCGAAGAATGCCTGCATTGTCAACATTTAAATGACCATTTATTAATTGATAGAAAAACTTAAGCCGGCAAGTGCGGTTTCTGTCCACAACGGGTTGCAGACCGCTTTTTACCAATAATTCAGATACGGATGTTCTACCGTAGGAGTTATAAATAAAACGTAAGCCCTTGTTCTGCACTTTTTCTAATTGATTAATATTACGTTTAGTGAATGGATCCCATATTATTACAGCATATTCCAACATTGGACGAATGAGTGTTTTATATGCCAACATGCGTACAGACGGGGCAGAATATTTTAAGGATCGCTTTAGAAAAAAAAGTTTCCGTAGACATTTACCTGTAGTTATATCGACGTGTTTGTTCCAGTTTAGATCATTAGTTATCCATACTCCAAGGTACTTGTATTCTGCAACTTCTGTAAGATTGACGCTATTTGTGCCGTACTGATAACATAAAGGATTTTTCTTTAGTGTTATTTTCATATAAACAGTTTTGTTGTAATTAATTGACATTTGCCATTCCTGGCACCAAGAGACGACCTTGTTGAATTGATTATTGAGCCTTATCTGATCTCCAGCAGTTGATACCTTCGTGTATAATACACAATCATCAGCATAAAGCTTTACACTTACAGAAAGGCCATTCATTATATCATTTATATATAATAGAAAAAAAAGAGGTCCGAGGACCGAGCCCTGAGGTACACCGGAATCCACAGGTAGTTTGCTGGAACAACTGTCATTAAATGAAACAAATTGTTGCCTGTTTTCAAGATACGCTCGTATCCATACTATAAGTTTCGGATTTTTCAAGATATATTGCAATTTATGAAGTAATTTTTTATGTGAAACTTTATCAAAGGCCTTTTGGAAGTCCATAAAAATGGCATCTAGCTGTTCACCTTCATTTAGTGCGGTAGCAAAATCATGGATGGTTTCAACCAGCTGTGTAGTGGTAGAATATCCACGTCTAAATCCATGCTGCGCTTTTGTTAGTACTTTGTGTTCATCAAGAAATGTAACAATCTGTTTGTGAATTATGTGCTCGAGAATTTTACAAGCTGTAGAGGTTAACGAAACTGGTCGATAATTCTTTATTTGAGTTTTATCACCTGCTTTGTGTAGAGGCTTAATTCGGGCAATCTTCCAGTCCTCAGGGAGTACACCTTCGTTCAAAGACCTAGTATACAACACACACAAATATTTCGCGCACCACTCTGCGTACCGTTTTAAGAAGGCATTCGGTATCTCATCTGGTCCAACAGATTTCTTAACATCCAGATTTAGCAATAAATTAAAGATACCCTCTTCAGAAATAGTGACATCTGATATTGGTGGTAGGTTCGCATCGAAAGGTGGGAGATGATTATTATCTTTTGTATAGACGCTGTTGAAATAGTTATTAAAGGCCGTACAGACAGCTTTTTCATCACCCTCTAATTTTCCATCTAAAAGAAATACATCGGTAGAGCACGTGCCCGGAGTGACCTCTTTCCAAAATTTTCTTGGACACGTTTTAATAAATGACGGCAATTTTTCGTTAAAATACTTTTCTTTGTCACGAAAAGATTTTTCTTTAATTTCTTCACGTATATTGCAAATAATTGTTTTTAAATTAGGACTGTTAGCCTTGTTCGACCTTTTTTTTAACCGTTTCAACTTTCGCTTCAGCTGTAACGTCTCTCTTGTTATCCAGGGATTGTGATTCTCTACTTTCTTTGTAATTAAAGGGATAAAACGCTGCACACAATCTTCAATCATTCTCTTAAAGCAAAGCCACAGATCTTCAACGCTACGATTACTTGCATTGAAATGATCATATTCAAAGGCCAGAACATCAATTATAGATTCATCATCTGCTTTTGAAAAATTGGGAAATTTCTTCACCATCCTCTGCTGACTAAGTTCAACTCCCTTTAGCTTTAGTACCACAGCCTTGTGATCCGATATGCCATTTGTGACGCTGCACAACATGCTTTCTTTTATATTGCCACTTACAAGATATATATCTAGGATAGATTTCGTCCCCTGATCTATTCTGGTAGGGTCGGTGACTATTTGCGTCAAATCATATTGAAACATGATATCGGATATTTGAGTATCCGCAGCTTGACATGGGTCTGATATAAACGTTTCCCAATTCATATTTGGCATATTAAAATCTCCCGCTATGATTAATTTATCTTCGGTTTTTACGTGACAATGAAGGTAATCCTTAAGCTTTGCGATAACATCAAGGGAAGCATTTGGTGGCCTGTAAACGACACCAAGAAGATATTTAATATTGCCAATATACACTTTACAGAAGATGCTTTCTATGTCTTGAACGTCTGGCATTTTTACGACACGTGTATTATTCCTAAAAAGAATAGCAACGCCCCCTCCCCTCCCATTTCGATCCTTACGGAACACTCTGTAATTTTTCGGCACAAACTCACTATCAAAAACATCATCTCGTAGCCATGTCTCAGTTAGTAATACAATATCTGGGTCATGTGCTAAAAGCATGCCTTCCAACTTCTCAGCCTTATTAACAATACTGCGGCAATTTACATTTAACACCACTAAGCATCGTTCATCTAGTTTCCCCGAACCTTAATTTGGTTAGATAACTTATATCTTGTATTCTTATTATCATCCCAGCAAAAAAACTTTCCATCAATGCTTATTTTGTCAAAAACTAACTTCACTTTAGATCCACTTGCACGCTCGCGCGACGAACTTTGCCACAACTTTTTTCTGATATCACGTACACGAGCGGAAAAGTCTTCACTTATCGACAGCTCGGTGCCCTTCAGCTTGGAACACCTCTGCAGAATAGCTACCTTGTCTCGGTAATCGAGTATTTTTATAATTACTGGGCGTTTTTTGCCATTCTTTTTTCCCAATCTGTGACATCTTTCTATGCCCCTGACATTCACTCCCAGCTTTCCTTCAAACAAGTCCTTTTTTATTGTTTCAGTAAGGTCAGCAGTCGTTTCATTAGCTTCTTCCCCTAGGCCAAAAACAATCAAGTTATTTCGTCGACTTCTGTTCTCTAACTCGTCAATTTTTTTGACCGCGAATTCAAAGTCTTTCTCAAGCTGTGTTGCTCTTTGCTTTAAGTCGTTTACATCTGTTTTCAGTTCAATCAAAGGTTTTGTCTGTATTTCGACGGAACTCATCCTTTCAGTCAAGCTAGCAACTTCTTTTTCGATTTTTTCTTGTTTTGATAAGACACTGTTCATCATATCAGTGATGTGTTTTTGTCCTGAAAGAAGCTGCTGCAGTATTTCTTTATCTGAAGGGCCTGGGTTTGCTTCAATATCCCCGCAAACTAACAAATCCACGCCAAAAGCACAAATGCATGAAAAAAAGCTACCAAGTGGGCGTGGCAGCAACACTAAAAAGCGGTTTTCACTGCGGTAACATGGCGTAGGCAAGTAGGAACTAACCTGCACCACAAAGACGAATGGTTTGGTGAGCATTTCGCCCTGAGTGCCGCTGCCTGGCCCACTGAAGTTCGACGGAGGTACGTGGCTTCTTATAGCCGTTGGAAGGTCCGAGGTTGCTGACGTCACCGATGTTGGCGCATGCGTCGGAGTCGGGACTAAGGAAAGGGCGGCTTCTTCGATAAGACAACGGTGACCACGCAGCGGAATCTCGATGCCGTGAAGCTCCTTCCAGCCATGTGATGGGTCTGTCAAAACGGATTTATATTCAGCAGCTTCCGTTCCGAAGATGGTCGCCACAACCTGCACCACAAAGACGAATGGTTTGGTGAGCATTTCGCCCTGAGTGCCGCTGCCTGGCCCACTGAAGTTCGACGGAGGTACGTGGCTTCTTATAGCCGTTGGAAGGTCCGAGGTTGCTGACGTCACCGATGTTGGCGCATGCGTCGGAGTCGGGACTAAGGAAAGGGCGGCTTCTTCGATAAGACAACGGTGACCACGCAGCGGAATCTCGATGCCGTGAAGCTCCTTCCAGCCATGTGATGGGTCTGTCAAAACGGATTTATATTCAGCAGCTTCCGTTCCGAAGATGGTCGCCACAACCTGCACCACAAAGACGAATGGTTTGGTGAGCATTTCGCCCTGAGTGCCGCTGCCTGGCCCACTCAACAAAATAAAGCACTGGCTTTCATTCTGTGAGAAATTAAAATTATTTTATGACAGAACCACGCCGGTATTTGAAAGTAATTTTAAAGAGATCCTATACAGCGATGACAGATAAGGATTCAGAAGAACTGTTCAAGTATTTGCTAAAACGTTTCATTGGAAAAGTGCGTGTATATTTGCGACACGTTTCGGCGCCAAAAAAATGAACACCCATTAATCGACACGCACACACATTGCCTGGCAGAAACGTATAAATAAACTAGTAGTCAATCGAATGAATCCCTAATAATGAGCACTAACAGGCAATGATTTCAAGAAAATTATAGAGGGTACTATTTAGTGATTGTAGCGTAAATGTGCAGAAACTTTGCAGGGGTGGAACAGTTGTGCAATGGCACCGATGTCAGACGTTGTGCGCCTACTCTGAACCACCCGTGATGCTTTAAATTTATTTATGAGCGCCAAACAGTGCCGCAGCCACCAAGCCCCGGGCCGGAAAACGTGGCTGCAATATCGTGTTTGTGGTTTCTTCGAAACGATTATAGTTTTGGTTCTGTCGAGAGTGTGATTTTCCGAACAATGCTTCTGAGGGCATCGTCATGACCACTCAAGCGCACGCAATCTAGGCAGGTATTAGCGCTAATGACTCGTAAACCCGTCTACTTGCTACGCTCTCAACGCGAGGAGGCAGTGTGATAACATCATTGCGCAATATTGCATCGAAGATCTAAGCGATATCGTACCCAGATGAGTTAACTGCCAGCCGTCGTATATACAATTTTGTGGCTGTCGCATTTATTGCTTCTCCCTTGCCGTGAAACTGATTTTTTTGTAACTTGGTGGCAGCGTTTTGCTTTGCTTCACAGTTGCTTAGCTTAACAGTTGGTATCGCTTAGTATGGCTTGAGTCAGATAGGAATGAATCAGCTTCGCTGTGCCTTGAGCTTAGTTCAAGCTACACTTGTTTTTTTGATTGTTTGTTGTGGTTTGCAATTTTGTGAACTCAGATCCGTTTCATTATTCGCTGAGAAAGCCCTTCAAACCCTTCAAAATATCTATTTTCATTCATTTAGTTATTTTGCTGTAAGTGTAATAAAAGTAGAAATAAGAAAAAAGAATGGCTAGACATTACTTCAATATACAAATTGATTTACTTAATAAGCTAAGCAAAAATCAAAACAGAATAAATGCCTTGAGTATGCTACAACATTACTGCGAGTCTCAGGACAAAGAGAATTGGTGTGGTTAAGGATAAGTGGCCTGAACGTTTATATGTATTATTTCAAGTGCGACATCACGTTCAGTTTAGCGTCATGCGGCACTCTCCTCTAAGAGCCAATTCTGGTTTTTTTACACAAAGACTTTGTCTATAAATACAATGCACTATGTCTGTTACGGGTTATAGAAAAACTTTGGTTTTCTGATCCAGAATGAAGTCCTGACTTCAGCGGCATGTCAATGCACATGCTTTACGAGCTGTGCACGATGACTTTCTGTTTATGATTGGCATTCGTTTTCATCAATATTAGACTATTTATCATGCACCTTGTTGGCAGAGACGAGTTATTCATCAGCTCCCAGAAAAAAGGGATGATGCGTTGCGAGAAACAAATTCCACAAACGGCTGGCCAGTATGTGACGCTAGTTGTGAGTATTGCAGAATTTTATAGTGCTCGAAAGTTTTACCATGGCCTTATTGACGAAAAAGTGTGGCTCCAGACACGAGTGTTTTTGCGATATCAGTCACTACAGTAGGAAGACGCTGCTATGATGATTAGGTTAATTTTGTTTTTTATGGCGCAAAAGCAGCTAAGGCTATGCTGCGCCAGACACGAGACTTTCAGGAATGGACGCTAAAAATACGAGATTTTAAAGCTTATTTAACAGGTTATATTCTTTCAGAAAGTTTAGCAAGTCAGGCAGAGGTATTAGAGGGTCATCTCCTAGGAACAAAGCAGGGTGTAAAGGTACGTGTTGTTTGTATAGCTTGCTGAAATGTTTTTGTCTCTGTGTTTCAATGGTAGGACATGTGATTAGGATGTGCATAAGTGTTAACGCTTCTTGGCATTTTTCACACGTTGGTTGTTCTTCCTTTGCGAGCAAGAAGTTGTGTGTCAAGTGTGTGTGTCCAATGCGAAGTCGGCATATTACAACTTCAATAAACCGTTGCTGGTGACGGCAGGTCTTCCATTCCTCGAGTGTGGGTTTCACCAGGTGGAGCTTATTGTTCGTGCAGGGGTCCCATTGCTTTTGCCATTTTGCTAGTAAGGCCAGGCGAATTGTTCTCTGGATATCTTTAAGGGGAATTTTTACTTTTGTTACTGTTTTATGGGTTGCCTGGGAAGCATACTTATCTGCTTTTTCGTTTCCAAGTATCCCAACATGACTTGAAACCCAGCAGAAACGGCAGCAGGTTTCCTGGCTGTTTAAGTGTACCATGTTTAGAATGTCGCCTACTATAGGCTCACATTCGGATTTTATATGTAGTGCTTTTAGTGTGCTTTGTGAGTCGGTGTATATGATTGCTTTCTTGTAATTTTCAGCGATGATTTTCCGAACTGCTTCACTCAAGGCACAAGCTTCAGCTGAAAAAATAGAAAAACTACGAGGTACTTTCACAGAAATTGCGCTTTTCGTCGTCACAATCCCAATACCCACATGGTCCTCTGTTTTTGAGCCATCTGTGTAAAATTCTTCGTGATTCTATATTTGTGCTGAAGTGTATAAAATTCATGGATTATGTGTTCTGGTGGGGTGCTTTTTTTGTTGAAACGGCTTAGTGAAAATTCGCATAGCTGTGACAGGTCAAACCATGGCGGCAGTCTTGGTGGTTTAATAGCGACATCTAGTGATCTATCAGGGATGGTATAAAAGTGGCAGTATTCCTCGAAACGTAGGACAAGTGGTTTGATTAGGTTCGGTTTGTCGAGGTAGTGTGAGCGCGAGTCACATTTTGCGGCAATTTCATAGCAGATGTGTTCAGGTGACGACCTTATTCTTAAAACATATGACAAGGTTAGTAATGCTCTTCGTTCACATAGGGGGGGCTCATTGCATTCTACGTATAGACTTTGCACAGGTGATGTTCTGTAAGCACCACTTGACAGACGGAGACCGAGGTTGTGTATAGGGTCAAGACGGCGGATGTATGAGTTTCGCGCCGAGTCGTACACTACGCATCCGTAGTCTAAAATACTGCGTACAAGAGATCGGTAAATACGTATAAGGCAGAGTCAATCGGAACCCCAATGTTTATGGGAGAGTACTTTGAGCACATTGAGTGCTCTGTTTGCCTTAGTTTTCAGTGCATTTATGTGTGGCAGAAAGTTTAGTTTTCGGTCGAATGTGATTCTTAGAAATTTGTGTTCTTGTTTTACCGGCATGTTGATGTTGTATAGTTTGAGCACGGGTTCAGGGAACAATCCTCTCTTTGTGTAAAGAGAACAGCTGTGGTTTTTTGGGCTGAAAAGCGGAAACCATTTTGGTCGGCCCATTTCGTAAGCCGATTTATTGTAATTTGGAGTTGCCTTTCGCAGGATGATAGGCTGGAGGCTCGGCATGCAATTTGCAGATCATCAACATAGATGGAGTGCATGACTGTACGGGGTATAGCCCTGTTGATGGAGTTCATTTTCACTATAAACAGGGTGGTGCTCAAAACGCAGCCCTGTGGTACACCATTTTCTTGGACAAATATTCGTGACAGTACCGTACCCAAACGTACTTGAAAAGTTCTATTCGATAAAAAATCGTGTAAGCAGTTCAGCATTCTTCCGCGAATCCCTAAGTTAGCTAGATCTCTGAGAATTCCCTATCTCCAAGTTGTGTCATATGCTTTCTCTAAGTCAAAGAAGACCGAGAGACGGAACTGTTTGTGTAGAAATGCTTGTCGTATTTCTTGTTCCAGCCTAACAGTGTGATCAGTGGTGGAACAGCCCTTTTTGTATCCGCACTGGTGTGCGTCTATTAGGTGCTCCGATTCCAGAGTGAAGGTAAGTCTATTATTTATGATGGTTTCGTAAGTTTTTGCAAGGCAACTTGTTTATGAAATGGGTCTATAGCTACTTGGGGTTGTTGGGGGTTTACCAGGTTGTAGGAATGGTATGACTATGGCTTTTTTCCAATCTTCAGGCATTATGTCAGAGTCCCATATTTTGTTGAAGAATTGGAGAAGTGCCTTCACGGATGCTTGGGATAGGTGTGCCAACATTGCGTAGTGTATCTGGTCAGACCCTGTTGCCGTTTTTTTACCGGCAGAAAGTACCCTGTTCAATTCGTGCAGCGTAAGTGGAAGGTTATAACTTTCATTTGAGGTACTGCTAGTAGGCAATCTTTGTCTTTCTGCATTTTCTTTATATTTCAGGAATGTATTGGTGTAATTTGCTGAGCATGATACCTTATAAAAGTGTTCTTCTAATAGGTTGGCCTGGTCTTCTAGTGTTGATTGTGTGTCTGAACTTGTGAGCCGTGGTATTGTGTAGGAGGAGTACTCTCCTTTGAACTTCCTCACCTGGTCCCAGATGTGTTTAGATGTGACTGATGATGATGTTTGATGTTTTATGGCGCAAGGGCCGATTCACGGCCAAAGAGCGCCAGTTCATCTTACTTAAAATATGGACAATGATTGTGATAAGCGGCTGTATAAGGGCCATAAAATTCCTCGCAGTAAGGCGGGTAAAAACATACAAGTAATAAAATCATGACCATGCCGTGAAAGGTGTGTGTGATGTGAACAGACGACAAAAGTTGGTGATAATAAAAGACGATGGTGGATATGTATGGCAATAGCACAAGTGCCTCACTCGTTCAAACCCTTGCGTCCAAGGGCTGTGAGGCATGTGCTTTTTTGTGTAGCCACCGCAGCAAAAACCTCTCTGGAGAGGTCATGCTACGGTATGCCCGGGTATATGACATGAAAGCTGTGAATTTCTTTTAAAAACGCTAACAATGAATTATGACTAAGAAGCGGTTCCCTACCGACAAACATTGCAGGGTGTAAAGGTATACGTTGTCGGTAGAGTATTGGAAAATGTTGTTTTCTAAGAGTTTCTAAGTGTTTACACTGAATTAACATGTGAAGGACGGTTAAGTATTCCCCACATCTGTCACACAATGGTGGATTGCCACCAGACAAAAGGTGTGTGTGTGTCGTGTATGTGTGTCCTATCCTGAGTCTTGTTAGTGTTACCTCTGTTAGACGCGATTTAGATACTGGTGGCCAATGGCCAAGGTGTGGCTTGATAACGTGTAGTTTGTTTTGTGTGTGTGTATCCCACTTGCTCTGCCAGTAGTCCCTGAGTTTTCGTTTGAGAGACGGCTTGAGATCAAGGGCCGGGATTGATGTCGGTGTAACGGCGGTGCTTTCGTGGGCGGATGCAGCAAGCTGATCCGCCATCACGTTGCCTTGAATCTCACGGTGCCCTGGCACCCAGCACACAACAACATGTCTGTTGAGTGTGTAGAGGGTGCATAAAATGGAGTAAAGTGAAACGAGGACAGGGTTTTTTTGTTTTTTAAGACTGTGCAGAGCCGTTACCACACTGAGGGAGTCTGTATAAATTACTGCTTTTTGTATTTGTGATTGTTTGATGTGTTTAGCTGCCACAAGTATCGCGTAAGCTTCCGCTGTGAAGATACTTGTGCCTGGATGTAGAGGGCCAGCATCCGAAAAGGAAGGGCCAACAGCAGCGTAGGACACAGAAGAGTTAGACTTAGAGGCATCTGTGAAAAACTCAGGACGTGTGTATTTGTGTTGAAGTTCCAAGAAGTATGTTCGAATATGGGCAATAGGCGCATGTTTTGTAACTTCTAAAAAAGACACATCGCAATCTATAGTCTGCCACTGCCACGGTGGCGGGTATGCAACAGGAGCCATTAAACTGTGTTCGAGTGACACTCCAGTGTCCTCAGCTAGACCCTTCAGGCGAACTGAGAAGGGCTGCCTCATTGAAGGCCTGCTTTGAAAAAGAATGGAGCTCGATAAGTCATTAATAGTAGAGTATGAGGGGTGCCTCTTGTCTGCTTTCACCTTAAGGAAATATACAAAGGACATGTAGGTTCTTTGCAGATGAAGGGACCACTCATTTGACTCAACGTAAAGGCTTTCTACGGGGCTGGTGCGAAAAGCACCCGTAGAAAGGCGGATGCCCGAATGGTGCACGGGATCCAGCATCTTCAAAGCACTTTGAGTCGCTGACTGATAAACAATGGCCCCATAATCTAAGCGGGTGCGAATAAGGCTTCTATACAGGTTCATGAGGCATTTCCTGTCACTACCCCACGTAGTACGTGACAACACTTTTATAACATTCATGGCCTTTAAACATTTTGTTTTTAAATACTTTATGTGGGGTACGAAGGTCAACTTGTTGTCCAAGATTAAGCCTAGGAATTTATGCTCGGCTTTGACGGACAGTTGTTGCCCGTTCAGTTGAATGTCGGGATCCGAGTGCATGCCTCTCTTTCGAGAGAACAAGACACACGTGCTTTTTTGAGGGTTAAGTCGAAATCCGTTTTCATCTGCCCATTTGGAGACCTTATTTAAACCAAGCTGAACCTGCCGCTCACACATGGCCAAGTTGCATGACTTGAAGCCAAGCTGAACGTCGTCGACATATGTACAATAGAACATATTGCGAGGGATGGACAAGTGCAAGGAATTCATCTTGATGAGAAAAAGTGTGCAGCTAAGTACACCACCTTGTGGCACGCCTGTTTCCTGAACGAAAGTTTGGGAAAGAACCGTGCCTACTCGGACACGGAATGTCCGGTTTGACAGGTAACTTTCGATTATGTGAAACATTCTTCCGCGTACGCCAAGGTGGGACAGGTCTCTTAGAATTCCGAAACGCCATGTTGTATCATAAGCCTTTTCGATATCGAGGAATACAGAGAGAAAATATTGTTTATGAACGAAAGCGTCTCTGATCTGTGCCTCGATACGAACAAGGTGGTCTGTCGTGGATCTACTCTCTCGAAACCCGCACTGAAATGGGTCGAGCAAATTGTTTGTTTCAAGAAAGTGTACAAGTCGGCCGTTTATCATTTTTTCGAAGACTTTGCACAAGCAGCTTGTAAGTGCAATCGGCCTGTAACTCGAAGCTAAAGATGAGTCCTTGCCTTCTTTCAAAATGGGAATAACAATCGCCTCTTTCCAGGAGGTAGGAATAGTGCCAGAAGACCAAATAACATTGTACAAACAAAGTAAGGTTTTTCGGGTTTCGTTTGGTAGGTTTTTTAACATTTCATACATCACACGGTCTGAACCTGGGGCGGAAGTACTGCAGGAGTTTAGAGATGTTTGGAGCTCAGCTAGACTGAAAGCTTGGTTATATGCCTCGTATCTAGTGGATTTGTGTTCGAGTTTCTGCTTTTCTATTCTTGTTCTGTATTTTTGGAAAGTGTCAGTATAGTGGCACGAGCTGGATACCTGTTCGAAGTGTGCACCGAGGAAGTTTGCCTGATCTTCCAAGGTATCACCCTGAGTGTTTACGAGGGGAAGTGTGTGTACTTGTTTTCCTGCTATCCTACCGACCATGTTCCAGACTTTAGCCTCCTGTGTGTATGAATTAACCCCTGATAAAAACTTCTGCCAGCTTTCTCTTCTGGCCTGCCGACGCGTTCTCCTGCCTTGAGACTTTATTTTCTTGAAGGTTTCAAGATTTTCGGCTGTCGGTGAGTTCCGAAGCAGCCTCCAAGCTCTGTTTTGCTGTTTGCGCGCGTTTCTGCATTCAGAGTTCCACCATGGCACACGTCGTTTTCCAGGTTGTCCATTTGTTTGTGGGATGCATTTTGTAGCAGCATCAATCAAAAACGCTGTGAAGTAGTTCACAGCAACATCAATGTTCGAAGTACAGATGTCATTCCAACCTAGACTAGCGATAGTATGAAACTGTTCCCAGTCGGCTCTGTTTATTAGCCACTTGAAAACACGTGGTGGGCACTCGGTTACTGTAGTCGTGCTCAAGACTACGGGGAAGTGGTCACTTCCGTACAGATTAGTGACGACATTCCACTGGAGTAGAGGGACGAGAGATGGAGATGCTATGCTTAGGTCTATGAAGGAGTAGGTGTTATTGGCGATATTATAATAGGTTGGTTCTTTTCGATTCAGGAGACACGCGCTCGACGAGAGAAGGAACTGTTCGATCAGTCGACCTCGCGCGTCATACCGAGAGTCACCCCATAGCCTACTATGCGCATTAAAGTCTCCAAGGAGAACATAAGGCTCCGGAAGTTCATCAATTAGAGAGTGTAAATCACTTTTCTGCAGCTGATAGCTAGGAGGAATGTAAATAGTGCAGATTGTGATCAGTTTATCAAAAAGAACCGCTCGAACAGCCACTGCCTCAAGGGATGTTTGGAGTTGTAAGTGTGTGCATGCAATTCCTTGATTCACTATGATGGCAACACCTCCGGATGATGTCATGGCATCATCACGGTCCTTTCGAAAAATAACGTATTTGCGAAGGAAATTTGTGTGTTTTGAATTAAGGTGTGTTTCTTGTACACACAGCACTTTTGGTGAGTGTTCGTGTAGGAGTTCTTGGATGTCGTCAAGGTTTCTGAGAAGGCCCCTGACGTTCCATTGTATAATTTGAGTGTTCATGGTGAATGTAAAATAATGCTGTGTGTACGAAAAGCGAGTGGCTGTTTAGACGGGGAGTTTGAGTTCACTTAACAGGGCCGTCACCAGGCCCTGTTATTTTCTTTTTTGTTTTCTTGGCGCGCTCCAAGGAGCCACGCCGCTCTTTCGGCACCAAGGGTGCCGACGTATCCATTGCCTCCTGAGAGGCACTGGGTGCCCGCACGTGCAGGCTGTTAGTACGAATTTCGGGCCTCGCCTGGTGAGGTGAGGCCTTGAGACCCGAGGACTCTGGAGTCTCCGGTCTCTGTTTTGGAGTAGGCGGTGTAGCCTGGGCTACAGCCACCTTGGGGGCAGGTGCCACAACCACCGGCTCGGAATGCGCGGGCCGAAGGTGTGGCGAGGGCTGGTCCGGCGGTGCCCCCTGACGCGCCGCATCAGCGTATGTAGGTCCATAAAATGGAGCGACTCTTCGCCGTGCTTCCTTAAATGTAATGTTCTCCTTCACCTTCAATGTAATTATTTCTTTTTCTTTTTTCCAGTATGTGCAGGAGCGTGAATATGCGGCATGGTTTCCTTCGCAGTTTACACAGTGTGGCGGTTGTTTGCAGTTCTCAGACACGTGGCCTAGGACTCCACATTGTGCACAAGTCTGGCGACCACGACAGGTTTTAGAGCCATGGCCATACCTCTGGCATTGGAAGCAACGGCGGGGGTTGGGAATATATGGTCTCACAGATGTCTTTGTGTACCCAGTCTGAATGGTTTCCGGCAAATCGCTCGAAGCAAAGGTAAGTACTAAGTGTTTGGTTGGTATTTCTTTTTGATCTCTTCTTATCTTAATACGCTGTACGTTTGTCACGTTCTGGCTCTTCCATCCTTCCAAAAGTTCAGCTTCGGTCAGGTCAAGCAAATCTGCGTCCGATACGACCCCGCGAGATAAGTTCATAGACCTGTGTGGCGTAATACTGACGGGTGTTTCTCCAAACGTTGTGAGGGTGTTCAGTTTATCGAATTGGTCTTTGTCACGTATCTCAAGAAGTAGATCTCCGCTGGCCATTTTGGTAACCTTGTACCCAGCACCGAGAGTTTCGGTTAAGCATCTAGCCACTATGAAGGGGGATACAGTTCTGGCTTGCTTGTTAGTTTTTTCACAGTGTATTACGTGGAAACGAGGAAACAATTGTCTTGGCTGGTTGAAAAAATTGGTGTCTTCGGTGCGTACCCGCTTTGAGGGGGCACGATCACTAAGTAAAGGAAATGCTTTCTGCATGCTAATTGTATGTTGTTCGGCAGCGTTGGCGGCCACCCACCACGGAGCCCAACGAGGGGACGCTGCAAGTTTGCGGATGCTAAAAGCTTGCAGACGTCAGCCGTACAACCCTGCTATAACCCAATGCACATAGGCCAAGGTAGGCTATTTGCACAGGGTTAACCCTTGCCGCCGAGAAAATTGGAAGTAAGCAGAAGAGAGAAGTAGACAGGAAAGCTAAAAAAGTAAGAAAGACGAAGATGTAGGGAGAGAGAGATAGGAAAAGGCGACTGCCGATTTCCCCTGGGTGGGTCAGCCCAGGGGTGCCGTCTACGTGAAGCCGGGGCCAAAGGGGTGTGTTGCCTCTGTAGGGGGGCCTTAAAGGTCCAATCACCCAGCGTCGGCTCAACCCCCAGGATCCCCTTTTCCCCGGACACGGCAAAGCCACGCACGGCTAGGCGTGGGAGGGAGTAGAAACTCCCCCGTTAGCTCGGGTCCGTGGTGTCGCTACACACCAAACGCCTACTTGCGCAGGCGCCCCTGCGGGGGTTTAGATGTGACTGAACTGTTAATTGATGACATGTATTTTTGCCATGATTCTTTTTCTGCCTGTCTTCGAATGAATCGGGCTCTGGCTTTTGCCTGTTTGAAGTTGATGAGGTTGGTGTACGTGGGGTATCTTCGTAGAATTCTCCAGGCCTTATTTTGTAGTTTTTTGGCATCAGTACACTCGTTTGTCCACCAAGGGTTGAATTTCTTGCGTACGTTGCCGGATGATTGCGGTATTGCTTTTTCTGCTGCTAAGATTAAAAGTTTGACGAACTCTTCGTTTAGTTCCTCAACAGAAAGCTCCGATGAGAAAACTTCATTGAGCTTGGCGTTTTCTGTGAAAATTGGCCAGTTCGCGAGCTGTAGTTTCCACTGGCGTGGCCTGCT
Organism: Rhipicephalus annulatus; assembly: GCA_013436015.1. Lineage (NCBI taxonomy): Eukaryota > Metazoa > Arthropoda > Arachnida > Ixodida > Ixodidae > Rhipicephalus > Rhipicephalus annulatus. The sequence goes on along the minus strand of WOVY01010225.1, from coordinate 368,281 downwards.
TGTTAGTGTTGGGTAAGATGGTATGAGTTTTATGATGCCGGGTTGATGATCACTACCATAAGACGTGTTGACGACGTCCCATTTAAAATCATTAAAAATACACGATGAACACATAGCGAGATGCAAGCAACTAAACGTGCGCGAGGTTGGTGAAAAGTAGGTAAAAGCACTAGAATTAAGAAGGCAGATGTCATTTGATAAAATGAAATCTTCTACGGCTTGCCCTCTTGCGTCAGTTTTGTCGCTATTCCAAAGGGTTGAATGAGCATTGAAATCCCCAACTAAGATAATTGGTTTTGGTAATTGTTCCACTAGATTTTCTAAGTTTTTGGTGGTGAAAAGGGTGTGAGGTGGGATATACAGTGAGCAGATGGTGATGGTCTTGTATGATAGGATGGTGACGGCTACGGCCTCGAAAGATGTGTTTATTTGGACATCTCGCGTAGGAGTGCTGCCCTGCACCACTATGGCTACTCCTCCTGAAAGACGGTTGCAATTTTCGCGGTCCTTTCGGGGAACTTTGAAGCATTTAGTAAGTGGCTGTGTTTGGTACCAAGATTTGTCTCTTGGAGGCAAAAGGCTACTGTTGAGAATTTGTTAATGATGTCCTTTATGTCACCCAAGTTATGAATTAAGCCTCTACAGTTCCAATAAACGATAAAAGCTATGACAGAATAAAGTTAAGTAAATATACTTCTGGGGATTGATCGGTATAAAAGATGATAGATGACAATATTAAGAAATAGAAATAGAAAGAAATACGATAACCATTATGGTTATCGCTTACCTATTTTGGTTACTGGGACTTTGTCCTTGTCCTGTTTGGTACGCTCGAGAGAGCGCTTGTCCTTCGGTGTCGATGACACCGGAGTTTTGTGGTCGATCTCCATTGCCTTGTCTGAGGCGCTGGAAGATCGAGAGTGAGGCGCTGAGAAACGAATCTCAGGCCTTGGCACTCTATTGAGTTTAGGGCCCAAGGAGACCGGAGTCTGCGGGACCTTTGATGTGCATGGAGCAGCTGGCGCTGCTTCTTTTACGGGGGCGGTTTGAGTCACCATAGAACCACTGGGTGTGGTAGCGGTCGACTCCTGAGGCCATTGTGACGCTGCCCCCGACTGCGTCACATCGGCGTAACTTCTGTGGAAAAGGTATGATAGCCGTGTTCGCGCTTCGCTGAATGATATTTTTTCTTTGACGGTCAGAGCGATCACGTCTTTTTCTTTTTTCCAACATGGGCATGACCGGAAATACGCTGGGTGTTCCCCGTCACAGTTAACACAGTGGGGTGAGGATGAGCAGTTTTCTGATTTGTGGTCGTTTGCGCGGCATTTTGCGATTGTTTCTTTGCCTCTGCAAGAGTGCGAGGCGTGTCCGAATATCTGACATTTGAAACAGCGTCTGGGGTTGGGAATGTAGGGCCTGACATTTATTTTTAAGTACCCAGCCTTAAGAGAGGTGGGCATTTCACATGTTCCAAAGGTTAGTATTACGTGTTTGGTGGGTACTTCCTGATTATTGCGACGCATTACAATTCTTTAGACTTGATGACATTTTGGTCTTGGAAACCTTCGAGAAGCTCTTCGTCACTAAGGCCTAAGAAGTCTTCCTCAGAGATTACTACCCTGCTGGTGTTTAGAGAGCTGATGGACCGAAACGGTGACAGCCGTTTCTCCAATGCTGGTTAGTTGGGATAGCCTTAGGCACTTGGTCTTTTTCGGTTAGCTCCAAGACGAGGTCATCGCTTGACTATTTTGGATGCTTTGTATGTGGGTCCTATTTTTTATTTTAGGCACTTGGCCACCAAAAATGGGGATAATTTTCTTAGAGGTGTGCTGTCACTGTGGATAATGTGGTACTTCGCAAAAGTAAATTTAGTTTCTTTCGAGACGTGATAACTTGCTTCGGTGCGGCCTCTCTTGCGAGACCGATCAAGGTCGGCGGATGCTTGTAAAGACGTACAAGTATGAATGTGTTCGGTAACAGCGGCGACCACCCACCACGGAGCCCAACAAGGGAACGCGGTTGGACTTGTTGAAACAAGCACTCCCGACGCCAGCCATACATTGTCACTATAACCCAATGTAATTATCAAAGGTGGGATACCTACACAAGGTCAACCCTTGCCGCCATGAATATCGGAAGTAAACGGAAGAGAGTAGTAAGACAGGACAGATAAATAGTAAGAAATAAAGACGAAGAAGTAGGAGAGAGAGAGATAGGAAAAGGCGACTGCCGATTTCCCCTGGGTGGGTCAGCCCAGGGGTGCCGTCTACGTGAAGCCGGGGCCAAAGGGGTGTGTTGCCTCTGCCAGGGGGCCTTAACGGTCCAATCACCCAGTGTCGGCTCAACCCTGAGGATCCCCTTTTCCCCGGACACGGCAAAGCCACACACGGCTAGGCGTGGGAGGGAGTAGAAACTCCCCCGTTAGCTCGGGTCCGTGTTGTCGCTACACACCAAACGCCTACTTGTGCAGGCGCCCCTGCGGGGGCTGCTATGATAAGCTATTATGAAATCTAACTCAATTCGTCAGGATTGATGTTTTCATTTCTCGGTAATAATCTTTTGAAAACCACACTTTCTTTTCTAGGTAATTGAAACAACTTAGTGCAGAAGTTTTGAATTATTATTGTGGTATTGCATATCTGCAGTTCTGTATAGGTTTTTGTAAAACAACGTTGTTCAGCTTTTTTTAATTTGGGTGCACCATGTGGTCCCGTTCAACATTTTCGTAAGCATCTGGTACAGAATTATTGTATTAGGGGCTGAGTACACTGGACAGATGATGTGATTAGATCCATGTCTAAATGAAGAGACTGTGAAAGAAAGCGGGATATTGAAGCACGCTTTTTGTGATATGAGTTTATTTATATTTTTAAATTGCATGTATACAGATCCCGAAATCCTGTATGTCACATAGCCTTGCAGGAGTGCCTTTAGGCTATAATAAATAGTCGTCAACTTTGCTACATGTAGTCTGATGTTTTCGTGGACACCGTAATTAGGACACAAACTTTTTTGTACTTCATTATAACGCAAATGTTTTATTTTGGGGTTTATCAAAAATTTTGTAACGGATATACGTCCGCAAAATAAAGGCAATCAGATAAGACGGAAGAAAAGTAAACAGGACTCGATCTCACCATTAATGAGCCCACGACGATAGCTGGTGGAATTATAACTAACTGCGCTACCATCAAAAGTGTAAAAGAGACTACAAGAACGCGTTTTTTTCCCACACTGCTATCAGACTGCTCTAGATTCGTGGGGTGGTGTCTCCGACTGGGAGCAGTAGAGTAAGCAACCTTTGGCTTCCATCATTAGCTCAGGAGACGCGCCATTGCTGTGACAATCCCGTTTGACGTATTTCTAATAGAATAGTATTTTTGTCAGCTCTATAACAAATTTCAAAAAGTGGTGGTATACAGCATTTATTCGGACAAGAAAAAAATAGCAGCGAGATAGAGGTAGAGGTTAGCCTCACACTGGGTCTGCTCATGCTTAGTGGTGTCTCTACTTCGAGACTCCATTGATCAAAATGCGAGTCTGGCTCTCCAGATACAAGCTTTTTCGGCCCATATAGTCTGAGAACTTTATCAAAGCCGCCTCCCTGTTCTCTTGAAATAAGGTTATGAAGAGCGCTTAGGGTTGAATTGCGCTGACGGGCCCGGATCTGGCAGGCATCGGCTACTTACTCCCTGCACCAGCAGATGACATCGACTGTCGGGTAGAAACGTTTCACGATAGCAGGGCAGAGCATCGCATTAGTAAAAAGTCTCAAAATGATGCGTTTCCTCACCCTTACGAAACATGTAGCGGAAGTTATGAAATCTGCCATCTCTGATGTAAGCAGGACTCTTCCGGCCTCTTCGTCTAGAAGGTTGCCGGAAGATATGGTAGAAACGAGTGCGTCAGCAGACGCATTAGGGGCTCCGTTTTCGCTGAAGATTTGTGCGGACAAACACGCATCATGTACGAAATAATAACAAATTATGTAACCTAGAACACACTTGTTATCAATTCTAAAATGCATGTCTTAACATCACACGCGAGACGCGCCTTTGGTTTTCATGTACACAGCCAACCGCCGCATAAAAAAGGGAGCGCCTTCATTTTTCTATAAAGTTGAGGACACACACACACACACACGTATATATATATATATATATATCGATATATATATATATATATATATGCGTAGCACAATAATAATAAAATTGATCAGACAATAATGCCAAGGAATGTATTGGAAAATTTATTAGACCGAATCACAAGTTAAATGTGAAGGAAGAAAAGTGGGTGAAAAGCGGGTGAGAAGAGGGTCAAAACGTGGAAAAGCGAGCCCTTAAGCATACACTTTTTTCTCTTATTCATAAACAACGGTCTCATACTGGCAGACATAGTCGCTTAGGTTGTTTACGAGGGACTATCGGTCAGCTGCCAGCTCGTAATAAGTTCACGCGCTACGTGACGCCACACAGGATCAAGAAGAGTGCGCCACACTCGCCGCCATGGCTACATATGGCGCTGACTCACACTTCCACGATAAAAATTCACATATATACCCAATGAACTGGCTGGTAGGATAGCCGCCGAGGTAGCTCTGTGGTAGAATTCAGTCTAATAACCTCCCCTATACTTTCTTTGGCAAGGTTGTCTGTTAGATTTCATAGATATTGTGTCAAAACACGGAAAAAACAAGCCCTTAAGTATACACGTCTTAATATATAAATATATATATATCTATATATATACATATATATATATATATGTATATGCATAAATAGATAATGAGACCACGTCCGGTACGGCAGTAACCAGGTTTTATTTTCAAGCCAGATGCACGCGCCAAAGAGCCCCAGCCCGCGTTACATAAGATGAACATTACAATGGTTTGGTTATAGAGATGAAGTGAAGTACATAGTCAGCGCTCACACTGTTTTCCCCCCTTCGCGAAAGAGGGTAGCAAGTTAGAAAGGGTCGCAACGCCGAATATATGGTTTCAGTCGAGAGACGTGAGCGATTACTGTGCGGCGGCGACGACGATGAGGAGCCGCGATGACAGGAGTAACGCGATAGTTGACTTCGGATGTTCGTTCCAGGACGGTGTATGAATCGAGATATCGGTGAAGGAATGTTTCGTAGAGGCCAGGTGCACGAACAGTTGGCCACAGAAGGACTTCGTCGCCTGAGCGGAACAGAACAACTGAACGCTTTGTTGATTGATGGATTGATATGTGGGTTTAACGTCCCAAAACCACCATTTGATTATGAGAGACGCCGTAGTGGAGGGCTCCGGAAATTTCGACCACCTGGGGTTCTTTAACGTGCACCCAAATCTTAGCACACGGGCCTACAACATTTCCGCCTCCATCGAAAATGCAGCCGCCGAAGCCAGGATTCGAACCCGCGACCTGCGGATCAGCAGCCGAGTACCTTAGCCACTAGACCACCGCAGCGGGGCTAAACTCGACGCTTTGTAACGATGTCAAATTTTTCCTCTTGTCCTTAATGGTAGCAGTGTTCACGCGGGCCATTTCACGACAGCGGGCGACGCGAGTGGCGAACACTTCAGGAGAAATGAAGATGGAACGGAAAATATGGACAAAACGATGGTGTCCAGATTAAAAGTCGGTAGATGGCCAAACACGATAAAAAAGGGGCTGTAATTCGTCTACGCTGTATGGCACTATTATATGCGAACCACGAAAGGAAGTATAGTTTCCCCGTTGTTGTGATCCGGTTGAACGTACATAGAGATCATGTCGGACAAAGTTCAGTGACAACGCTCAGTCAGTCCATTAGTTTCTAGGTTAAGCGCTGATGTGGTCTTGTAGATGGTGTTAGAGGCCTGTAGGACTTCAGCAAGGACATGTGGAAGAAATGTCTTGCCACGGTAACTAAGAAGCACACGCGGTGAACCATGTCGTAAAATAACGGGGTGAAGGAATAAATTGGCGCCACCAGAGGTAGCAGCATACGGAATAGCTGCCGTCTCCGCGTAGTGAGTAAGGTGGTCCACGTCAGTAACGAGAAAACGGTGACCGGGTGGCGTAAGCGGGAGAGGTCCGTATAAGTTTATGCCCACAAATTCAAATGGAGTGGATGGGCGCGGCAGTGGTTGCAATGGTCTCGTGGGAAGAGACGTGGTACATTTTCGGGGCTGGCATGATGCGCTGTAAACAGCGTACTTTGCGACAGAAGTTGAGAGGCCAGGCAAAAAGGAGCGAGTCTTGAGGTGGTTGTAAGTCTGTGGAACCCTAAGTTGCCAGCTGTCGCGTCGTCATGAACCGCTTATAAAAGTTCCTGACGAAGTGAGCGAGGAATGATGGGAACCCATTGGTTACCGAGAGGATGGAAAATTTGCCGACATAATGTACCATCTTGAAGCTTGAAAGGGCAAGTTGTTGTTTAGGCAGCTGTTTGGAGAACGCGAAAGCCAGTGAGCCGATCGATGATTGTGCGGCAGTAGGTATCGGCTTGTTGGAGCGAGGCGACATCTGTGGACAAAAGAAGGCTTGCTGAGGTAACGAACTCTTTCGCACCAGCAGCTGCCTGCTTGGTCACATTGGTGGGCGGTGACGAACTGATGGAAGGGGATACTTCGGCGTTTCGCGGGTGCGGGCAATGTGACAAAGCGTCAGCATCTTGGTGCTGTCAACCCGACCTATATGTGGCGCTGTAGCCATACTCTTGCAATCGTAGTACCAAACGGCCAAGGCATCGAGACACTTTTTTGAGAGACGATAACCAACACTGAGCATGATGGTCAGTCGCTATTGTGAAATGCTGGCCATATAAACAAGGGCAAAACTTTTGTACAGACAACACGATGGTGAGACATTCTTGCTCAGTGATTCTTGCTCATTAAGCCACGACTTGTTCCTCGAAAGTGTGGCTCTGTTGAAGGACAGCACCAATGCCAAATTCACTTGCGTCAGTGTGTAGCACAGTAGGTGCTGCAGGGTCGAAATGGCGAAGCACTGGCCCTGATGTGAGGCATCGCTTGAGGGTGTGAAAAGCGGCTTCGCAGTCATCCCACCAGACAAAGGGTGGGCTCGTGGTCAGAAGTTTTTACAGAGGAGCCACAATAGTAGCGAAATCCCGTACACAGTGGCAGAAATACGACGCTAAGGCAAGGAAGCTGCGGAGGTCTTTGGGTGTGGTTGTTCTAGAAAAGTGAAGTACCGCGGCAATCTTGTCGGGATCAAGCTCAACGCCTTGTTTACTAAAGTCGTTAACTGATACCTTGATGCTGTGACTGGCAAACCGTCATTTCTTAGTGCTGAGCTGGACACCAGCCTTAGCTAAACATGTGAGCACTATGGTTCGCGTTCCGGGTGCTGTGAGAAGCTGAACAAAATGATGACAATGTCGTCCAGGTAGCAAAGGCAGATCTTCTATTTTAATCCCCGCAGTACCATGTCAATCATTCATTCGAATGTGGCTGGGGTGTTGCATAGGCCAAACGGCATCACATTGAATTCAAAGAGCCCATCTGGCGTAGCAAACGCAGTCGTCTCTATCAGACTCGTGCTTTAGAATTTGCCAATAACCAGATCGCAAGTCGAGACTTTAAAAGTACTCGGGGCCTTGTGAAGAATCAAGAGCGTCATCAAGGCAAGACATTGAGTAGACGTCCTCACAAGTAAGTTTGGTGAGTGATCTGTAATCAATGCAAAACCGTACCAAGCCATTCTTTTTTCACTAGTACGACAGGATAAGATCATGCATTTGTAGAAGGCCTGATGATGTTGCGCGCGAGCATGTCGTTGATTTGTTCTGCTATAAGCTTGCGTTCAGAAGCCGACACGCGGTAAGGGTGGCGACGAATGACACGGGATCCGCCGGTGTCGGTACGATGAGCAGCCACATTTGTTTTGTTTGATCCAGACCTTCGGAACAAACGTCAAAGCAAGTTTGATGCTGCATTAATAATGCCAGCAAGGTATCAGTTGGCTTTGGGTTGAGATGGTTACACAAAGTGGCCTCGAGTGCAGGAAATGATTCTTACGCTTAAGGAAATAAATCTTACAAAGTGCAGGAAATAAATCTTACAAAGTGGCCTCGAGTGCAGGAAATAAATCTTACTTTGAGAAAGATGAACCAGTGGCAACACAAACCGCGGCTTCTTCGGTAATGCTGGCAACAGTGGTCCCCTCTGGCAGAAGTAGTAGTTCTGACCTCTTTTTGCAGGTGGGGTTGCCTGCATAACCACGTGAGAACCGCAGTGAACAAGATACGATGGTGATCCCTAAAAAATGCAGCGCTGGTAAGAAACGACCACCGCGTAACTATCTAGAATGTCCGTTGACTTGATCTTAAGGACAAGTTCTTGTCCGGGAGGCAGAAGAAAATCGGAAGCTGTGCCAAGGATGGGCGATGAAAGGTGGGCAGCAGAAGAAAGCTCAGTGTCCGTAATACGACTTTCTATAACCACACCAGTTTTGGTTGAGGAAAGAAGGGCTAATTCTGGATACCGCGACAGGTAGTCGACACCGACAAGGTAGTGACAGTTGTTGACAAAACACAAGTGTACCCAACTCGTTCCCACGCGAAACTTGGCGTTACGGTTGAGATCAACCGCTCGCCGTTCTGGGGGACGAACCGTGCACAAGTAACACATTATTTTTCTTGCCGTGCGAGATGTTCGCCGAGGCCTGGCCACCAGACTAGTTCTTTCGCCAAAGTTCTTGCCTTTGAGATGCCCTGATGCCAATCAAGGAGCTTGTTTACTGCTTCTTTTTTTATTCATTGAGGTATTAGCAATCAAGTCCCCTTTAGCAACATGCCAATGCATTCAGCAATCACAGCACGTTCCTACCAGTACGGAGCTAGGTAGCAAGAAAGTTTTGGTTTTTCCGGCCAGCCTTGGCGACAAAACTTCAGCAAGGCCTGACAAACAACGTCCGTCTTTTGAGCATCACATACCCTGTTAACAAAATTGTCGCCCGTTGAATACCTCAAATACAAGATTTAGCAAATTAAGAGACTTCCGAGACGGTTGGTTCACCGGCAAGTTTATCGGCTTTCACAGGTGCTGATGAAAGAGCTTCCTCCATAATCAAGCTTCTGTCGGGAACGTACACAATTCCAAATTGATACCGCATCAACCGCATTCTGAAGTGCTGCACTATAGGCGTGAAGAAATCAATAGGCATTTTACCGAACAAAGAGAGAAGAGGTTGGGGTCTGTTTCGAACGTCAAATCGATACCATGTATATATTCGTTAAATCTTTCGGCAGACCATGTTAATGGTAGTGCCTCCTTTTCGACTTGCGCATTTCGCTGCTCGGTTTTGGCCAGTGACCTTGAAGCGAACGCTATCGGACGGCGCTCACCATTACGTTGTTTTTTCAAAAGGATGGCCCCGAGAATAAACGAGGAGGCATCCGCCGAAAGAATTGTGGAAAGTCGTGGATAGTACATGGCCATACACTTTGCCGAGCAGATAAGAGCTTTTATCGAAAGCTGTGTTCTGAGATGGACCCCAAACCCGTTGAGTCTCTTTCTGCAAAAGCGCCCGTGGTGTGGCAGTGGTTTGCGCTAGGTTAGGCAAAAAGCGGCCTAGGCTTTTGACCATGCCGAGAACATTGCGCAATTATGAAATATTCGAGGACGGATTCAGCTCTTTAATGTCTCTGAGTTTAGCCGGATCAGGCTCTACGCCTTCTGCACTTAGCAAGTGACCCAAAAAGCTCATGCTTCGTGCTCCAAATACACACTTTGCTTTATTAAGCGCAACGTTACATCGGACCAACCTAGCTAAGACATTAAATAGCCTAGAATCATGTTGCTCTTTGCTTTCGCCAAATACGAGATTATCGTGCATCAGGTGAACGACACCAGGAAGGCCTGCGAGGATTTCACACAACCTCCTTTGAAAGTACTCTGGGGCTGAAGCAACACTAAACGGCAACCGAGTGAAACAGTACCGCCCAAACGGCGTAATGAACGGGGTCCGTATATTTGAGGCCTTGCTGAGTCACACCTGGTGGAATCTAAAATTTGCGTCTAGTTTGGAAAACCATTTCGCGCTGGCAAGTGAGCCTAGTGCTTGGTCTACAGTAGGCAACGTATACGTTTCTCTTAGGACAAACTTATTCCACTGCGTAAGGTCGACACAGATCCTTACGTCTCCGGAGGGCTCTTGTAAGGGAAAAACGTCGGCACACCAATCGGTTGGCTCTTCGCCTGCCCGAATGACGCCGCTTTGTTTCATCTTATCCAGTTCCTGTTTCGCAGGTTCCTGAAGCCATATAGGAATCCTCCATGGGGCGCTTACTGCAAATGGAAATGCGTCTAGTTTTAGCCTGATTGTATACTCCCCGGGCATATAGCCTAAGTCTTCATAAAGCTACGAGAACAAAAACTCGTAGTCAGACTTTTTCTCAGCGAAAGAGTCAGCGAACTTAACTGCTAATACTTCCAGAGCTGGTAACCCTAGCAGTACATGGCGCAAAGGACTGACGACATAACATGTTCGGCGAGATGTTTGAAACTTGCCGAGAACATTTAGTCGGGCACCGCTAGTGCCTGTAAGATGTCGTCGGCCTTTTTTAAGCTCGTGGGAGGTACAGGAAACGATACTAGAATTACGGACACTTATGCTAACAAGTCAACCTTGTGGGAAACAGGCACTGCATAACCAATACCTGAACGTAACGTGCCTTGGCTCAAGGCACCTCCACTGCGCCTAGAAAAAGTTTCCCAGTGTCACTTTGTACGGACGACACTCGAACATTTCGCCTGTTGCTTGAAGAAGTCCCTTTGTAGCAGAGATTTCCAAATTGTCCCTTTACGCTGCAGTTAAAGCACTTCTACGCTCTAGCTGGAGAGTCTGTCCAAGGGTGGGTGTGACCGCCGCAGAAGATGCACTGTCTTTCGTAATGAACTGCTGGCGGTCGGGTTTCCTCACTGCGTCACGGTATTGTGTGGTGACCCACTGCTTCGAAGTTGACTTCTTCACGTAGATTGGACTGAGTGCTGTCGCAAATCTCGTTGGAGCTGCGAAGCTCTGCTTGTTGCTGCTGAACTGTCTATTTCAGGCGGGCCTTCGCTAGAACTGTCGCGAGAGATAGCTTCGGGTCTATTTGGAGCGACTCAGAAAGTTTTTCGTCCCACAGGACAACGACGAACCGGTCTCGGATGAGGCGATGCTTGAATTTTCCGAATTAGCATTTTTCCGCCAAGATGTGTAGAGCCGTCATGAACTGGTCAATAGACTCGCCTGGCATCTGGTGCCTCTTGTGAAAGCAAGCACTCTCGTACGCAACGTTGGTCTCCTTGATGAAGTACTCGTCAAACTTCTTTTCGAGCAGCTCAAACGTCTTCGAATCTTCCGCAGAGAAATTGAAGGTAACGAAAATGTCCCTTTCTTGCCACCCCATGGTGTACAGTAGAGTGCGCACTTGCACCTCCTACGAGCGCTCATTCAGGCCCGACGCTTATCGATAGTCGTGGAAGTGTTGTATCCATGCCGGGCACCCAAAGTAGTGTCAAATTCCAGCGGTGGTGTTTGCTGGAGGCCCGGTGGAGGTGGCGGTGGTGCAGTGGCCATTGCTGCCTCTGTTTGTGCGGACGTCTCGACGGCTCTTTTTTTCCCGATGGCGTTAAAGGTGGGCGGGCCACATAACTTCTGACACCATGTTGTAGCGGCGCTCGCAGCTATCAGTCGGTGATCGGTGAGAGGAAGCGACGGCTGTCCAGGCGATAGTCAAGCGAAAAAAAACCCCGCCGTGTATTTCGCAGCGGTTACAGTAGCAACTGTGACGTAAGTACTACGTGTTTCCTTACATGGGCCAGGCACGGTGAATAGGCGCGTCATGTAGCAGCACGCTTTTAGCACTCGAAAGAACACGTTCCGGCACATTATGTTGAAAAGTTGCAGATGTTTATATTGGCAGTTGTTTGCACTTGCGCAACGACGCCAACTGGAACATTCGTATTATCAACCCCAGAAGCTGATATGAAGCGCTGATGCTCGCGAAGATGCTTGCCCTGGACACGGCTACATGAATCTACTTCAGCGCAGGGAAACTAAACACATCTCATGCTAACCCAACGTGACGGCTATATCAAAATAGTACATATGTAATGTTTTTAAAATTGCGTAGGCAGCGTTGAAACCACTATTATCGCTTCACGGAGATTAGCGTTTATTTGAGAAGTAGTTCCGAGACATTGCGTAGCTCTGTGGTAAAATGCTTTATTGGCACCACAATTGCTTGGGTTCGATTCCAGCTGGGACTCGTCAGGTCGACGCTACCCACGTTGGGTATTTAACACTCGTGCGTTCAAATTGCCATGTGTTCGCGTCATTTCTGAGCCTATACCAAGTGTTATCATCTTTGGCACATATCCGCCAATGGGTATGTGCCACTGTCTGGTGGGAAGTGTTTGACGACGTTCATTTTTTTCTTCACATTTTTACATTACAATTACCTGGCATAACATATATTATACTTCACTTGGTGTGATTGTCTGTTTGATTTGTTTGCGTTGTGTCTAACGAAGAAAACGAGCCCTTAATTGAAGTATTTTTTCGTTCATTCTTAGAGAGAGTCTCGTTCTGGCAGACTTGAAGCCTTAAGATGCTGTGGGTTTCATTATTGGTCAGCGGTCATCTCATATATCACGTGCTACGTGACGCAAGACAGGCAAGAGGAGTGCTCCACAGTCGCCGTCATGACAACGTGTGGCACTGACAGACAATCCCACGTTCAATTCACATATATATCTACCCAATAAAGTGAATAGGGAGATAGCCGTCGTGGTGGCTAAGTTGGAGAGCATATGACGCGTTATTCGAAGATCGAAGGTTCGGTCCTTACCCAGGTCAAGTCATCTTTCCGTACACTTTTCTTTCTTCATATTTACATTATGATTGCTTCTAATAACATCCTCTACACTTTCCTTGAGATTATTGTCACATAAATCTTATTATTATTGTGTCTAACAAAGAAAACGAGGCATTCATGGTAGGCTTTTTTCCTAGAGAGAAAATGTAATTGCGGCCATAGTTTTAGGTATGTTCTAGTGTTTTACCTGTTTTTTATGAATAGTAAGTATTTAGAGCCTTCATCCTCTCTTGACGTATGTTAATTGTGTTTTCGACCGACAATAGGGTCCTTGGAATATGATAGGCATAGCCTTAAAATTCCTTCAAAAATCCAAATTTTTGTCAGGTAAACGAGTATAAACCTTGGTAAATCTGGTGCTGAGAAAAGACTGTAGACAGCAGTGTAAAGCTATGCCGGCAGCTATTTCCGTGGCAAGCCACCGGATCTACACGGTGATGGCGCTATGGAGTCTCGGTGAAATCCTTTATTTACAACGAAAGCACAAAGGGGAATTGCTGTCTTGTAAAAAGAAAGCATCAGTTCCGCTTCATTAGGTTCTCAATAACAGGGCAGAAAGAAAAAAAAATTGGGGGAATAAACTGCGCCTTGTTTTGCTGAGAAACTGACAACCCGTTATCGTGGTGCAGCGGCTGCTACGTTTTGAACTGCCGACCTGTTGGTTTGAAACTGGTTGAAGGTTTGACTGCCAACTATTGTAAATTCTTTTCGATGAAGTTAAAAATACACAAGCTAATAGAGGTATCATTGAGGTTTCGTGCAACTTGATTTCACTCTGTTCATTATTAAGGGATGGCTATGAAGATGCAGCCGCTGTAGCAATGTTTGAGTGATTCACTGAATGATACATTGAATGATTCACTATTGCTGCGGGCGTACTTCTTCGTTGCTAAGAACTTCAAAAAAGAGTCACCGCCTTAAGGTCGCCACCGCTTCGGATTATGCCACATGTGTAGAGTGACAGGGCATTACATCAGAAATTGCCCGCACAAGGACATCTTCGTTGTAAAGAAAAACATTTCGGCAGAGCCTAGATACTTTGCAAATCCATGTTATGCGAATAATAAGAAGGAAGGTGATGACAGTGCCCTATTTTAAACGCGAGTGCATTGCTTAGTCGGGCTATGTCAGGGGTCCATCGAGATCTGTTCACCACCTTCACCCATAGCAACAGATGTGGGCGCGCGCTTATCCTTGCCCCTAGCAACCGAAGCCCCTACCTCCTTGACTTGAACATGACTTGACACCGCCTCAATGCAAAGCGTTGGAAACTCGTTTGTTGTGTTTGTGCTCTAGCGTTTTAGATGCGGAAGCATCTTATACTCGCGCCTTGTAGTGCGCCGTCCGCGCCGTCCGCACCGCTTCTCGAACATTCGACAGCTGACGCGCGCGCATGCGCCGTCGCGCCGTCGCCCACCATCTGTGCCGCGCGCGCTTCTCCTTCGAGAACATTCGACAGCTGACAGCGCATGCGCCGTCGCGCCGTCGCCATCAGTGCCGCGCGCGTGCTTCTCCTTCGAGAATATTCAACAGCTGACAGTGCATGCGCCGTCGTGCTGTATATATACTCAAGGTCGGCGCTCGCTCGCTCAGTTGCCGCTCGTCGGTTGGTTTGTACGGCGCGTCGACGTCCAAGGTCGCGGTGAAATGAATTCCAACGAATCCGCAAACACAATGATCGACGTCCCTTCGACCAGTGCCGTCCTTTCGCATACGTGTGTACGTGTTCACTCATTTAAAGCCCCCTCCTACAACCACGTTAACCAATTTAGCCATCGACCCAAGTAAGTCGCAATTTAATACCTCATTTCACAACCACGTTAACCAATTTAGCCATCGACCCAAGTAAGTCGCACTTTAACACCCCGTTAACCAATTATATGCTCCGCATCCTCCTCAGTGTCCCCCCAAGGAAAGCTGCGGGCAATTTTTTTGTAGCATATATGTTCAACCGTGTACGCTATAGCTATTAGAGCTGTAAGCGCATACCACGTTTTTCGCGACGGAAAAATGCCACGTGCTGTGAACAGAATTATTGTCTTCAAGGTGCGATAAAAGAACATTATTCTTTTAACGCTGGGTTCTCACGTGCGAAACGCCATAATGCTACGCATTGCATTCGCGCGTTTTCTCAATTTCCTTCGGGGAGATGGGAGCATTTTAGGGGCGAAGCTCCTAATAGTGGCACCCGTTCGTCCTTCGTAGTCATAATGGTATTAGTCGTAGTGTGTAACTAGTCTCACATTTGGACCTCCAAGGTGGTGCTGGTGAGGGAATTTTTCTTTCCGTTGTTCAGCAATTAAAAAATCCAGCGTGCGCGTGAACTAAAAGCCAAGTTTTTTGTCTCTCATTCCCCCTTAGCAGCCATAGGCATGTACATTGAGCACTATCTGACAAGAAAAGGTTGTACGTTATACTTGCTGAGCATAACCTCTTTGCTTTTAGAAAGCTTTAGCTCTTTGCTTTTAGAAAGCCATGAATACAGCGAACTTAGTTATGTTGGGTTTTGTAGCGCAAGGACTACTAAGGCTATGCTGCGCCAGACTCATGGTGAGAATATCTACAGCGGACAGGGCCATGACAATGACTCTGAAATGTCTGAACTGCGATGACATAAGGGATATGATGAGCGGTGAAGCTTGGCTGTATAAGGGCTTAAAAGGAATGGCTCCGTAAACGCGTGAAGTATATATTTCATCTAAGAATATGTGTGTAATGCTCGGGTTGGTAAATCTGTATGTTGGGGTCATGAGGTTATGTCAAAACCGTAACGGCTTTTACATAGCACTAATGATATACCCGCGTCTTTATACCTATGGGCCGGGAGGCAAGTGCCTTGTAGTAAATTCCAGCTGCAGCAGATGCCTCTCCGAAGATGCTGTGCTACGAGTCACATCTGTCATGTTTTACTATGTCTAGCGTTAGCATAGTTTAGTGTTGTTAGACCTTGTTCAGAAGTCGTGCTTCTTTTAAAAAACTTAACACATCAGCTATAGGTATTAGGGTGTCATCGCGCAAGAGTAGCATTGAATGAGAGGGAAGATTTAGCCTGTAAACATACGGAAATGTTTTTCTCTTGGTGTTTCCATATGTGGGCAAGCTATTAAAATGTGCTATACAGTTAGTTGCTCCTGATACTTATCGCATGCTGGCGCTTCTTCGACTGCCAGTAGATGGTTATGTGTGATGTGCGTATGACCTATTTGTAGTCGACATATAACTACTTCGATAAACGTGCTTGATGAAGACAGGGCTTCCATTCACCAAGAACAAGTTTAATTAGGTGAAGTTTGTTGTTTTGTTGTGATTTTCATTCCTGCTGCCAGTGAAAAGTGGTGGCCCAGTGAACAGCTTGAATCCCATCTCTGGCAGGTATGTTGGTTTTTGATGCGCGCATATCTTTTGCTCTTGTAGCCGGTTGGTCTGCCCTTTCATTACCTGAAATCCCGACATGAGTCGGGACCCAACAAAGGCGTATGGTGTGGTCATCAGGTGTGGGATAGCATGATTAAAATAGCGCCCATGAATGACTCATACTGAGATTTATAGTTGAGACTTTTCAGCGCGCTTAACGAGTCTGTAAATATTACACGTTTTTTATGTTTTGAGCTTATAATGTATAGTACTGCCATGCATAACGCATAGCACTCAGCGGTTTAGCTGGATACGAGCTGCGGCAGTCTAGTTATTTGCTCGTGTGTTGCTCCTACCACGCTGCTTCAGACATAAGGAGATGTCTTCGAACCATCAGCGTAAAATTCTTCGTAAGTGTTGTACGTTTCTCGTAATGTAGGGAATTCGTGTAATATAAGTTCACGTGGAGTGTTTTGGTTTTTTACATGTGTGAGTGAAAAATCTAAGCATTTGGAGAAGTCACTCCATGGGGCCAAACAGGGTGGCCTTCTGGCAATGGAGAGTGCTTCGTTAGGGACATTAAGAGCGTGAAATTTTTCTTCAAATCTTAGTATTAGTGGCTTAGTTGCGTTTGGTTTGCTGCCGTAGTGTTGTCGTAGGTCGCAGCGTGTGACAATACTGCGGCATATATGATCTGGTGAAGAACTAACTCTAAGGACATACGTGAGCATTAGTTTCGACCTCCGATATTCCAAAGATGGTTCGTTACTTTCGGCGTATAAGCTCGAAATAGGTGAGGTTCGATAGGCACCTGTTGCGAGGCGTAACCCTTTGTTATGGACGGGGTCTTCTTGTCTGCTTGGAGGGGTGCTTCTTGTCTGCTTTCACCTTAAGAAAATAAACAAAGGACATGTAAGTTCTCTGCAGATGAAACGACCACTCATTTGACTCAACGTAAAGGCTTTCTACGGGGCTGGTGCGAAAAGCACAGGTAGTAAGGCGGATGCCCAAATGGTGCACGGGGTCCAGCATCTTCAACGCACTTTGAGTCGCAGAGTGATAAACAATGGCCCCATAATTTAAGCTGGTGCGAATGAGGCTTCTATACAGGTTCATGAGACATTGCCTGTAACTACCCCACGTAGTACGTGACAACACTTTTATAACATTAATGGCTTTTAAACATTTTGTTTTTAAATACTTGATGTGCGGTACGAAGGTCAACTTGTTGTCCAAGACTAAGCCTAAGAATTTATGCTCCACATTGACAGACAGACGTTGACCGTTCAGTTCAATGTCAGGTTCTGAGTGCACGCCTCTCCTTCGGGAGAACAAGACACAGGTGCTTTTTTCTGGGTTCGGCCGGAATCCGTTTTCCTCTGCCCATTTGGACATCTTGTTTAAACCTAACTGAACCTGCCACTCACACATTGCTAGGTTGCATGACTTAAAGCCAAGCTGGATGTCATCTACATATATGGAATAAAACATGTTGCGGGGGATGGACAGGTGCAAGGAATTCATTTTGATAATAAAAAGTGTACAACTAAGTACACCACATTGCGGTACTCCAGTTTCTTGCACAAATGTTTGGGAGAGAATACTGCCCTCACGGACACGGAATTTCCGATTGGACAAGTAACTCTCGATTATGGAAAGCAGTCTACCGCGCACACCCAGGTGAGACAAATCTCTTAATATGCCAAAACGCCATGTTGTGTCGTAGGCCTTCTCGATATCGAGAAACACAGAGAGGAAGTATTGTTTGTGGGCGAAAGCGTCTCGGATCTGTGCCTCGATACGCACCACATGGTCGGTGGTGGATCTACCCTCTCGAAACTCACATTGGTATGGGTCGAGCAATTTGTTTGTTTCTAAGTAGTGGAGTAAGCGGCAATAATCATTTTTTCAAATAGCTTGCAGAGGCAGCTTGTTAACGCTATAGGTCTGTAACTTGATGCAGTAGAGGGATCCTTTCCCTGCTTCAAAATTGGAATTTTAACAGCCTCCTTCCAGGAAGAGGGGAACATACCTGAAAACCATATGCGATTAAAAAGAGAGAGGAGGGTTTGTTTAGTTTCGGAGGGTAGTTCCTTCAGCATCACGTACATTACGTTGTCAGAACCTGGGGTAGATGTATTACAGCAGCTGAGTGCTGTTCGCAGTTCTGCTAAGCAGAATGGTGCATTATATGCTTCATTCCTTGCGGATTTTCTTTCTAACTTTTGTTTTTCTATTCGTGCCTTGTAATTCTGGAAGGATTCGGAGTAGTGTGAGGAGCTCGATATGTGTTCGTAATGTGTGCCAAGAAAAGTTGGCTTGATCCTCCAAGCTTTCCCCGAGGCTATTCACTAGTGGAAGAGAATACGTTTGTTGGCCCTTAATTTTCTTTATCTTATTCCACACTTTTCTCTCATCTGTGTACGAGTTGATACTCGATATAAGCTTTGTCCAGCTCTCTTGTCTAGCTTGTCGACGCGTTCTCCTTGCCTGCGATTTGACCCGCTTGAAATTTTCCAGGTTTTCTGCTGTAGGAGAATCGCGAAGCAACGCCCTTGCTTTGTTCATAGTGGTCCGTGCTTTCCTGCATGCGTCGTTCCACCATAGGACTCGCCGTTTAGAAGACATGCCACTCGTTTTGGCAATACATTTAGATGCGGCATCAAGTATAAAAGCTGTAAAATACATGACAGCGTCATCTATGGTCAGGGCAGACAGCTCAGTCCATGTCATGTGTGTAAGAGTTCTATACCCTTCCCAATCAGCTGAGTCAATCTTCCATCGAGAAACCTGCGGGATAGTTGATCTTTGTTCGGCGCACTCAGGATGATTGGGAAGTGATCAGTCCCATAAGTGTTTTTAAGAACGTTCCACTTAAAAACAGGTAAAAGGGACGGTGATGAAATGCTAAGATCTATGGAGGAGTACGTATTGTTTACAAGGCTAAAATACGTAGGCTCCTTTATATTTAAAAAAACATAAACTAGAAGAGAAAAGGAGCTGTTTAATGAGACGTCCTTGCGCATCACAGTGAGCATCGCCCCAGAGAATATTGTGTGCATTAAAATCACCTAGAACCAGAAACGGCTCTGGGAGTTTATCTATAAATGATTCCAGATCACGTCTGTGTAGCTGTTGATGCGGTGGTATGTACACAGAACATATGGTAATGAGTTTGTTAAAAAGTACAACTCGAATGGCCACTGTCTCCAGGGCCGTTTGGAGCTTCAAATGCTGGCATGCTATACTACGATCGACTATAATGGCTACACCGCCAGATGGTATGACAGGATCCTCCCGGTCTTTCCGGAAAATAATATATTGTGGTAGGAAGTCCTTGTGCTTAGGAGTTAGGTGCGTTTCTTGCACACACAGCACTTTCGCGTTAAACTTATACAGAAGTTCTTGGACGTCATCTAAATTTCCAAGTATTCCACTTATGTTCCACTGTATGATTTTGTCCATAGTGAAAAAAAAGGGAAAAAGTGCTGTGTGCTCATTTTACAGGGCCTTTTTCAGGCTCTGTAATCGGCGTTCTGTCCTTTTTGGGGCGATCGAGCGAAGCTCGCCGCTCTTTCGGCGCTTCCTGCGCCGTTTGGCTTGAACTGGTTTCCATAGCCTCTTGTGAGGCACTGGACACCCGCTCTAAAGAGTGATCTGTGCGTCGCTTAGACTTTGTTTCGATCTACGAAGTCTTTGTCTCCACCGAGCTGGGGGTTGATGGAGCCCCCTTGGCCTCGCGATTGCCCTGGCTGCTGCAAGAGCTTGTAGAGGACACTGGTGTGGACAGGCTGAATGTGGGCAGGGCAGCGCTGGCTGCTCCTGCCGCAGGGGCTTGTGGCATTGGCCTCGGCACGCTAGGCGCGGTTCGGGCAACAGCCAAGGGCCTTTGTGGTGCCGCCCCTCGTTGCACCACGTCGGCAAAAGGTGTATTTAGTGCTAATGATAACGAGACTCGTTGCCTTGCTTCCCTGATTATGATATTTTTCTGAACTTTTATAGTTCTTATTTCTTTTTCTCTTTTCCAGGCAGGGCACACTCTGGAGTATGCGGGGTGACTACCTTCGTAGTTTGCACAGAGGACCTCGTCATGACAACATTCATCAGCACTGTGGCCGGTTGTGCCACACTTAGCACACATCAGCCATCCTCGGCAGCTCTGGCATGCATGACCAAATCGCTGGCATTTGAAACAACGCCTCGGGTTTTGAATGAAAGGTCGGACATGGAGTTTTACATAGCAAGTTTCGAGAGTCTCGGGTAAAGTGGTTGAGTTGAAGGTGAGTATCAAGTGCTTTGTTGCTATTTCATTGTTGTTTCGCTGATTTTGATGCGCTGGACTTGTATTACACCTTGATCCTTTCATCCATCAAAGAGCTCTTCTTCACTCAGTGTCATCAAATCTTCGTCCGATACCACGTCCTTCACTGTATTCATGGTACGGTGTGCGCTCACAGAGACAGGGATGTTACCAAAGGCTACGAGGTGCGAGAGTTTATTGTACTGTTCCTTGTCTTTTAATTCGAGAAGCAGATCTCCACTTGCCATCTTCGTGGCCTTATAACCGGTTCCAAAGGTCTCTCTCAAGCACTTGGCCACAAGGAAGGGTAAGATTGCTCTAGCTTTTGTAGATGATTGTTCGCAGTGGAGGACATGGTATTTTGGGAAAGTTTCTCTCTTTTTGGGCTAAAGTAGGAAAGTTGCGTCGGTGCGTACCCTTTTCGAAGCACGATCAGTTGAAGAGGGGGTCAGGGATCTCATGAGAAATTGTGTATTTTTCGGTAACGGCGCCTACCACCCACCACGGAGTCCAACAAGGGGACGTGGCAGAGCACGTGGGCATGTCTGCGCAACGCCAGCAGTACGCAGTTACTATAACCCAATATGGTTTACCCTAGATTGGATAGCCACACAAGGTTAACCCTTGCCGCCCGGAAAAAGTGGAAGTAAAATGAAGTGAGCAGAAGACAGGAAAGATGTAAAGTGAGAACAAAAGACAAAGATATAGGGAGAGAGAGATAGGAAAAGGCGACTGCCGATTTCCCCTGGGTTTGTCAGCCCAGAGGTGCCGTCTACGTGAAGCCGGGGCCAAAGGGGTGTGTTGCCTCGGCCGGGGGGGCCTTGAAGGTCCAATCACCCAGCGTCAGCTCAACCCACAGGATCCCCTTTTCCCCGGACACGGCAAAGCCACGCACGGCCAGGCGTGGGAGGGAGTCAAAACTCCCCCGTTAGCTCGGGTCCGTGGTGTCGCTACACACCAAACGCATACTTGCGCAGGCGCCCCTGTGGGGCCTCAATGTGACTGTTGATGGTGATCTCTCTGACTGCGATACCACTTTTGACGACAATAGCCACGCCGGCGGACCACCGGCTAGCTTGGACGCGTGCGCCGTACTACGGTAAAACCTCCGAGGAAGTTGGTGTTTTTCTCCCAGATTGGTCTCCTGTAAGCACTTAGCCATTGGATAAAGACTACTCAGCCAATCTTTTATGTCACCTAAGTTGCGAATGAGTCCTTTACAATTCGAATGGAGAAGAAAAACTCAATTTGGGCAGTAAACTTGACAGGAAAAGTGAAGTTAGTATTGAGTTGTTGGCGATAAAACCTTGGTGACGTGTGTGCGACACAAAAGTCAAAACTGAATGGTACGATAACCTTTCAAGTTATGGAACACGAGACTTATTTTTCGGAGTCCCTGTAAATTGTGTTTTGTCTTTTTTGGAGCGGTCAAGAGAAACTCGCCGCTCCTTCGGCGCTGCAGGCGCCGTTTGTCTGGCGGTTGTGTCCATAGTTTCATGAGAAACGTTAGACCATCGCTCTGCCGAGCGATCTCTGGGCGTTGTAAACTTCGGCTCAAGATACGAAGCTTTCAAACCCTCTACCCAGGACGTCAATGTGGCTCCCGCAGTCTGCCCGTTGGCCTGGCTCATGCCGCAATAGAACTACTGCAATAGAACGGAACATTTCAATATTTAATGAACTTTTAAAAGATATAAGAAAGCTTAGAGTCTTGTCTTGCTCTCATTAATTCATTTCATTTACTTTTTGGGGTCTATCATGTAATTTTCTCTTCTTTCGTTGCGTTTTTAGTTATTCCTATTTTTATATTTCCCACAGACGTTGGTTTGTGTGGCTCTTTTCTTTAAGAGTATGATATGTTTCTTGTTTGGAGATTTTTTAGTTCTCTATGTGTATTTATTGCATTAAATTTTTACCCCTCACCTCTTTGTAAATCCCTCATAGTGAGGGCCTTTCTTTGTTTATAGAAAAATTAAAATAGTAAAACAAATCACTGCAGTTGGCTTTCAACTGACGAGTTCTTGTCTGGTGATAAAACACAGTGTCCGATTGAGATTTCAATAAACTGAGTGTCTAGTGCAGATGTATAAATTCCTATCCTGTCCGTCACTAAGTCAGAATTGGACAAGACATGTTTTGGAGTTTTTCATTAAATCAGCAATAATATGTGTAACACATGAGTGTTTTCCTGTATTCTGCAGGCAAGGCTGGTCCACGTGAAGAAGTACCACCCAGCGACGTCGCGTCACCAGTCATCGCGCAGGGACATCTGCATAGTTCTCTGCAAGACGAGACAACAGAGGGACTCCAGGTGGAATCCCAGATGGAATCCCTCGCCTACTTCTTCATGGAGCACATTGTTCAACCACCAGTATTCACGGATACACTGCTTCTTCAGCCAGCCAAGTTCTTTCGCGGTAAAGGCCAGGCACCACACTACGCTGATAGGCAGGCCGTGGTGATGAGTACGCTGCTGCAGCCATCGCAACAAATGCCACCACTCGAGATCGTGTACCATCTATATGACCAGTGGGTAAGTGAATCATTTCGAGTCTCTACTTGAGGAAAAAGTTGCGCCCAGAGCCAGCGCCGTTCCTTCCACCGAGATTCAATTGCGTTCATTCATTTTTTTTCACGTCGAAACTTCGCGATTCTTTCAGATAGTTGACTCTCATGCCAACACGCTTTTAGGTCACTAATTTTTGGTCGGATCGTAACTTTGGTCAGGGATTCACACGTCAGTGCTGATCCAAACGTAATGTTTTCGGTAGTGAGATGAACATTTTCCTCTTTATGTATATATATATATATATATATATATATATATATATGTTTCTCCCATATATATGTATATATGGGAGAAACATATATTATATATATGAGGGAAACAAGTGTATACTTAGGGCTCGTTTTTCGTGTAGTACACAATATTAATGAGATTTAACAGACAATGTAGCCAAGAAAGGTTAATGAGAAGAAAGAAAAGTAGGTGAAAAGATAACTTGCCGTGAGCAGGATCCTAATTCGGACCAAGATCCTGCCCACGACAAGTTATATTTTCACCCCCTTTTCTTTCTTCTCATTTACACCACAATTGGCCTAATACCTTCCTCTATACCTTCCTTGGCATTATTGTCTGTTAGATCTTATATATATATATATATATATATATATATATATATATGTAACGTAAGAAGGTAGCGATGTTTAGGAGTTAGTAGTAGAGGCAGAGGAGGAAGAAGTGAGATTAGAATAAACATGGGGTATGAGCCAGGCCACGTCACCCAGTCATCGTAGCGTCACACGAGTCGGCAGGATGAAGACCTCCCAGCCACTTCATCAGTGTCTCATCATCGACGCAGTTCTCCACAAGACGCCCTGACCATACATCGACTACGGAATCATCTCCTGGCCGCACACAGCGACCAGCCATCATTGACTACCGAATCATCGCCTAGGAGGACGACGACCAGCACCATGACAGAACCATCGGCTGACCTCGACATCCCCAAGTACACCGGATCAGCGGACGATGGACCCGTACAGGACTGGTTCAACCTGTTCGAACTCCACGCTACCGCTGCATTTTGGTCGGAACGGGAGATGGTCACGAATTTCAGCGACTACGTCACCGGTGAGGCATTCAAATTTTACCTTATTCACATATTCGAGAACGACGAGTCATGGCAAAAAATCAAAGAGGAGATGATTACCCGTTTTAATGACTATGACCAAGACTTACTCATTGCCAACCATCTAGAGACAACTGCACACTATCGTCAATTTCCTAAGCAGTCCTCAAGCATTCGAAAGCCCAGCGCGAATCGACAAGTGCCTCAAGACGAAGTGGCACATGCGTTTACTTACAGAAGGCTATGCGTATATTCTGAGAAACCTCACCGTCAAGCGCGCATCCCTTCTGTGCGAAAGTCAGCATTTCCGAAGTCATCGCTTCAACATACGACACGAGACGTCGCTCACCCTACTGATGCCTTTCATGCGTCGTCTCGCATACATGGTCCACCACCTGATTTTCTACGACGCAGCTCTTCAAAGGCTTCTAACGGTCACTATTCGTGTCATAAGGACGCCTTGTTCATGGTAGACCAACTGACACATGAGGAAAATGCCGAACAACGTCATGACGACTCAAAGAGTGAAAATCAGTCTTCACACATTGGATCAGCTTATTTTCCATCTAGCACAATTGGGCTACCTCCTGGTTTTCCGCCACTTGTCTCTTTCGTCGCTAACAACGCCCACCTCACATCTAGCACGCTCACAATGGTCGGGATAGAGCTGCGGAGCTCGGAGAATACTCAGCCAAGCCCTGAACCTACCATCCAGATTCAGGAGCAAGAACCACTCGCAGTGAACAGCGAAGAAGCCCCTGATGATGTATCTGTCAACTCTGAAGCATTACCTTTATTACCCGAAATGCAGCACAACAGCCTAGAGACTACTACCTGCCCACTCGAAACCACGTTCAATTGCCCAGAAAGTCAGTGTCATGGTGAAAAAGGGCTGCCACCTCAGGTCTTTTCGAAGCAACATCATCAATGCCAGCAAGTCCAAGAAAAACAGAGATTCCGAGGGCTATACGAACAAGGACGACGACGAATGGAATCATCTTCGGAAGAACACACGTGGTTTATGGAAAGCCGTTTACAAACGTGTCAACCAAACCAACAACATATTCAAGATTTCTCGCTTGAAACAAAGAAAGCATCGAATCCAGGATATTTTCCCATGGGACATCGAGTAAGCTTTCTCCAGTCGAGATCAAGACTCAGGCAACACGACGTACAACGCCGAGAAAGGCGCCAAGCCATACTCTGTATTTTGCAAGGACGCACAAATCACCGCACCAGCCTTGGTCAACGAGCACGCAAACGGGTGGTGACGCATGGGTTCCAATCGAGACAAATAGCACGACACCTGCGCAAATCATCCAGCCAATGCTTCAAGGCCATCACACCACGTTCATTCATCGCAAGAATACCGGCTGTGTTTCAATCTGATTTCACGCTCAAAGCATGCTTATGTTGTCCAGAGCCTAACAGCCAGCCTCGCCCTCCAGAGCTGTACTTGATACCCCGGATTGCTGTCCTCTCCTGTGAAGCTATAGTGTGTTACGGAAACTTCCTCGGACTTGGAACGATCTTCTTTTTTTGACAGTGTTCAGTTCTAAGCCGTGCATGTTTTGTTTTCATTTATGTTCGTCTGACGCGACTTTTTTTCGGGGGAGGGGGAATCCTGTAACGTAAGAAGGTAGCGATGTTTAGGAGTTAGTAGTAGAGGCAGAGGAGGAAGAAGTGAGATTAGAATAAACATGGGGTATGAGCCAGGCCACGTCACCCAGTCATCGTAGCGTCACATATATATATATATATATATATATATATATATTGACGCGCGTATCTGCCAGTGGTGAGGACAACGAAGCAGCGCGAGTGTCCTTGGCCGAGAGCAAAAGACGAAGAAGTTGTTGCATTCTGTTTTCCTGCGATCGATAAATCGTATTTCTTTGAGGCGCTTTGTGTGCTCGTCAATCTCGCGTCGTCACACTGGTGGAGGTGCTGGGTACGTCTTCATGCTTGGCACCCCTTCGCGGACCCGACATTCAAGCCCGGAATCACTACCACCCGTCGACACACCAGTCCACCGTTCAAGCCGCCGTCTGCGAGGCTTAGCTCCCGAGCTCAATCTCTTTCCAGAAACTGCCAGCAATCGCTTGCCTCTTTCAACCACCATGGCCACTGCAGCTACATCGCACATGACGCTTCAGAATCCCATGATTCCTGACTGCTTTCATGGTGAGACCTATGAAGATGCACAAGACTGGCTTGACCTGTTCGAACGCTGCGCGAAGTACAACCAGTGGGCCACCCCAGAAGACAAGCTCGCGAATGTGTACTTCTACCTGAAAGACAACGCCCAGACGTGGTACATCAACAGGGAAAGAAGCATGGCTACGTGGGATGACTTCCGCAACCAGCTGGTTGACACCTTTAGTAGTCTTGATAGAAAGGAGAATGCGCAACGTCTCTTGGAAGCTCGAATTAAAAAACCTAACGAGAGCGTCGCTATGTTCGCCGAGGACATGACCCGTCTTTTCGGCAGGGCGGATCCCGAGATGCCGGAAGACAGGAAGCTGCGGTATCTAATGCGAGGTGTGAAGGAGCAACTGTTTGCTGGGCTTGTGAGAAATCCGCCAACAACAGTAGCGGAGTTCACGAAAGAAGCCACAGCTATTGAACGGGCCCTACAGCAACGGTACCGCCAGCAGAACCCGGTCAACGTTCGAGCGAGTAGCCCTGTTACGACTGCGGCGAGCCTCTGCGACAACGACAGGCCTCTGCGGGAAGTCATCCGGGAGAATTCGAGGGAGGAGCTTCGGCAGCTTGGTTTAATTCCAGCAACTGAACCGACGCCGGCATTGTCTTTTGTCGCTGATGTTGTCCGGGATGAGGTCCGCCAGGCTCTCTCTTCATCCGGCTATAATGTTGTGCGACGACATTTTACTTATGCTGAAGCCGTCCGACGCCCCGTCTTCGCTCCTTCAGCGCAGCAGACCCCAACTGGACCACCACCAACCCTGCAAACACAGCCACTGTCTGCACCGACCACTTTCGCAACCTCACCGATTCCTCCGACAAGACGAATGCAGTATAACCAACATGCCCTACAACGTAGCCCCACAACGTGGCTCAATAGCGAGTCTCCACTTAACTACCAGCGTCGGAAAACAGATTTGTGGCGTACCGCTGACCGTCGACCGGTATGCTTTCATTGTGGCGAAGCTGGGCACGTCTACAGAGTTTGCCGTTATCGCGACGCTCAGTACAAGAGATTTCCTCGCTACCCTGATTACATTGCGTACGAGGATCAACGCATGTACAACTACGCCCCTGTGAACACACCGCCGCAGAATCCAGTAATGCCCAGATCACGTTCTCCATCTCCTGCGCGGCCCAGTTCACCTAATCGTCGCAGTTTTGCCGACGTCTCCAGGGGCAGGTCCCCTAGCCCGCGACGGGAAACTAGACGCAGCAACCTCGGGGGGTGGGGTTGCCAATATTCAAAATTCCGAACAGCCCCCATTGCAGACAAGTGACAGCTCGAAGCCCTTAAAACCGAAGAAGACGACAGCAACGACTAATTCGACGAATAAGATAACTGCCGACGTAACCGACGTTATCAGCGCTGACCTTGTCGTTCACATTGACGGTCACCAAGAGACGGCACTTGTGGACACTGGCTCTCACTTTTCTATAATAAGCCTACAGCTAGCCGAAAGGCTGAGGAAGGTGAAAATGCCATGGCAGGAACCCAATATACGAACTGCAGGAGGTCAGTTGATGACACCGGTTGGAAAGTGCACGGCCCGACTCTTCATTGCTGGTTCCACCTTTGTCGCCACCCTCGTCATTTTTTACGAGTGCTGTAAACAGCTCATATTGGGAATGAATTTCTTGCGCGAATACGGGGCTGTGATTGACATCCGTGACAGAAGCGATGCTGAGCTGCTACCACTTATAGATTACCTACAAGGGCGAGTGAATAGCGTTTCGAAGTTATTTGCGAGAGGGCTGCCGTCGTACTGCTTGCGAAATGACGTTCTTTATAAGGGGAACTTTTCACCCACCGGCAGCAGCTACTTGCTCGTCGTTCCTTCTTCGCTTCGCCGTGAGGTACTGCAAGCCTGTCACGACGAACCTACCGCTGGTCACTTGGGTTACGCAAGAACATTGGCGAGGATAAGGCAGAACTATTACTGGCCAAGACTTGCTGAAGTTGTCAAAACTTACGTGCAGGCATGTCTAGATTGCCAGCGCCGCAAGCCACCATCCATCAAACCAGCTGGCCTGCTGCAGCCTGTTCGAGTGCCGGCGACACCGTTTGCACAAATTGGCATGGATTTTCTGGGCCCCTTCCAAAAGTCTGCCACTGGAAACAGGTGGATAATCGTCGCCATGGATTACCTGACCCGATACGCGGAGACAGGCGCTCTGCCATGGGCAACGGCAGCCGAAGTGGCGCAATTTTTCATTGAAGCCATCGTCTTAAGACACGGTGCTCCCGCAATAGTCATCACCGACGGAGGTACTGCGTTCATGGCCGAGCTTTTGGACACCATTTTTCGACTAAGTGGTACAGCTCACAGGAAGACAACGGCGTATCATCCCCAGACCAACGGGCTCACCGAACGCCTCAACAAGACCCTGGCCGACATGATAAGCATGTACGTAGATGTAGAGCACAAGAACTGGGACATAATTTTGCCCTACGTCACGTTCGCGTACAACACGGTTCGTCAAGAGACCACTCGGAAGACACCCTTTAGTCTCCTTTACGGACGCGAGGTTACAACAACGTTAGGCGCAATGCTTTCTCATGAAAATGACGGCAATGAGACAGACGCCGAAGAGTTTACCCAGCTAGCAGAAGAAGCTAGACAACTTGCCAGGTTGCGAATCACCAAACAGCAAGACGACAATGCCAAGTATTACAACCTCCGGCACAGACCCGTCATATACAACGTGAACGACAAAGTATGGGTCTGGACACCTGTTCGTCAGCGTGGGCTTTCCGAAAAGCTGTTGCGAACATACTTAAAACCCTACAAGGTCCTACGACGCATTAGTGACGTAAACTACGAGGTTGTTCCGGACGGCGTGCAGTGTTCAAAGCGGCGCAGACTATCACCAGAAATTGTCCACGTGCTTCGGATGAAGCCTTACTTTGACTAACTGTGCAGTATTGGTTTCGCCTTGCTTCTCAAACGTTTAACATCGGGACGATGTTTTTTTTAAAAGGGGGAATAATGACGCGCGTATGTGCCAGTGGTGAGGACAACGAAGCAGCGCGAGTGTCCTTGGCCGAGGGCAAAAGACGAAGAAGTCGTTGCAGTCTGTTTTCCTGCGATCGATTTTCGTTGAGGCGCTTTGTGTGCTTGTCAATCTCGCGTCGTCACAATATATATATATATATATATATATATATATATATATATATATATATATATATATATATATAAGGGATTATAGCAAGTATCACGCAGGCTCTGATAGTATAGAAAAAGGAGTAATTCACACACAACGAACGTTTCAGCACAGTTTAGTCCGACGTTTCGACCGTGGGACCGGCCTTCGTCTGGGATTTCCCAGACGAAGGCCGGTCCCACGGTCGAAACGTCGGACTAAACTGTGCTGAAACGTTCGTTGTGTGTGAATTACTCCTTTTTCTATATATATATATATATATATATATATATATTATTACATATATATTTATGCGTATTATTTTGCGTTAGCCGAGAAGATATCACGGTTTGAGCGAAAACCAGCTATCACGACAATCCTCCCTTTGCAAAGAACATGCGCAACACCGTTCTACGGGTTCATTAACGGTTTCGAAATGCGTAGCATTTTAGGTGCTCTGCTTGCTGTCCACCAGTAGGTTTAGTATCACCTGATCACTATCTCAATGAAGTAATCAATAATAACCTAAAGTGAGGCTGCAAGCAATTTCTAAATCAGCTGAAAATAGACGAACAAGGTGTAAAATATTATGATTAACCGAAATAACTATCTGGTGATCTCAAGAATTACGTTGAAATGTCTGAAAGCACTTAAGAAACATGCAGCTGACCCCCACACTTCGTAAAGGCTTGTGCACGCCCAGCCCGCACAGCTGCACTGCACGTGACGGAGCACCTGCCGCACGCAAGTGGAGGGCAAAAAAGCGTCGCAAATTTGCTCTTTAACCTCCATCTTGCGTGCAACAGGTGCTGTCTTGCTATCCGTGTTGTGGCTGCGCGGGTAGCGTGGGGAAGGGCCTCTACAGGACCAAAGAAAGGGAGCCACCGCCTCATTTTGCATGGGATTGCTTCTCATACCATCGCTTCCCCAGTGTCCTAGGGAAAAGAAAACGTTAGAGAAATCGGTGCTGGAGACACGTACTATCACCCTCAAAAGTTTGTGAGGTCTGCAGTGCATGGCCGAGTGGCAGAAAACTGAATTGCGGTGCGGTATATTGTGACGCGGCAGTATGGTGTTGAGGTTATAGACCATGGTTTCCGAATTCAGTTCTAGGAGCACTGTCTTAACGCGCCGTTACTAATCGCCGAGACCACGCACAATAGTCTCAACACCACGTCGTGGAAAGATAAGCTGTGCAGCAACGCTGTTTTCTGCCGCTTCGCCTCTAGCTGCAGATCCCGTAAATTTTTTCAACTGACAGCACTTCACCAGCCGTATCAAACAGGAACTCAATAAGCGCAGCAAAATGTAGCTTGCACGTCACACACCAGCTTTTCGAACCTCTCAAACGCGACTATTCGTGCCGAAAGCGCTCATGCTGACGTTTATGCTTACCTCAAGTATGAACGTCATCGAGGTTTGGTAAACGAAGCAATCGGAACTTCCCATCGGGAATCGCTGGGTTCCCGCGCTACGCACTATTTAAAATTTCATAACTTTTATGTGAAGGATTTTGAACTACATGAATGGCTTCCCAAGAAAGACTTCAGCACTAGATTTTCGCTTAGGTTGTAACCGAGTATTGTCTACTAGCGTATTGGTTACTCGCCCTATGCCATTATCTTTTACAAAAGTCTTGATCCGATAGGATTATGATACCCGTTCACAAATGAACTATATAACTGGTGGACAGACCACAATATTTTTTGAAGGAATTCAAAAGGAAACGCCAGTCTTGTAATTGTCTTATAGTGGTGACGTGGATGAAGACTGCGATGGTGTGTCTAAAATCAAACTGTCTATTTGGCCAAAATAAGGCCGGGGAAATGAAAAATGAAAACCACAGTAAGCAATGCACGCTGTACACTGATATTGGCGAAAAGAGCGTCCTCCGTCGATAAAACCGCTAGAACACACTGTCTTATATACATGACGCATCAAATTTTCCATTGTTATTACTGGTCAACAAGCATTCTAAGGAATAAGCTCGACTGTTCGCTCTTCGCGCGTAATTTTAACAAAACAAATTACTGTGACCGTTAAACTTTAAAACACTGTACGCGCAGTTTTAGCTGACCATTGCTGACAGTTTTGTACAGCTAATGCGAAGTAAACCCGCGTGGCAGCAGAATAGTATCGTGACCTAAAACGCAGCTTTGAATGGACTCTGGTGGTAGTACTTTTTGACGATTTTGGCGCTTGGTATTAAGGTAGTTTCTTCTTACAGGAGTTTAACTATTTAGGTTCCTTGAACTCTTCGTGGGATATCTGGGTTTCTAAGTTTTACATGGTATTCATTTGAAAACAGGGTTTCGAAATAAATATCTCGAATTTGTTCTCAATGTTAAGGACATCAGTGAAGTACTTTGTTGCCGTGCACATGCAAACGTTAGCGGCCAGAAGGTAGTCGCGCAAGTGTCACCGTATATATGCGCGAAATATTGTTGTGGCACTGCACTTGTGCACGAGCCTTCAACAAAGACATCTGTATGCTCGCCTGTCAACTACTTACAAGTGGCCAACAACGTTCAAGGTGAAAACATAAGGAGCGCGCGCATCTGCCAGCAGTGGAACAGACAAGCTCGAGCGCTTGTCAGTTTAGTAGTTTAAGGACCTAACGTTTCTCGCGTAGAATGCGGCATTGTCTTTAGAAACTGGTGAAACGATGGTAGTAAGTGCGTGCAGTACGAAAGGTTTGACTGACCATATATTGCTCGGTTGCCAAACTGTGCTTTGGTTACGAGAGCAAGCCTGCATTACCGAGTAAACATTTTTTCTCCCCCTGAATAACCAGGAGTAGCACAGCCGTTTCTTACGCCTACTTGAATGAGAACGCTCGCTGAAAAGCGACGAAGGAAATGTATAACAATGAACGGAGTGCTCTTCTCAATATGTCGACATCATGTGATTAACACAATATGTCAATTTGTCCTGGCACATGCCGGAACTCCCTAATAAATGAATTAGTTGGTATTCCTGAATGAAGAGACATGAAAGGCAAGAAACAGTTTATGACGAAGTGAGAAGTGAGACCTTAATAACGTCTAAAGCTTCACTAATTTGCACAACATCACTTCATTACTGGAGAAATAAATACAGGACATGATTCACCACACAGCAATTTAGAAGGCACACCTGATGGCGTAGCAGGGCTTGGTATTGATTGGTTTTTCTGGTTCTTTGAAAACTTGGGCTGTAATGCAAGTTTAATCTTCAGCATAATTACTAACTGGCTGAAACTACCCATGACAGAATAGAAGTATTTGAATGCAAAACAATGTGAAATAAAATTCTTGCATTTCTTTCTTAGTCTTGTAAAAAATTGAGAACTACGCAAGTTCTCTTTTCCCAGGGGTACGCTGCACTAAGTCTTCTTGCTTCGTTGCGTCATCTGTGCGGTGCTGCTAATGTTAAAAAGGAAAACTTTTTTTGGTGCGGACTATCTTAACTGTGCCAACAGGATGCCCACTACTTTAAAGTGTCTTCCCCTCAAACTAAGCTATTTCTTAGCACAAAACAAGTAGTACGATGTTTCTTGGACTATATGTAAAGTATACACGTCGAGTAGATTGCCTTTAGCGAAACTTCAATAGGTGGATTTACACCCTCTGTCTCTGCCTTCAACACCATCTTGATTTCGACCATGCCATTCACTCCCTCCCCACAACCTTCTCGCAGTCATCGGGTCCATCTGCGCTCAGCGTGCCGTCATAATGGCCTCCAATCGTACCGCCTCATCGCAGTCATGGGGTATTGCAACATTTCGGCAACTAAATTTGAGCGTGGGAGTGCCATAAGCTCCCGCTGCTGAACACGCAAGCCATGCTCGAGGCTCCACAAACGCAGCTGCTGCAGCTGGAGCAATCGACATTTCTTCAGGCATTCAGCTCGCAGCAACCGTTCGGTGTGATGCCTAGCCAGCCAGCCGCAGAGCTCTGTAGCGACCACCCATCCCAACAGTGGGACTTTTTGCCACCGTATTGTGAACACCAGGTCAAATCTGTACTGTGCTTAGAACGTCTGTCACAACTTTTGCCGCTGTATCTGCTCCACTAAAGTCTCGGGCGCAATTTTTTCTTGTATCTCCTCATGTTCCGTGGTGAAGCTTGCTCCTTGAGAACGCGATACCGTGGACATCTCTTCAGAGTCAAATGAACTTGCTTGTTTTGTTGTTAAATCTCTCGAAATCGGTGCCCTTCACAAGAAGACTGTGATTTTGATTGATGTTATTGAGCTATGTCAACTGCCTGTGCTTAGAACTCTGATTGTCGACTGGATGGACTGTAAAGAAGGAGCCATCAATTCAGATATAACATGACTCGCACAGAAACACGGCCACTAGAGTAGAAAAACTAAGACAGGCACTCATGGTGGTCACCTTTGTGTGCGTCCCATAATTAGTCAGTAATGTAAATACACAGGCAGCAACTGTGTAGGGAAGTAAACTCACAAGGTATGGGTGTAGGAGGGATCGTGCATTTGCCCCCACAGCTATTGATGATGATATATGGTGTTTTTTGGCGCAAGGGCCATTTGATGGCAAAATAGCACCAGTTCATGGGACAAAGAATGTGGACAATGATTGTGATTAGCGGCTGTATAAAGGCCATAAAAATCCTCGCTATAAGGCGGGTAAAAACATACAAGTAATAAAATCATGACCATGCCGTGAAAGGTGTGTGTGGTGTGAATAGGTGAAAAAAGTTGGTGATAATGTAAAACGATCGTGGACATGTATGGCATTAGCACAAGTGCCTCACTCGTTCCTACCCTTGCGTCCAAGGGCCGTTAGGCAAGTGCTTTCTTGTGTAGCCACCGCAGCAAAAACCTCTCTGAAGAGGTTGTGCTACGAAATGCCAGGGTATATGATATGAAAACTATGAAGTTCTTTTAAAAACGCTAACAATGTTTTATGACTAAAAAGCTGTTCCCTACCGACGAACATTGCAGGATGTAAAGGTATATGTTGTCGGTAGGGTAATGGAAAACGTTGTTTTCTTAGAGTTTCCAAGTGTTTGCACTGGATTAACGTGTGAAAGACTGTTAATGCTTCACCACATCTGTCGCACACTGGTGGATCGCCCCCGGACAAAAGATATATGTGCGTCGTGTATGTGTGTCCTATCCTGAGTCTCGTTAGTATTACCTCTGTATGACGTGATTTCGATACGGGCAGCCAATGACCAATGTGTGGTTTAATAATGTGTAGTTTGTTTTGTGTGTGTGTATCCCACTTGCTCTGCCAGTATACCCTGAGGTTTCGTTTGAGAGACGGCTTAAGATCAAGGGCCGGGATATATATGGGTGTAGTGTCAGTGCTATTGTGAACGGATGCAGCAAGCTGATCCGCCCTCACGTTGCCTTGAATCTCATGGTGCCCTGGCACCAAGCACACTACAACATGTTGTTTGAGTGTGTAGAGTGTGAACAAAATGGAATAAAGTGAGACAAGGACCGAGTTTTTTTGTTTTTAAGACTGTGCAGCGCCGTTACCACACTCAGGGAGTCTGTATATATTACTGTTTTTTGTATTTGTAATTGTTAGATGTGTTTAGCCGCCCCAAGCATCGCATAGGCTTTCGCTGTGAAGATACTTGTGCCTGGATGTAGAGGGCCAGCATCCGAAAAGGATGGGCCGACAGCAGCGTAGGACACAGAGGAGTTAGACTTGGAGGCATCTGTAAAAAACTCAGGACGTGTGTATTTGTGTTGAAGTAGCAGGAATTATGTTCGGATATGGGCAATAGGCGCATGCTTTGTAACTTCTAGAAAAGACACATCACAGTCTATAGTCTACCATTGCCACAGTGGCGGGTATGCTACAGGAGCCATTAAACTGTGTTCAAGTGAGACTCCAGTTTGCTCAGCTAGACCCTTCAGGCGAAATAAGAAGGGCTGCCTCATCGAAGGCCTGTTTTGAAAGAGAATTGAGCTCGACAAATCATTATTAGTAGACTATGAGGGGTGCTTGTTGTCTGCTTTCACCTTAAGGAAATAAACAAAAACATGTAAGTTCTTTGCAGATGAAGCGACCACTCATTTGACTCAACGTAAAGGCTTTCTACGGGGCTGGTGCGAAAAGCACCCGTAGAAAGGCGGATGCCCAAATGGTGCACGGGGTCCAGCATCTTTAAGGCACTTTGAGTTGCAGACTGATAAACAACGGCCCCATAATATAAGCGGGTGCGAATGAGGCTTCAATACAGATTCATGAGGCATTGCCTATCACTACCCCAAGGAGTAGGTGACAATACTTTTATAACATTCATGGCTTTTGAACATTTTGTTTTTAAATACTTGATGTGCGGTACGAAGGCCAACTTGTTGTCCAAGATTAATCCTAAGCATTTATGCTCCGTAATAACAGACAGACGTTGAACGTTCAGTTCAATGTCGGTTTCTGAGTGCATGCCTCTCTTTCGAGAAAACAAAACACCCGTGCTTTTTTGTGGGTTAAGTCAAAATTCGTTTTCATCTGCCCATTTGGAGACCTTGTTTCAACCAAGCTGAACCTGCCACTCACACATTGCCAAGTTGCATTACTTGAAGCCGAGCTGAACGTCGTCGACATATGTACAATAGAACATATTGCTGGGGATGGACAAGTGCAAGGAATTCATTTTGATAGTAAAAAAGTGTGCAACTAAGTACACCACCTTCTGGCACGCCTGTTTCCTGGACAAATGTTTGGGAGAGAAGACTGCCCACACGGACACGGAATGTCCGGTTTGACAGGTAACTTTCGATTATGTGAAACATTCTTGATGATGATATATGGTGTTTTTTGGCGCAAGGGCCATTTGATGGCCAAAGAGCGCCAGTTCATGAGACAGGAATGTGGACAATGGTTGTGATTAGCGGCTGTATAAGGGCCATAAAATTCCTCACAGTAAAGCGGGTAAAAACATACAAGTAATAAAATCATGACTATGCCGTGAAAGGTGTGCATGGTGTGAATAGGAGACAAAAGTTGGTGATAATGAAAAACGATGGTGGACATGTATGGCATTAGCACAAGTACCTCACACGTTAGTACCCTTGCGTGCAAGGGCCGTGAGGCAAGTGCATTCCTGTGTAGCCACCGCAGCAAAAACCTCTCTAGAGAGGTCGTGCTACGGTATGCCCGGGTATATGATATGAAAATTATGAATTTCCTTCAAAAACGCTAATAATGATTTGTGACTAAAAAGCGGTTCCCTACCGACGAACATTGCAGGGTGTAAAGGTATATGTTGTCGGTAGGATAGTGGGAAGTGTTGTCTTTTTAGAGTGTCTAAATGTTTACATTGAATTAAAACGTGAAGAACTGTTAATGCCTCACCACATTTATCACACAATGGTGGATCACCACCGGACAAAAGATGTGTGTGTGTCGTGTATATGTGTCCTATCCTGAGTCTTGTTAGTGTTACCTCTGTTAGACGTGATTTTGATACCGGTGGCCAGTGGCCAAGGTGTGGCTTGATAACGTGTAGTTTGTTTTGTGTGTGTGTATCCCACTTGCTCTGCCAGTAGTCCCTGAGGTTTCGTTTGAGAGAGTGCTTCAGATCAAGGACCGGGATTGATATGGGTGTAGGGGCCGTGTTTTTGTGGACGGATGCAGCGAGCTGATCCGCCCTCACGTTGCCTTTGATCTCACGGTGCCCTGGCACCCAGCACACCACAACATGTTGGTTGAGTGCGTAGAGTGTGCAAAATATGGAGTAAAGTGAGACAAGGACAGGGTTTTTTTGTTTTTTAAGACTGTACAGAGCCGTTACTACACTGAGGGAGTCTGTATAAATTACTGCTTTTTGTATTTGTACTTGCTTAATGTGTTTAGCTGCCACAAGTATCGCGTAAGCTTCCGCTGTGAAGATACTTGTGCCTGGATGTAGAGGGCCAGCATCCGAAAAGGAAGGGCCAACAGCAGCGTAGGACACAGAGGAGTTAGACTTAGAGGCATCTGTAAAAACTCAGGACGTGTGTATTTGTGTTGAAGTTCCAGGAAATATGTTCGGATATGGGCAATGGGCGCGTGTTTTGTAACCTCTAGAAAAGACACATCGCAGTCTATAGTCTGCCACTGCCACGGTGGCAGGTATGCTACAGGAGCCATTAAACTGTGTTCGAGTGACACTCCAGTGTCCTCAGCTAGACCCTTCAGGCGAACTGAGAAGGGCTGCCTCATTGAAGGCCTGTTTTGAAAAAGAATGGAGCTCGAGAAGTCAATAATAGTAGAGTATGAGGCGTGCCTCTTGTCTGCTTTCACCTTAAGAAAGTATACAAAGGACATGTAGGTTCTTTGCAGATGAAGCGACCACTCATTTGACTCAACATAAAGACTTTCTACGGGGCTGGTGCGAAAAGCACCCGTAGAAAGGCGGATGCCCAAATGGTGCACGGGGTCCAGCATCTTCAAGGCACTTTGAGTAGCAGACTGATAGACAACGGCCCCATAGTCTAAGCGGGTGCGAATGAGGCTTTTATAGAGGTTCATGAGGCATTGCCTATCACTGCCCCACGTAGTAAGTGACAACACTTTTATAGCATTCATGGCTTTTAAACATTTTGTTTTTAAATACTTGATGTACGGTACGAAGGTTAATTTGTTGTCCAAGATTAAGCCTAAGAATTTATACTCGGCTTTGACAGACAGACGTTGCCCGTTCAGTCGAATTTCAGGTTCCGAGTGCATGCCTCTCTTTCAAGAGAACAAGACACACGTGCTTCTTTGTGGGTTAAGTCGAAATCCGTTTTCATCTGCCCATTTGGAGACCTTATTTAAACCCAGCTAAACCTGCCGATCACACATGGCCAAGTTGCATGACTTGAAGCCAAGCTGAACGTCGTCGACATATGTACAATAGAACATATTGCGAGGGATGGACAAGTGCAAGGAATTCATCTTGATGAGAAAAAGTGTGCAGCTAAGTGCACCACCTTGTGGCACGCCTGTTTCCTGAACGAAAGTTTGGGAAAGAACCGTGCCTACTCGGACACGGAATGTCCGGTTTGACAGGTAACTTTCGATTATGTGAAACATTCTTCCGCGTACGCCAAGGTGGGACAGGTCTCTTAGAATTCCGAAACGCCATGTTGTATCATAAGCCTTTTCGATATCGAGGAATACAGAGAGAAAATATTGTTTATGAACGAAAGCGTCTCTGATCTGTGCCTCGATACGAACAAGGTGGTCTGTCGTGGATCTACTCTCTCGAAACCCGCACTGAAATGGGTCGAGCAAATTGTTTGTTTCAAGGATATGTACAAGTCGGCAGTTTATCATTTTTTCGAATACTTTGCACAAGCAGCTTGTGCAATAGGCCTATAACTTGAAGCTAAAGAAGGGTCTTTGCCCTCTTTCAAAATGGGAATAATAATAGCCTCTTTCCAGGAGGTAGGGATAGTGCCAGAAAACCAGATAGCATTGTACAAACAAAGTAGGGTTTTTCGTGTTTCGGCTGGTAGGTTTTTTAGCATTTCATACACCACACGGTGAGAACCTGGGGCAGAAGTGCTGCAGGAGTTTAGAGATGTTCGGAGCTCCGCTTGACTGAAAGCTTGGTTATATGCCTCGTATCTAGTGGATTTGTGTTCGAGTTTCCGCTTTTCTATTCTTGTTCTGTATTTTTGGAAAGTGTCAGTATAGTAGGACGAGCTGGATATCCGTTGAAAATGTGCCTCGAGGAAGTTTGCCTGATCTTCCAAGGTATCACCTTGAGTGTTTACGAGTGGAAGTGTGTGTACTTGTTTCCCTGCTACCCT
The DNA here is from genome assembly GCA_013436015.1 of Rhipicephalus annulatus. Classification (NCBI taxonomy): domain Eukaryota; kingdom Metazoa; phylum Arthropoda; class Arachnida; order Ixodida; family Ixodidae; genus Rhipicephalus; species Rhipicephalus annulatus. The sequence goes on along the minus strand of WOVY01010225.1, from coordinate 329,038 downwards.
ACCGACCATGTTCCAGACTTTAGCCTCCTGTGTGTATGAATTGACCCCTGATAAAAACTTCTGCCAGCTTTCTCTTCTGGCCTGCCGACGCGTTCTCCTGACACGAGAATTTGTTTTCTTAAAGCTCTCAAGGTTTTCTGCTGTCGGCGAGTTGCGCAGCAACCTCCATGCCCTGTTTTGTTCCTTTCGCGCATTCTGACACTCAGCGTACCACCACGGGACGTGTCGTTTGCCGGGCCAGTCCAGATGTTTGTGGAATGCACTTGGCTGCTGCGTCAGTAAGAAAAGCCGTGAAGTACTGCACAGCTTCATCTATGCCTAATCCGCATATGTCGGTCCAACTTGGGTGTGTAATCTTTTGAAATTGTTCCCAATCGGCTTTGTTCACCAGCCTTTTGGGAACATGTGGAGGATATTCATATGTTATTGCTGTACGTAAAACTAAAGGAAAATGGTCACTTCCGTGTGGATTATTTATGACTTTCCACTGAAGTAATGGTACAAGTGAAGGAGATGCGATACTGAGATCTATGGAGGAGTAAGTATTGTTTGCAAGATTATAATATGTTGCCTCTTTTCTATTCAACAGACAAGCACCTGATGAAAACAGGAACTGTTCAATGAGACGACCTCGTGCATCACATCGACAGTCACCCCATAAACCGCTGTGCGCATTCAGGTCCCCTAGAACCAATTAAGGTTCTGGTAACTCATCTAATAAAGACTGGAAATCATGTTTTTCCATGCGATGTTGCGGCGGTATGTATAGAGAGCAGATGGTGACGAGCTTATTCAATAGAACTGCTCGAACAGCCACTGCCTCTAGGGGTGTTAGTAGTGGTAGATGACTGCATGCTACTCCTCGATTAACTATAATGGCTACACCACCAGATGACGCCACAGCATCATCTCTGTCCTTTCGGAAAACAACACATTGACGCAAGAAACTTGTATTCTTGGATTTTAAGTGTGTTTCCTGTACACACAGCACTTTTGGAGAATGTTTGTGTAGGAGTTCTTGGACATCGTCGAGGTTTCGAAGTAGTCCTCTGACGTTCCATTGTATAATTTGTGTCTCCATTATGGGAGTAAAGAAGTGCTGTGTGTACGAAATGAGTGTGGCTGGTGTCTAAAGAGAGAAGTGACTTATCTCACAGAGCCTTTAGAAGGCCCTGTAATTACCGTTTTGTCTTTTTTAGAGCGGTCGAGGGAACCCCGCCGCTCCTTTGGCGCAGTCTGCGCCGGTGCAGTTGAAGTGTCCATCGCCTCAGGAGAGGCGACAGATAATGTTTTCGTTGTAGGCTTCGTCGTGACAGACGGAGCCTTAAACCCCACCGGGCTGGAGGTCGAGGGGACCTCTTTAGTGTGTGTGGTGCCCTGGCTGCTGCCAAGGTTCACAGGAGCCTTCGGTGGGGCTGTATTCAAGGAGGGTGGGGCAGCCGAGGCTGCTCCCCCCATGGGGGCTTGTGGCGTTTGCCTCGGCACGCTGGGCGTGGTCCAAGGCATTGCCGAAAACCGAAGTGGTGCTGACCCCCCTCGCACCACTTTGGCATACGATGTGTTCCCAGCAAAATGCGGGGAAACGCGCTGCCGCGCTTCACGGAAGCCTATGTTCAATTTAAACTTTGTACTGATAATTTCTTTTTCCATTTTCCAGGCCACGCATGACCTGGAATATGCAGGATGGTCACCCTCACAGTTTGCGCAGTGCACTTGTAGCTGACAGTCATCGTCAGCGGTATGACCTTTGGTGCCGCATTTCGCGCAGGTAATCTGTCCTCGGCAGCTCGGGGAGCCGTGCCCGAACCTCTGACATTTAAAGCAGCGCCTCGGGTTGGGTATGTATGGTCTAACTGGCAGTTTAAGATATCCTGTTGCTATTTCAGTTGGGAGGGTGCTAGATGCGAAAGTTAGTATGATGTGCTTCGTTGGGATTTCCTTATTTTCTCTTCTTATTTTGATACGCTGCACCTGAATGACGTTTTCCTCTTTCAAGCCTGTTAGAAGTTCATTAGAGAAGTCCATCAGGTCTCCATCTGATACAACACCCTTCACTGTATTCAAGGTTCGATGCGGTGTGATTGTGATAGGCTGATCCCCAAATGCTGTGAGTTTATGTAGTCTCTGGTACTGTGCGTTGTCTTTTAATTCAAGTGACAGGTCACCACTGGCAGTCTTTGTGGCCTTGTAGCCTGCGCCCAGCGTTTCTATGAGACATTTGGACACAAGGAAAGGTGAAATACTTCTAGCTTTCTTTTCTCTACTTTCACAGTGAATTATGTGGTATTTGGGGAAGTTATCTTTTTTGTTTGGAACTAACTCAAAAATTGCATCGGTGCGCCACCTTTTGGAGGGGCGATTAGTTGTAAGAGGGCTAGGGGTTCCCATAAATTTGATAGCTTATTCGGCGGCCATGCCAGCCACCCACCACCGAGCCCAACAAGGGGACGCTGCGAGACGCGAAGGAGGCGCAGGCGCCAGCTGTACATGGCCGCTATAACCTAATATATCTACCCAAGGTTGGATATTTACACTAGGTTAACCCTTGCTGCTAGGAAAAATTGGAAGTAAAATGAAGTGAGGAGAAGACAGGAAAGATGTAAAGTGAGAACAAAAGACGAAGATGTAGGGGGAGAGAGATAGGAAAAGGCGACTGCTGATTTCCCCTGGGTGGGTCAGCCCAGGGGTGCCGTCTACGTGAAGCCGGGGCCAAAGGGGTGTGTTGCCTCTGCCGGGGGGCCTTCAAGGTCCAATCACCCAGCATCGGCTCAACCCCCAGAATCCCCTTTTCCCCGAACACGGCAAAGCCACGCACGGCTAGGCGTGGGAGGGAGTCAAAACTCCCCCGTTAGCTCGGGTCCGTGGTGTCGCTACACACCAAACGCCTACTTGCGCAGGCGCCCCTGCGGGGGTGAAACATTCTTCCGCGCACACCAAGGTGAGACAGGTCTTTTAGAATTCCAAAACGTCATGTTGTATCATAAGCCTTTTCGATATCGAGGAACACATAGAGAAAATATTGTTTATGGACGAAGGCGTCTCTGATCTGTGCCTCGATACGAACAAGGTGGTCTGTGGTGGATCTACTTTCCCGAAACCCGCACTGAAATGGGTCGATCAAATTGTTTGTTTCAAGGATACGTACAAGTCGGCAGTTTATCATTTTTTCGAAGACTTTGCACAAGCAGCTTGTAAGTGCAAGAGGCCTATAACTTGAAGCTAAAGAAGGGTCCTTGCCCTCATTCGAAATGGGAATAATAATAGCCTCTTTCCAGGAGGTAGGGATAGTGCAAGAAAACCAGATAGCATTGTACAAACAGAGTAAGGTTTTTCGTGTTTCTGCTGGTAGGTTTTTTAACATTTCATACACCACACGGTCAGAAGCTGGGGCAGAAGTACTGCAGGAGTTTAGAGATGTTCGGAGCTCAGCTAGACTAAAAGCTTGGTTATATGCCTCGTATCTAGTGATTTTGTGTTCGAGTTTCTGCTTTTCTATTCTTGTTCTGTATTTTTGGAAACTGTCAGTATGGTGGGACGAGCTGGATACCCGTTCAAAGTGTGCACCGAGGAAGTTTGCCTGATCTTCCAAGGTATCAGCCTGAGTGTTTACGAGTGGGAGTGAGTGTACGTTTCTTCCTGCTACCCTACGAACCAGTTTCTACACTTTGGCCTCTTGTGTATATGAATTTATCCCTGATAAAACTTGTGCCAACTTTCTCTTCTGGCCTGCCGACGCGTTCTCCTGCCTCGAGATTTATTTGATTAAAGCTCTCAAGGTTTTCTGCCGTCGGCGAGTTCCGCAGCAACCTCAATGCCCTGTTCTGTTCCTTTCGCGCATTCTGACACTCAGTGTTCCACCACGGTTTATGTTGTTTGCCGGGCAGTCCAGACGTTTGTGGAATGCACTTGGCTGCTGCGTCAGTAAGAAAGGCCGTGAAGTACTGCACAGCTTCATGTATGCCTAATCCGCATATATCAGTCCAATTTAAGTGAGTAAGCTTTTGAAATTGTTCCCAGCCGGCTTTGTTTACCAGCCATTTGGGAACATGTGGAGTACATTCATATAATATTGGTGTACTCAAAACTAAAGGAAAATGGTCACTTCTGTATGGATTTCCTATGACTTTCCACTGAAGCGATGGTACAAGTGAAGGGGATGCAATACTGAGGTCTATGGAAGAGTAAGTTTTGTTGGCAAGGTTATAGTATGTTGCCTCTTTCCTATTCAACAGACAAGCACCTGATGAAATGAGGAATTGTTCAATGAGACGACCTCGTGCATCACAGCGAGAGTCACCCCACAGACCATTATGTGCGTTCAGGTCCCCAAGGACCAGATTTGGTTCAGGTAGTTCGTCTATTAAAGACTGGAATTGAAGTTTTTCGAGACGGTGGTGCGGAGGTATGTACAAAGAGCAGACAGTGACAAGTTTGTTCAGAATAACTGCTCGGACAGCCACCGCCTCGAGGGAAGTTTGAAGGGGTAATTGTGCGCATGCTATACCTTGACTTACTATAACCGCTACACCACCGGATGGTAGCATGGCGTCATCTCTATTCTTTCGGAAGATTACGTACTTACGTAAAAAGTTCGTGTTTGTACGTTTTAAGTGTGTCACTTGTACACACAGCACTTTTGGATTGTATTCATGGAGGAGTTCTTGTAAGTCATCAAGGTTTCGAAGAAGGCCTCGGATGTTCCACTGTAATATTTCTGTCTGCATAATAAAAGAAGAGATGCTGCTGTGTGTACAGAGAGTGTCCTGTGTTAGAGTGAGCTTGTTATTTTAGGTGGCAGGACGGTCGTCCGGCCCCGTTATTAGTTTTTTAATTTTCTTGGCGCGCTCCAAGGAGGCGCGCCGCTCTTTCGGTACCAAGGGTACCGTTGTATCTATTGCCTCCTCAGAGGCACTGGATGTCCGCACATGCGAGCTGTTGGTTCGGATTTTAGGCCTCGCCTGGTGAGGTGAGGCCTTGAGACCAGAGGACCCTAGAGTCTCCGGCCTCAATTTGGTTTGAGGCGGAGTAGACTGAACTACTGCAGCCTTGGGGGCAGGCGCCACAGCCGACAGCTCACTCTGCGCTGGCCGAATGGGTGGCGAGGGCGGGTGCGGCGTTGCCCCCTGACGCGCCGCATCAGCATATGTTGCGCCGTAAAATGGCGACACTCTTCGTCTTGCTTCTTTGAATGTAATGTTTTCTTTGACTTTAAGAGTGATTATTTCTTTCTTTCTTCCAGTTAGGACACGAACGCGAATACGCGGCGTGTTCCCCGTCCCGATTCACGCAGTGAGGCGTAGTAACACAGTTATTAGATATGTGGGCGTGGCTACCACATCTTGCACAAGTTTCCTGACCCCGGCAGTTCTGCGAGCCATGACCAAATCGTTGACATTTGTAACACCGTCTTGGATTGGGAATGTAGGGACGGACAGAGAGTTTGATGTAGCCTGTGTCTATAGTTGTAGGCCGTGTGCTAGATGCAAAAGTGACTAATAAATGTTTGGTAGATAATTCTTTGTTGTCGCGTCTGATGACGATTCGTTTCACATCCGTGATATTTTGTATTTCCACCCTTCAAGCAGTTCCTGTTCAGACATTTCAAGAAGGTCTGCTTCTGAAACAACTCCGCGTGTGGTATTCAATGATCTATGAGGTGAAACAGATACTGGGATATTACCAAATGCTACGAGACTGCCAAGTTTTTCATAGTGGTGTTTTTCAGGCAGCTCAAGGAGAAGGTCTCCGCTAGCCATCTTTGTAACCTTGTATCCTGGGCCAAAGAGCTCGGTCAGATATTTAGCAACAAGAAATGAGATATGGCTCTGGCTTGTTTTGTTGGCTTTTCGCTGTGCACTACATGGAATTTTGGAAAGCATTGTCTGGGTTGGCTGAAAATTATTATTTCATCGGTGCATCCCCTCTTAAACGGAAGACGATCTAGGAGATGGGGAAATGCAGGTGTTCCAATAGTAGTGTACTTTTTTTTCGGCAGCAATGGCGACCACCCACCATGGAGTCCAACTAGGGGACGCTGAAGCACTTAATAGCATAAGGCTGCAGACGCAAGCCGTACATTGCCACTATAACCAAATATAACTACTCAAGGTTGAGTAATTACACAAGGTTGACCCTTGCCACCAGAAAAATTGGAAGTAGCCAGAAGAGGGAAGTAACCAGGACAGACTCAAAAAGAGAGCGATAAAGACGAAGTCGCAGAGAGAGAGATAGTAAAAGGTGACTGCCGATTTCCCCTGGGTGGGTCAGCCCAGGGGTGCCGTCTACGTGAAGCCGGGGCCAAAAGGGTGTGTTGCCTCTTCAGGGGGGCCTCAACAGTCCACTCACCCAGCGTCGGCTCAGCCCCCAGGATCCCCTTTTCCCTGGACACGGCTCAGCCACGCACGGCTAGGCGTGGGATGATGATGTTTGATGTTTTATGGCGCAAGGGCCATTTCACGGCCAAAGAGCGCCAGTTCATCTTACTAAAAAAGTGGACAATGATTGTAATAAGTGGCTGTATAAGGGCCATAAAATTCCTCGCGGTAAGGCGGGTAAAAACATACAAGTAATAAAATCATGACCATGCCGTGAAATGTGTGTGTGGTGTGAATAGATGACAAAAGTTGGTGATAATAAAAGACGATGGTGGATATGTATGGCATTAGCACAAGTTCCTCACTCGTTCATACCCTTGCGTCCAAGGGCCGTGAGGCAAGTGCTTTCTTGTGTAACCACCGCAGCAAAAACCTCTCTAGAGAGGTCATGCTACGGGATGCCTGGGTATATGTTATGAAAACTATGAATTTCTTTTAAAAACGCTAACAATGATTTGTGACTAAAAAGCGGTTCCTTACCGACGAACATTGCAGGGTGTAAAGGTATATGTTGCCGGTAGGGTAATGAAAAGTGTTGTTTTCTTACAGTGTCCAATTGTTTGCACTCAATTAAAATGTGAAGGACTGTCAATGCTTCACCACATCTGTCACACAATGGTGGATTGCCACCAGACAAAAGGTGTGTGTGTGTCGTGTATGTGTGTCCTATCCTGAGTCTCGTTAGTATTACCTCTGTATGACGCGATTTCAATACGGGCAGCCAATGACCAAGGTGTGGCTTAATAACGTGTAGTTTGTTTTGTGTGTGTGTATCCCACTTGCTCTGCCAGTAGTCCCTGAGGTTTCGTTTGAGAGACGGCTCAAGATCAAGGACCGGGATTGATATGGATGTAATGGCGGTGCTCTCATGGACGGATGAAGCGAGCTGATCCGCCCTCACGTTGCCTTGGATCTCACGGTGCCCTGGCACCCAGCACACTACAACATGTTGTTTGAGTGTGTAGAGTGTGCACAAAATGGAGTAAAGTGAGACAAGGACCGGGTTTTTTCTTCTTTAAGACTGTGCAGAGCCGTTACCACACTGAGGGAGTCTCTATAAAATACTGCTTTTTGTATTTGTAATTGTTTGATGTGTTTAGCTGCCACAAGTATCGCGTAAGCTTCCGCTGTGAAGATACTTGTGCGTGGATGTAGAGGGCCAGCATCCGAAAAGGATGGGCCGACAACAGCGTAGGACACAGAGGAGTTAGTCTTGGAGGCATCTGTGAAGAACTCAGGACGTGTGTATTTGTGTTGAAGTTCCAAAAAGTATGTTCGGATGTGGGCAAGAGGTGCATGTTTTGTAACTTCTAGGAAAGACATATCGCAGTCTATAGTCTGCCACTGCCACGGTGGCGGGTATGCTACAGGAGCCATTAAATTGTGTTCAAGTGATACTGCAGTTTCTTCAGCTAGACACTTCAGGCGAACTGAGAAGGGCTGCCTCACCGAAGGCCTGTTTTGCAACAGAGTTGAGCTCGACAAATCGTTAATTGTAGAGTATGAGGGGTGCTCCTTGTCTGCTTTCACCTTAAGGAAATAAACAAAAGACATGTAAGTTCTTTGCAGATGAAGCGACCACTCATTTGACTCAACGTAAAGGCTTTCTACGGGGCTGGTGCGAAAAGCACCCGTAGAAAGGCGGATGCCCAAATGGTGCACGGGGTCCAGCATCTTCAAGGCACTTTGAGTAGCAGACTGATAGACAACGGCTCCATAATCTAAGCGGTTGCGAATGAGGCTTCTATAGAGATTCATGAGACATTGCCTGTCACTCCCCCATGTAGTATGTGACAACACTTTTAAAACATTCATGGCTTTTAAACATTTTGTTTTTAGATACTTGATGTGCGGTACGAAGGTCAACTTGTTGTCCAAGATTAATCCTAAGAATTTATGCTCTGCATTGACAGAGACGTTGACCGTTCAACTCAATGTCGGGTTCTGAGTGCAAGCCTCTCTTTCGGGAGAACAAGACACACGTGCTCTTTTGTGGGTTCAGTCGGAATCCGTTTTCCTCTGCCCATTTGGAGACCTTGTTTAAACCTAACTGAACCTGTCGCTCACACATTACCAGATTGCAAGATCTAAAGCCAAGCTGGACGTCGTCGACATATGTACAATAAAACATATTGCGAGGGATAGACAAGTGCAAGGAATTCATCTTGATGAGAAAAAGTGTGCAGCTAAGTACACCACCTTGTGGCACGCCTGTTTCCTGAACCAAGGTTTGGGAAAGAACCGTGCCTACTCGGACACGGAATGTCCGGTTTGACAGGTAACTTTCGATTATGTGAAACATTCTTCCGCGCACGCCAAGGTGGGACAGGTCTCTTAAAATTCGGAAACGCCATGTTGTATCATAAGCCTTTTCGATATCGAGGAATACAGAGAGAAAATATTGTTTATGGACGAAAGCGTCCCTGATCTGTGCCTCGATACGAAACGAACAAGGTGGTCTGTCGTGGATCTACTCTCTCGAAACCCGCACTGAAATGGGTCGAGCAAATTGTTTATTTCAAGAAAGTGTACGAGTCGGCCGTTTATTATTTTTTCGAAGACTTTGCACAAGCAGCTTGTAAGTGCAATCGACCTGTGACTCGAAGCTATAGAAGGGTCCTTGCCTTCTTTTAAAATGGGAATAACAATCGCCTCTTTCCAGGAGGTAGGAATAGTGCCAGAAGACCAAATAGCATTATACAAACAAAGTAAGGTTTTTCGGGTTTCGTTTGGTAGGTTTTTCAACATTTCATACATCACACGGTCTGAACCTGGAGCGGAAGTACTGCAGGAGTTTAGAGATGTTTGGAGCTCAGCTAGACTGAAAGCTTGGTTATATGCCTCGTATCTAGTGGATTTGTGTTCGTATTTCTGCTTTTGTATTCTTGTTCTGTATTTTTGGAAAGTGTCAGTATAGTGGCACGAGCTGGATACCTGTTCGAAGTGTGCACCGAGGAAGTTTGCCTGATCTTCCAAGGTATCAACCTGAGTGTTGACGAGGGGAAGTGTGTGTACTTGTTTTCCTGCTATCCTACCGACCATGTTCCAGACTTTAGCGTCCTGTGTGTATGAATTAACCCCTGATAAAAACTTCTGCCAGCTTTCTCTTCTGGCCTGCCGACGCGTTCTCCTGCCTTGAGACTTTATTTTCTCGAAGGTTTCAAGATTTTCGGCGGTCGGTGAGTTCCGAAGCAGCCTCCAAGCTCTGTTTCGCTGTTTGCGCGCGTTTCGGCATTCAGAGTTCCACCATGGCACACGTCGTTTTCCAGGTTGTCCATTTGTTTGTGGGGCCCCGCCGCGGTGGTCTAGTGGCTAAGGTACTCGGCTGATGACCCGCAGGGCGCGGGTTCGAATCCCGGCTGCGGCGGCTGCATTTCCGATGGAGGCGGAAATGTTGTAGGCCCGTGTGCTCAGATTTGGGTGCACGTTAAAGAACCCCAGGTGGTCAAAATTTCCGGAGCCCTCCACTACGGCGTCTCTCATAATCACAGAGTGGTTTTGGGACGTTAAGCCCCACATATCAATCATTTGTTTGTGGGATGCATTTTGTTGCAGCATCAATCAAAAACGCTGTGAAGTATTTCACAGCAACATCAATGTTCAAAGTACAGATGTCATTCCATCCTAGACTAGCGATAGTAAAAAACTGTTCCCAGTCGGCTCTGTTTATTAGCCACTTGGGACCACGTGGTGCGCACTCGGTTACTGTAGTTGTGCTCAAAACTATGGGGAAGTGGTCACTTCCATACAGATTACTGACGACATTCCACTGGAGTAGAGGGACAAGAGATGGAGATGCTATGCTTAGGTCTATGTAGGAGTAGGTGTTATTAGCGAGATTATAATAGGTTGGTTCTTTTCGATTCAGGAGACACGCGCTCGACGAGAGAAGGAACTGTTCAATCAGTCGACCTCGCGCGTCTTACCGAGAGTCACCCCATAGCCTGCTATGCGCATTGAAGTCTCCAAGGAGAACATAAGGCTCCGGAAGTTCATCAATTAAAGAGTGTAAATCACGTTTTTGCAGCTGATAGCTAGGAGGGATGTAAATAGTGCAGATTGTGATTAGTTTATCAAAAAGGACCGCTCGAACAGCCACTGCCTCAAGGGATGTTTGGAGTTGTAAGTGTGTGCATGCAATTCCTTGATTCACTATGATGGCAACACCTCCGGATGATGTCATGGCATCATCACGGTTCTTTCGAAAAATAACGTATTTGCGAAGAAAATTTGTGTGTTTTGAATTAAGGTGTGTTTCTTGTACACACAGCACTTTTGGTGATGTTCGTGTAGGAGTTCTTGGATGTCGTCAAGGTTTCTGAGAAGGCCCCTGACGTTCCATTGAATAATTTGAGTGTTCATGGTGAATGTAAAATAATGCTGTGTGTACGAAAAGCGAGTGGCTGTTTAGACGGGGAGTTTGAATTCACTTATCCGGGCCGTCACCAGGCCCTGTTATTTGCTTTTTTGTTTTCTTGGCGCGCTCCAAGGAGCCACGCCGCTCTTTTGGCACCAAGGGTGCCGACGTATCCATTGCCTCCTCGGAGGCACTGGATGCCCGCGCGTGCGGGCGTTTAGTTTGGATTTAGGGCCTCGCCTGGTGAGGGGAGGCCTTGAGACACGAAAACTCTGGAGTCTCCGGTCTCTGTTTGAGAGTAGGCGGTGTAGCCTGGGCTACAGCCGCCTTGGGGGCAGGTGCCACAGCCGACGGCTCGCTCTGCGCGGGCCGAAGGGGTGGCGAGGGCTGGTGCGGCGTTGCCCCCTGACGCGCCGCATCAGCATATGTTGTGCCGTAAAATGGCGACACTCTTTGTCTTGCTTCTTTGAGTGTGATGTTTTCTTTGACTTTAAGAGTGATTATTTCTTTTTCTTTCTTCCAATTAGGACACGAACGCGAATACGCGGCGTGTTCTCCGTCACAATTCACGCAGTGAGGCGTAGTAACACAGTTATCAGATGGGTGGCCGTGGCTACCACATCTTGCACAAGTTTTCTGACCCCGGCACTTCTGCGAGCCATGACCAAATCGTTGACATTTATAAAACCGTCTTGGATTGGGAATGTAGGGACGGACAGAGAGTTTGATGTATCCTGTGTCTATAGATTAAGGCAGTGTGCTAGATGCGAACGTGAGTAATAAATGTTTCGTAGGTATTTCTTTGTTGTCTCGTCTGATGACGATTCGTTTCACATCTGTGACATTTTGCTCTTTCCACCCTTCAAGCAGTTCCTGTTCAGACATTTCAAGAAGGTCTGCTTCTGAAACAACTGCGCGTGAGGTTTCATTGTTCTATGGGGTGAAATAGATACTGGGATATTACCGAATGCTATGAGGCTGCCAAGTTTTTCATAGTGGTGTTTTTCAGGTAGCTCAAGGAGAAGGTCTCCGCTAGCCATCTTTGTAACCTTGTATCCTGGGCCAAAGACCTCTTTCAGAGATTTAGCAACAAGAAATGGAGATATTGCTCTGGCTTGTTTTGTTGGGTTTTTGCTGTGCACAACATGGAATTTGGGAAAGCATTGTCTGGGTTTGCTGAAAAATGATATGTCATCGGTGCGTCCCCTCTTAGGCGGGAGACGATCTAGGAGACGAGGAAATGCAGGTGTTCCCATAGTAGTGTACTTTTTGTTCGGCAGCAATGGCGACCACCCACCATGGAGTCCAACTAGGGGACGCTGAAGCACTTAATAGCATAAGGCTGCAGACGCCAGCCGTACATTGCCACTATAACCAAATATAACTACTCAAGGTTGAGTAATTACACAAGGTTAACCCTTGCCGCCATGAAAAATCGGAAGTAAATGGAAGAGAGAAGATGACAGGACAGATTTAAAGACGAGAAAAGACTAAGATGTAGGAAGAGAGAGATAGGAAAAGGCGACTGCCGATTTCCCCTGGGTGGTCAGCCCAGGGGTGTCGTCTACGTGAAGCCGGGGCCAAAGGGGTGTGTTGCTTCTGCCGGGGGGCCTTAAAGGTCCAAGCACCCAGCGTCGGCTCAACCCCCAGGATCCCCTTTTCCCCGGACACGGCAAAGCCACGCACGGCTAGGCGTGGGAGGGAGTCGAAACTTCCCCGTTAGCTCGGGTCCTTGGTGTCGCTACACACCAAACGCCTGCTTGCAGAGGCGCCCCTGCGGGGTCTAGGCGTGGGAGGGAGCCCAAACTCCCCCATTAGCTCGGGTCCGTGGTGTCGCTACACACCAAACGCCTACTTGCGCAGGCGCCCCTGCGGGGGGCCCCACAGCTAGTCACTGACATCTTCTGTTGTCTATAAAGTAAAAATAACTAGAAAACGGAATTCATGAGTGAGCCCTGTGATATTACCATGCCAACACATGCATTTTTACAGAGCTTGCAGCCACAGTTGTGGCATGTTGGGCAGGGTTTATTTATTTTATTGAAGTTTTTAGCCAAGGTTTTTCACATGACAATACGAAAACCATGATAGCAAGAAACGTGCATGGTAGGTCCAAATAGGCCATGAAGCCCCAGTTGAAAGGCCATTGAAAACCTATTGCCAGCGACATCGACAAGGGATGTAATGGTTGCTGGGATCGAAGTTTGTCTATGGAAAAAATGTTAAAAGTGGGAAGCAACGTTTGTTTTTAGAGCGAATATATTTAGTGTTCACAAATTACATAATCTTTAGAACAATAATACGTACTTGCGATTCACCAATGGTTTTTCTCGGTGCTAGATTTTTACGAAAAAGCATTTTCTTAGCGCCCTCAAGGAGAGGAGCATGTCATCTATATTCAGTGCAACCCTTGCGTAACTTGGACAAGTGCGCTCGTAAAGTTCATCGTGACGACATGTCCTCCAGATGCTTTCTGGTATCCCGAGCTTGCATACAAATTTTCAATTACGGTGGTGAGATTTTATTTTGCTGTGCGTGGTGTGTTGGTGTGTTTTTTCATCATGAGGTGTGTTTTATAAATATATACTCTTCAATGTATGTCTGTGTGTGTGAGAGGGACGATGCCGAAGTTTTATCGTTTGGTTGCCGGTCTTAGCTTGTGAAATTTTTTCTATTTATTTTGTGTTGTCGCGCATGTTTCGCACCCAGAACGCCCTGTACTGCTCCTGAAGGCCTTTGCTCTGCTGGGGTGACCCTCGCTGCAAGTTTCGATATGGAGGAGATGGTGGTGGACTTGCCTAGCGGCACGAGTAGGCCTGACACTGCAAGGAAGTGGCTCAGCTCTTCAGTGACACCAGAAGCTGCCGATTCCGAGTATGATATTACGTCGGATGACACGGATGCTATTCTACCTGCTAAGCATCGACGGCCTACACGGAAGTGCGCTGCATGGTTCCACGTGAAGAGACCATTATATACAATAGCATCTTGACTTCGACAGTTGCTTATGTGGCCGTCGACATCACGGTAAGCCAGAACGCTATCTCCAAACAGAAGCTTCATGACTTTTTCTTCAAACTTGCTCCTGGTCTGATTCAAGAAGTTCCATATCATTCCGGTAGACACAACAGATGAGAAGATGGTGCAAACCCTGCTAGGTCTATCTCAGCTATGCAACGTCAACGTGCAGGATTTCGTTCCACTGGGCACTAATGTAACAGCTGGTGTTATATCGGATGTACAACTAGAACTTTCAGACGACGTTATGAAAAGTATGATAGTTTGCACGCCACCATGCAGAGTGCTCTGCACCATGCTCGAAGGCTTGGCTCTTCGAAGTGTGTGAAGATTATTTTCGAGTGCCAAAAGCTACTTAGTCACATGAAGGCTTGACTAGTGCGGTACCTGGTCCGACCTTTCATACCGAGGCCTCTACAAGCCAATGTACAGGGTTTCTGCACAAGTCTTGTGGTCTGTGCAAAATGTGGTGCAAAACACAACGTAAAATTTTGCAAAGTCCGAAATCTCGCTGCCCTTACTGTAATGGCGAACACTTGGCAACGGACAAAGAATGTCCCAAGCTAAAAAAAAATGGATGGTCCTGAAAGAGAAAGCTAAAAAGATAGCATCACGAGAAAAGACGCCTAACCATAGCACCCGTCAAGTAGCTGGCAACGGCACAACTCTAGGTCCGAAGAATAGTACAGTCAGAAAGAACCGAAGCGACGAAAGGAGGCGCAATTTCAGCATTTCGGCAACATCGTGACCGGCGCTACCATCAAAGCCGTCGGATGCAACCTTCTTAAAGATCACGCCTCAAAACGTTTCGGAACCAGCTTCCGCCAAGGCCATGTCTGCAGTAGAAAATACTGTAAACAAGCACCAGAAACGGCTCCAGCCAACGATGATGCCCAACTTGCTAACGTTGTCAGATATCTCACAGCGGGTCGTCAAACGCAGCAGCATTAGCCGCACAACAGCGCTTAGAGGCTCTTGTTCCAGTTCTCGACAGTCTTCACTAAAAACATCATGAACACCTGTAGCAATGATGATGATGATGATGTTCGACGTTTTGTGGCGCAAGGGCCATTTCACGGCCAATGGGCGCCAGTTCATTTTACTAAAAATATGGACAATGATTGTGATAAGCGGCTGTATAAGGGCCATAAAATTCTTCGCGGTAAGGCGGGTAAAAACATACAAGTAATAAAATCATAATCATGCCGTGAAAGGTGTGTGTGGTGCAAATAGGTGACAAAAGTTGGTGATAATAAAAACAATGTTGGACATGTATGGCATTAGCAGAAGTGCCTCACTCGTTCAGTACCCTTGCGTCCAAGGGCCGTGAGGAAAGGGCTTTGTTGCGCAGCCACCGCAGCGAAAACCTCTCTGGAGAGATCATGCTAGGGAATTCCCGGGTATCTGATATGAAAACTATGAATTTCTTTTTTAAAAACGCTAACAATGATTTATGACTAAAAAGCCGTTCTCTACCGACGAACATTGCAGTGTGTATATGTATATGTTGTCAGTAGGGTAATGGAAAGTGTTGTTTCCTTAGTGTTTCTAACTGTTTGCACTGGATTAACATGTGAAGAACTGGTAATGCTTCACCACATCTGTCACACAATGGTGGATCGCCACTGGACAAAAGATATGTGTGTGTCGTATATGTGTGTTCTCTCCTGAGCCTCGTTAGTATCAATGTGTGGCTTAATAATGTGTAGTTTGTTTTGTATGCGTCCATCCCATTTGCTCAGCCAGTAGTCCCTAAGCTTTCGTTTAAGAGACAGCTTAAGATCAAGGGCCGGGATTGATATGCGTGTAGTGGCAGGGCTTTCATGGAGGGATACATCAAGCTAATCCGCCATCTCGTTGCCTTGGATCTCAGGGTGCCCTGGCACCCTAGCACACTACAACATGTTGTTTGAGTGTGTAGAGCGCGCATAAAATGAAGTAAAGTGAGAGACGAGGACAGGGTTTTTTTTTCTTTTTTAAGAGCGTGCAGAGCCATTAACACACTGAGAGAGTCCGTATAAATTACTGCTTTCTGTAGTTGTAGTTGTTTGATGTGTTTAGCGGCCACAAGTATCGCATAAGCTTCCGCTGTGAAGATACTTGTCGCTGAATGTAGAGGGCCAGCATCCGAAAAGGATGTGCCGACAGCAGCGTAGGACACGGAGGAGATAGACTTGGAGGCGTCTGTGAAGAACACAGGACGTGTGTATTTGTGTTGAAGTTCCAGGAAGTATGTTCGAATATGGGCAATCGGCGCGTGTTTTGTAACTTCTAGAAAAGACACATTGCAGTCCATAGCCTGCCACTGCCATGGTGGCGTGTTTGCTACAGGAGCCATTAAACTGTGTTCAAGTGACACTCCAGTTTCCTCAGCTAGACCCTTCAGGCGAACTGAGAAGGGCTGCCTCATCGAAGGCCTGTTTTGAAACACAATGAAACTCGACAAATCACTAATACTAGAGTATGGGGGGTGCTTCTTGTCTACTTTCACATTAAGGAAATATACAAAGGCCATGTAAGTTCTCTGCAGATGAAGCGACCACTCATTTGACTGAACGTAAAGGCTTTCTACGGGGCTGGTGCAAAAGCACCCGTAGAAA
The DNA here is from genome assembly GCA_013436015.1 of Rhipicephalus annulatus. Lineage (NCBI taxonomy): Eukaryota > Metazoa > Arthropoda > Arachnida > Ixodida > Ixodidae > Rhipicephalus > Rhipicephalus annulatus. The sequence continues at coordinate 312,689 of WOVY01010225.1, read as the reverse complement.
GGCGGATACGCAAATGATGCATGGGGTCCAGCATCTTCAAACCCTTTTGAGTCGCAGATTGATAAACAACGGCCTCATATTCTGAGCGGGTGCGATTGAGGCTTCTATACAGATTCATGAGGCATTGTCTGTCACTACACCACGTAGTACGTGACAAAACTTTTAAAACATTCATGGCTTTTAAACATTTAGTTTTTAAAGACTTGATGTGCCGTACGACGGTCAACTTGTTGTCCAAGATTAAGCCAAAGAGTTTATGTTCTGCATTACCAGACAGACGTTGACCGTTCAGTTCAATGTCGGGTTCTGAGTGCATGCCTCTCTTTCAGGAGAACAAGACAAACGTGCTTTTTTGTGGGTTCAGTCGGAATCCATTTTCCTCTGCTCATTTGGAGGCCTTGTTTAAACCTAACTGAAACTGCAGCTCACACATTGCCAGATTGCAAGATCTAAAGCCAAGGTGGACGTCATTGACATATGTACAATAAAACATATTGCGAGGGATGGACAAGCGCAAGGAATTCATTTTGATAAAAAAAGTGGCAGCTAAGTACACCACCTTGCGGCACGTCTGTTTTCTGGACGAATGTTTGGGAAAAAACGCTTCCCACTCGGACACGGAATGTACGGTTTGACAGGTAAGTTTCGATTATGTGAACTATTCTTCCGCGCACGCAAAAGTGGAACAGGTCTCTTGGAATTCCAGAGCGACATGTATCATAGGCCTTTTCGATATCGAGGAACACAGAGAGAAAATATTGTGTTTTGACAAAAGCGTCTCTGATCTGTGCCTCGATATTAAGAAGGGGGTCTGTGTTGGATCTACTCTCACAAAACCCGCACTGAAATGGGTCGGGCAAATTGTTTGTTTCAAGGAACTGTACAAGTCGGCAGTTTATTATTGTTTCGAAGACTTTGCAGAAGCAGCTTGTAAGTGATATAGACTTATAACTCGAACCTAAGAAAGGGTGCTTACCCTCTTTCAAAATAGGAACAATGATTGCTTCTATCCAGGAGGTAGGGATAGTGCTAGAAAACAAAATAGCCTTGTACAAACAAACTAAGGTTTTTCGCGTTTCGATTGGTAGGTTTTTTTCATTTCATACACCACACGGTCAGAACCTGGGGCAGAAGTACTGCAGGTGTTTAGAGATGTTCAGAGCTTAGCTAGACTGAAAGCTTCTTTATATGCCTCTAGTCTAGTGGTTTGTGTTCGAGTTTCTGCTTTTAAATTCTTGTTTTGTATTTTTGGAAAGTGTCAGTATAGTGGGACGAGCTGGACACCTGTTCGAAGTGTGCGCCGAGGAAGTTTGCCTGATCATCCAAGGTGTCACCCTGAGTGTTTACAAGTGGAAGTGTGTGAACTTGTTTTCCTGCTATCCTACCAACCATTTTTCAGACTTTAGCCTCCTGTGTGGGTGAATTTATCTCTGACAAAAACTTTTGCCTGCTTTCTCTTCTGGCCTGCCGACGCGTTCTCCTGCCATGACACTTTATTTTCTTGAAGGTGTCAAGATTTGCGGCTGTCGGTGAGTTCCGAAGCAACCTCCATGCTCTGTTTTGCTGTTTGCGCGTGTTGTGGCATTCAAAGTTCCACGATGGGACACGTCGTTTTCCAGGGTGTCTTTTTGTTTGTGGGATGCATTTTCTTGCAGCATGATCAAAAAGCGCTGTGAAGTAGTCGACAGCAACATGAATGCTTAAAGTACATATGTCACTCCAATCTAGACGAGCGATTGTATAAAACTGTTCCCAGTCGGCGATGTTTATGAGCCATTGGGGAACACTTGGTGGACACACAGTTGCTGTAGTTGTGCTCAAAACTACGTGGAAGTGGTCACTTCTGAACATATTACTGACGACTTTCCACTGGACTAGAGGCAAAAGAGATGGAGATACTATGCTTAGGTCTACGGAGTAGTAGGTTTTATGAGCGAAATTATAATAGGTTGGTTTTTTTTTCAATTTAGGAGACATGCGTTCGACGAGAGAAGGAACTTTTCAATCAGTCGACCTCGCGCGTTACAACGAGAGTCACGCCATAGCCTGCTATGCGCAATAAAGTCTCTTAGGAGAGAATAAGGCTCCGGAAGTTCATCATTTAAAGAGTGTAAATCACTTTTTTGCAGCTGATAGCTAGGAAGTATATAAATTTTGCAGACTGTGATCAGTTTATCAAAAATAACCACTCGAACAGCCATTGCCTCAAGGGATGTTTGGACTTGTAAGTGCGTGAATGCAATCTCTTTATTCACTATAATGGCTACACCCCCAGATGATGTCATGGCATCATCACGATCCTTTCGGAAAATAACGTATTTACAAGGAAAATTTGTGTGTTTTGAATTAAGGTGTGTTTCTTGTACACACTACACTTTTGGTGAGTGTTTGTGTAAAAGTTCTTGGATATGGTCAAGGTTTCTGAGAAGGCCCCTGACGTTCCATTGTATAATTTGAGTGTTCATGGTGAATGTAAAATAGTGCTGTTTGTACGAAAAGCGAGTGGCTGTTTAGACGGGGAGTTTGAGTTCACGCAACAGGGCCGTCATGAGGCCCTGTTTTCTGCTTTTTTGTTCTCTTGGCGCGCTCCAAGGAGCCACGCCGCTCTTTCGGCACCAAGGGTACTGATGTATCCATTGCCTCCTCGGAGGCACTCGATGCCCGCACATGCAGGATGTTAGTTCGAATTTTGGGCCTTGCCTGGTGAGGTAAGGCCTTGAGACCTGTGGACTGTGGAGTCTCCGGTCTCTGTCTGGGAGGAGGTGGTGTTTCCTGAATTACAGCCACCTTGGGGGCAGGGCCACAACCGCCAGCTCGCTATGCGCGGGACGAAGGAGTGGCAAGGGCTGGTGCGGCGGTGCCCCCTGACGCGCCGCATCAGCGTTTGTAGGTCCATGGAATGGTGCGAGTCGTCGCCGTGCTTCCTTTCATGATATGTTCTCCTTCACTTTTATTGTAAATATTCCTCTTTCTTTTTTCGAGTATGTGCAGGAGCATGAATATGCGACATGGTTTCCTTCGGAGTTTACACAGTGTGGCAGTTGTTTGCAGTTCTCAGACACGTAGCCTAGGACTCCTCAACGTGCACTAGTCTGGTGACCACGACAGGATTTAGAGCCATGACCATACCTCTGGCATTGGAAGCAACGACGAGGGTTTGGTATATACGGCCTGATAGATGTCTTCGTGCAGTCCTGTTTAAATAGATTCCGGTAGTTTACTGGATGCAAACGGTAGTATTGAGTGTTTCGTAGGTATTTTCTTATTATCTCTTCTGATGATAATTCTCTGTACATTATTGGCATCTTGGCTCTTCCACCCTTTCAAAAGTCCACTTTTGGTCAGGTCAAGTAAGTCTGCGTCAGATACCACTCCGCGAGTGATGTTCATAGATCTGTGTGGTGTTACGGTGATCGGTATGTCACCAAACGTTGAGAGGCTGTCTAACTTTGCAAATTGTGCTTTGTCCCGAATTTCGAGGAGAAGGTCTCCGCTAGCCATATTGGTTACTTTGTATCCAGCCCCGAAAGCTTCGGTAAGACACCTGGTAACTACGAAAGGAGATACGGTTCTGGCTTGCTATCCGATTTTTTCACAGTGAATGACGTGGAAATGGGGAAAGTTTCTATTGGCTGATTGAAGAAAATTATGTCAGCGGTGCGTACCCGCTTTAGGCCGGCACGATATGACAGTAGAGGGAATGCTCCATGCATGCCGGTCTTATTTTTGTTCGGCAGCGTTGGCGGCCACCCACCACAGAGCCCAACGATGGGACGCTGCAAGTTTGCAGGTTCTGAAAACTTGCAGACGTCAGCAGTACAACACTGCCATAACCCAATGCGCCTAGACCAGGGAAGGCTATTTGCACTGGGTTAACCGTTGCCGCCAGGAAAATTGGAAGTAAACAGAAGAGATAAGTAGACAGGACAGACTAAAAGAGAGAGATAAAGACGAAGTTGTAGGGGAGAGAGAGAGGAAAAGGCGACTGCCGATTTCCCCTTTGTGGGTCAGCCCAGGGGTGCCGTCTACGTTAAGCCGGGGCCAAAAGGGTGTGTTGCATCTGCCGAGGGGCCTTAAAGGTTCAATCACCCGGCGTCGGCTCAACCCACAGGATTCCCTTTTCTCTGGACACGGTAAAGTCGCGCATGGCTAGGTGTTGGAGGGTGTCGAAACTCCCCCATTAGCTCGGGTCCGTGGTGTCGCTACGCACCGAATGCCTACTTACGCAGACGCCCCTGCGGGAAACGCCTGTCACAAGCCCCGTCCCTATGTGCTGCATTGGAACGTCAGGTCTCTGTGACCGCACCATTCTGATTTCGTTAGACTCCTTGCAATGAAGAATGCGCCGGATGTTATAGCTCTCCAAGAAACCAATGTGAGAAATGACGAGCTCAGACTTCCAAGTTACGTGGGCGCTCACAGCAATACCCGATGCACGGTAATGGTGTGTGCATCTTTACTGTGTACAGACACAAAGCATCCACGAAATGCTTCGAAAGCGTCATTGTACATACAATCTGATATTTCGCAGTGATCGATGCACGTAACCTCTGCGATGCCGATTTTGAATGTTTAGCAGTTGCTATTCATCTAAGGAACACAACTACGACTGTGGCAAGCATATATTTTCGGGCAACGCGATCTTAGAATATCACATTGCTGGAGTACCTGATATCTTGGTGTGACTCGTAATTTCTGCTGTGTGGAGATTTTAAGGCCCATCATCCTCGTTGGTGTTGTCGCCCACAAGACAATCGTGGAGTGGAAGTCAATGAGCTTATTGTTAAACATGATCTGCAGACCCTTAATGATGACTCATCCACATTTGGCGCCAGAGGGAAGGAATAATCCACCATTGATCTTGCCATAACAATAAGAGATGTGCGTCTTGCTTGGTCAAGTGAGGCTGACCGATGGGGTTCAAATCATCTGCCCATTTGGCTGATTCCAGAGAAGTTTTCTAAATGAAAGAGTGCTGCCTACACAAAGACAAATAGGCACAAGATCCGTCAGCTGACCGCTGGTGTGCCATCACTTGATAGCCTTAGCAAACTGGTGGGTGAATGTCAACAGCAAGACACAATACGACGGCAGCGAAGCATCGAGGGGCCAAACCGCAACCTAGCTGTTTATCGGAATAAACCGCATTGTTGAAAGTTAGGGCCGTGTATTTGTTTTGTGTCTTCTTCTCTGTCACGTCCTCGATGCGCTATACCTCGAACAACTTGACCTAAACCTCTTGACACTACGTGCTTATCGACGACTTGCTGACAGAAGGGCACAGCGTTCCAAAAGAAGCTGTGATTGGACACTTTATAACCGCTTAGATGCAGCTATTAGGCGGCACACAAACAACTTCATCGAAGAAGGTGGGCCACTTTGTGTAGTTCGTTGCATATGGCGAGTGCTTTTGGGAGTGTGTGGCGCATATTGAAGGCTCTCCGAACACCTGAGGTCTGCAAGAACCCAACTACAGCATTGCGCATCACGACTGGATGCTCTCCGAAAATTCTTGTGGGAGATTTTGCCAATATTTTCACCTGTCCTATGTCAAAAGACAACGCCAGTCATCGTTCCCTACCTATTTTTTACGGACCTCCACGTGAGATGGATGAGGCAGAATTTACCCCGGCAGAGCTACGTCATGCACTTAGCTTCTGTTACCACCGAACCATCCCAGGCGAAGATGGTGTTACGTACCAAGCCTTGCGAAACATTGATGAGGTCTTTCATCTAAGTATCCTTTACGAATACAACAAAGTGTGGAAAAGAAATCTCATTCCTGCCAAATGAAAATCGTCTTTGGTGAAGCCAGTTTTAAAGCCTGGCCGCCCTGCACAACTCCTGAAGTCATACCGGCCAATATCACTTATTTTACTGTTATTAAGCTGATGGAAAGTATGTTGCTGTTTTGTCGGGACACCAGACTACAGGATCTCACTTTCTTTCCTGATGGAATGAGCGGATTTCGGCGCCATAGTTCAGCCCTCGACAGCATAGCAGATTTTGTATCATCGCTTGAATCTGCTTGAGCAAACAGACATTCAGCGTATGTTCTATTTCTTGACATACAGCAAGCGTTTGACTCGGTGCCACAGAAGGTGATTATTTGTGCTCTGATGAATGGAGGAATTTCAGGTCGTCTATTACACTTTCTCTGTGATTTTCTATCTGAGCGCAGAATGAAAGTGCTCATTGAAAAATTACAGAGTCAACCTTGCGCTGTTAAGTGTGGCGTCCCGCAAGGCAGCGTCTTGTAACAACAGTACTGAAAGTTGGGCGAGTTGGTACTCATTCATGACTTCTTTGCGCAAACACGTACACGGACACAAGGAAAAGAGGCAAACAACACGGGGGCAAACTCACAACTGGTTTATTTTGAACATCGAAGTGTACTTATATCTTCACGTAGCCCACACGCCCCCCCCCATCGGTGGATCCAGGAACAAACAAGATAACCTAAAGAAAGCTTATTCAGCGCTACGCAAGATAAGAACCACAAAGCAACAAAAATTGAAGAGTTCACGCATCTGCAGACGGAATGTTGCACGTGCCTTTCAAAAAGATAAATTCTTTATCGGACAAGGTGACGGAAGCTTGGCTAACACATTTTTCTTCCATGTTTTTAATATGGAATGCTTCAATCAACTCCCTGTTAATTTTTCTCTTGTGAGTTGACAGAATCTTTGTGTCTGTAAAAATTGGTACGCACCCACAAGACTTGCAGTGATCCACCAGAAGTGTTCGTCCTGAACTACGTAATGCCGAGTCATGCTCCCTCAACCGTGTGTTTACACATCTTCCAGATTGCCCGACATAAGATCTGCCACACCTGAATGGAACCTGGTATACCACTGCTGTTCTGCAAGACCGGTATTGTTGGCTGTGTTTCATCTGGCAGCTGTTCTTACTCTGCGTAGTGCTGGACTCCACCATGTTCCGAAGTCGTGGACACAACTTTGACAGCTTGTTGGGTGCTGTAAAAACCGAGGTTACTCCAAAGATTCTGTCAGCTCACAAGAGAAAATCGACGATCACCTTTCTTGGCGCCCTGCTGTTAAAATTGTGAAGTGACAAGCACTGGCCCCGTTCAAGTATGCAGCCGCCTAGACTGCTAGGGATGAGGGCATTGATGAGGTGATGGCACTACAGTTTTAAAGTTTACCAATCAACTGTACTCTCTTGCGTGATGTATGCTTTGCCAGTCTTGAGTGTGCCGCCTGCTTTAATGTCCTAGCTGGAAAGGGATCATCGTGCTGCCCTCCGAGTACTGTTTGGCTTACCTCGTGAAGCACAATTCATCCCACTACCGACTGAAGCACATCAGTCGCCGCTAAAGCTGCAAGCTGACCACAGAGCGCTCATCATATTGACCGTCTGAAACAAGCCCCAAATGGCATGACACTCCCTAACAGGCTGTCACAGTGCCCACTTTCTTGAATGGGTGAAATGGCGACATTGTTCAATGACATTACTAGCGATTCCGGCGAGACTATTCAGTTGCCAACATCGACAGAGCACAGGCCATGTACCTTCCCTACCCATCTGTCAATTACAAGAATACGCAAAAAGTGTAGCCAACCTGTTTCAGAGCTATACCAATTAGCCCATCCACACCTATTTGACAACTTTGAAGACTATGTAAAAGTATTTACGGACGCTTCTGTGCGCAGCGATGGCCTGAGCGCATCTGCAGCTTCCTTCTGCCCTTCAACAAATATCAGGCGGTTGTTCAAAATACCACACCCCTCATCGTCGGTGACAGCCAAGCTAGCAGTGATTGATGTAGCCCTTAAGTACGTATAAGAAGGGTTACCAGCATCGAAGGATGTCATCTTCACCGACTCTCGTGGTGCCCTTAGGAGACTCACCAGCAAGGATACCAACAGCCCTATTCTGAGCAGCATTGTGGAATCGATTACCAACATTCTTTCACGTGGGGTATGCCTAGCTGCACAGTGGGTACCTTTCCACATGTGTATGATGTTTAAAATTCGCCGAATCCTAACCAACGAAAGAATTCTTCGATGGCTTGATTGTTATCTATCCCACCGACACCAACACGTTCGGATAGCAGATAAAAATTCTTCTTCCGCTCCCATGAATTCTGGGGTACCACAGGGCTCTGTCCTAGGACCACTTTTATTTTTAGTTTATCTAAATGACATGTCATCCGAATCTACTGTGCAGTGTCGTTTTTTCGCGGACGACTGCGTTGCGTACCTGCCCATTTAATCAAGAACAGATCACGCCACCCTAAATGGATACTTATCGGTTATTACAGCATGGTGTAACTCCTGGAAAATGAGCCTCAACATAGCAAAGTGCGTCAAGATGACCATAACACGTAAAAAATCCCTCAGAATTCACTTACATGTCAAACAACACTGCTATAACAACCGTTAACCAGTACAAATACCTTGGTCTGACAATCACTTCTAATTTGAGCTGGAAAACTCATATCGAAGGTATAACATCAACAGCACTGCGGCGATTGTGGTTCTTAAAGCATCGCATGAGGCACTGCACCAGCAAAACAAAACTAGTTGCTTACTCTACATTGGTACGCCCATTGTTGGAATATGCTGACGTTGTATGGGATCCACACACACAAACTGAAATATACTTACTAGAACGAGTCCAAAATAAATCCCTTCGGTTTATTTACCACGCGTACAGTAGACACTGTTCAGTCAATGAACTCCGTAATAGATCCGCCCTTCCCGCATTGGAGTCGCGTAGAAAGCTACATCGCTTAAAATTACTTTATAACATAGTCAACGGACACTCAGAACTCGCCTTTAACACTTACATGCAGTACAATACATCGCGAAAAACTCGAAACAAGCATGATAACACCATACTGGTGCCACTTACAAAAACAAATTCTCGGCGATATTCCTTCTTTCCACGAACAATTTCCGACTGGAATGAACTACCTCATAACGTCACCAGCATCGCAGCGCCCGACGCATTCTTATCAGCTGCCACTGCCTGTCTGTAGTAAAAGCTGTCTGGTCGTATGTGCAGATTTCAATTCTTCTAATGATGTTTTTTCACTTCGTGTTAGGAACAAAAATTTGGATTGTATTCTTGATACCGCTCTTGTGTTGCTCCTGTAACCCGAGTATTCATGTTCCACGCAAACCTGTTATGTGGTGATTTTATTTCTGCGCCGTGAAGTATAGTGTTAAACGTGGCTGCAAGTATGAAAGTTTGTATCACTCCTGCCTTGGCCACCAAGAGGTGGCTGGCAGTATGCAATAAATAAATAAAATAAATAAAATAAAAGTATCGTGGGCAATGAAAAAGCGGATCGCCGTGCTTTGTCATGCAACCATGATGACTTTGACTGTCCGGGAATTCTATGTACGATGGACAACGATCCTCTGCTTGTATGCCGACACCCCCTAAAGCAGCCCCCAGACCAGCGTGCGAATGGATTGTTCTCTCTCCGTGTTCGTGGCCACGGCTTGTCTCGTAGTTCCTGAGCGCTTCTGTACAAACTAAGAGTGGGCTCTGTGCTGGTGCATGAACGATTACACCGTCAAGAGCGTGTGCACAGCCCGTTGTGCGCAGCCTGTGGCTCCCGCGAAACACTTGATCATCTCGTAGTGCACTGTCCCACATTTTCTACGCAGCGGTCTTTGCTGATTAAGGAATATATATTCTAGGACTCAAGTGCGCTACCTTAGACGACTGCCTCTTTTTAAGTGGCAGTGCTTCCAGACGCGACCAGGCCTACCGAGCTCTCTTACATTTATAAACCAAACGAACCTGGCCACCCATTTATAGACTGTGTTTTTTATTATTCATTTTCTTTCTCTTTTGTCTTTTCTTTCTTTATTATTTTTTATTTATTTTTTATTCGTATTTGTCGATGTCTTCGTCTTTTTTTCTCTCTTCCTCATATTCTTTCCCCTCTCTCTCATGTAATCTTTGTTTCCTCTCTTTCTTCCCTTCGCGCGAAAGAGTGAGCAGGCGTTGTGCCCCTCCAGGTGGTAGTTGCCAGCTAGCTCTCTCCCTCTTTCCTCTGTGTTTTTGTGTATCTGTGTATGCAAATAAAATAAATAAATGAATGTGTAGCAATTGTAGATATTATTATCATTTTGTAGCCTTTCACTGAATAGAGAATCATGCCGCAGTCGACTTCACTCCAAATGCTTCACGCAAAATGTTTTCCCATGACGAATTTTCTGTTCGGCTAACTACGACTTTTGTCTTTGGTGGCGAGTAAATCATCATGATTTGGCGGATAAGTTTCAAGAAACGGGCTTTCACATAGGAGAGTTTAGTGTAGATATCAACTGCTGCATCACTGGTTTTAGATAAGAAACATGAGCACCTTTGTAAATTTCAGTGGGAATTGTGACACTGCTGTTCAGCTAAAAACACGAAATATATGCTTAGTGTGCATCGGTGGTGAGTATTTTCGCAGTTTTTGTGGCGTATAACAATTACATTGACCTCAAAACAGGCGTACAAATATCATTTTTTTGTATATCGCATGCTTTAAAAAATTTTTGAGTACGCAAGTACACTTTACAAAAAAAGGGGGGGGGGAGCAAGAATGGAGGGACGGGCTGTCTCTCCCTCGGTGCAGTGACTTTTGCCTTTCAGGCACTTTACCTGTCACGCTTTTTGCGGCAAGTGCGCGAGGAGTAAAGTTTATCCTATAGTGTTCATGTATCCCTTCAACTTGGCGTCTTGCGCACGCCGAGCCACGTCGCAATTACGCGCTGTGTCCACCACCCTTTACGATCGGGTATTAATTTCTCAACATTTTTTGTCACTCGGCAGTTTCAGGGTATCCGTTCATCACTACCCAGCCGCGGCCAGTCATGTGCGATTGTTTGTACCTATGATAGCTGCAAGTAATGCAGCAGTGATATACATTCTTTTATTTTTGCAGTGACGCCGGGGCTGATTTTTTTACGCAAGGCACTCGTGCGATGCGCTGCATACTTTGTGTGTTTCGTGTTGTTTGCATTCTATCTGTTTGTCACAAATACAATAATTTCTGCTTCTCTTACAGCCTTGCTTTATTGAATAGTTTAGACTGTATACACAAATACCGGATTTATTTTTTTTGTCCACATAGTGGGTAAGTATAAGCGTTTCTAGATCGAAAGCTGTTACGAGAGTGCAACTCGGGTCTCGCGCAGTGCCGTAGTTGTCTACTGCCGCCACTGTCCGTAACCACACCCCATGCAATAAAAAAATAAAAACTGGCAGATTCCACGTACCTGGGAATCCAAGTTATTCGAAGCATGCGGAAGAAAGGTGACCGCGTCGTAAACACGTCATAATTAAACGCTAAATTATTGTAAAAATGTCGCACACACAGACATATGTTTTGTAGCCGCGCCCGCCGCTATTAGTCGGTGACCGGTGAAAGAAAGGAGGCGACGGCAGTCCAGGCAATGACCAAGCAAGAAAAAACCCCGCCGTTTATTTCGCAGTGGTTTAAGTTGCAACTGTGACGTCAGTACCACGTGTTTCCATACTAGGGCCAGGCATGGTGAATCAGCCCGTCATGTAGAGGTGCGCTTTAAGCACACGCGAAACACACTTCGGTACATCCTCCCTTTTGCAAACTAACAGTGGTTTTGCGCGTGGAATTTAGAACATTCACACATGAAAAATCCAGAAGCCTTAGTGGTAACGAACCATGAACAAAAGCTTATTCATCAATACCATAGCAAACCGGTCGCTTAACCACTCTGCCAGACCGGGTCACAGTAACGGAAGCGTAAGGTACTGACGTGGAAATCACAGCCTCAAAATCTGTAGGCACTGAAGCTGACGTTGTGCCCTTTCCGTCGAAACCAAGTCGGCTGACTGGCTTTCGTTTGGGAACTCGTAGCTGCCTTCGCGCTTCCCCTGTTCTGGCATGCGGTTCAGCATTCGTCTGTTACGCCGCAACGTAACCCCATCCTCAGTTCGTAATATGAAGGAACGGGGAGTAGCGGCTGTCGCTAGCATAGTTCCTCTGGCTTTCATATCTGTTACCAAAATAGAATCACCTGGTGATAGTTTATTCAACTTCCTGGCTCGGCGGCGTTTTTTGTAGTACTGTGCTTGCAACTTTTTGTTGGATCTGTCTTTGGTCGCAAGAGTAAGTAGTGGAGGCTGCACTGGTTCACGGAGCACCGGTGCCATTGCAACTTTTGTCCAAAGACTCCGGCTCATTGGGGTTTCCGCCGGACTAGAGCCGAGGACGCCTGAATTGCCCTGTAGGCAAGCAGAGCCAAGTATGGGTCCTTTAATTTGAATATCAGGCGCTTAATCGTTGGAACCATGTGCTCTACTTCCCCATTAGCCTGAGGGTACCTAGGGCTTGCTGTGACGTGACCAAAGCCGTAATCATGGGCAAACTTCTCAAACTCGGTACAACAAAACTGTGGTTCGTTATCTGTCACCACGTTCTTCTGAATGTCATGAAGTGCAAAAACTCTTTTTAGCATTTCTATAACCCCACCAGTTTTTGTTGAGGGAAGAAGGGCTACCTCCGGATACCGCGAAAGGTAGTCGACCACGACAAGATAGTGGCAGTTGTTGACAAAACACAAGTCTACCCCAACTGGTTCCCACGCTAAACTTGGTGTTACGGTTCGGATGAACGGCTCACAGTTCTCGGTGACGAACCGTGCACAAGTAACACATTATTTTACTGGCCGTACTAGTTGTATGCCGCGGCCTGGCCACCAGACTAGTTCTTTCGAGAAAGCTCTTGTCTTTGAGATGCCCTGATGTCCATCATGGAGGCTGGTTAGCAAATATTTTTTTAGGTATTGAGGTACTACCAATCTAGTACCCTTTAGCAACATGCCAATGCATTCGGCAATTACAGCACGTTCCTGCCAATACGGAGCTAGGTAGCAAGAAAATTTTGGTTTTTCCGGCCAGCCTTGGCGACACAACTTCAGCAAGGCCTGACAAACAACGTCCGTCTTTTGAGCTTCACATACCCTGTTAACAAAATTGTCACCTGTTTGAATACCTTGAATACAAGTTTTAACAAATGACGAGACTTCCGAGACGGTCAGTTCACCAGCGAGTTTATCGGCTTTCATGGGTGCTCATGAAAGAGCGTCCGCCGTAATCAAGCTTTTGACGGGAATGTACACAATTTCAAATTGATACCGCATCAACCGCATTTTTAAGTGCTGCACTCTTGACGTCAACTGATCAATAGGCATTTTACCGAGCAAAAGGACAAGAGGTTGTGGTCTGTTTCGAACGTCAAATCGATACCTCGTATATATTCGTCAAATCTTTCGGCAGATTATGGTAATGCTAGTGCCTCCGTTTCGACTTGCACATTGCGCTGCTCGGTTTTGGTCAATGACCTTGAAGCGAACGCTATCGGTCGGAACGCTATCGGGAGGTGAACGCTATCGCTCACCATTGCGTTTTTTTTGGAAAAGAACGGCCCCGAGACCAAACGAGGAGGCATCCACCAAAAGAATTGTGGGAAGTAGTGGATCGTACATCGCCATACACTTTGCGAACAGGTAAGAGCTTTTAAGCTCTTATCTGCTCGCAAGAAAGCTGTGTTCTGCTCGCATGAAAGCTGTGTTCTGAGATGGACTCCAAACTCAAGGAGTATCTTTCTGCAGAAGCGCCCGTGGTGTGGCAGTGGTTTGCACTAGGTTCAGCAAAAAGCCGGCTAGGTGGTTGGCCATGCCGAGAACACTGCGCAATTGTGAAATATTCGAGGGTGGATTCAGCTCTTTAAGGTCTCTGAGTTTAAAAGGATCAGGCTCTACGCCTTCTTCACTTAGCAAGTGACCCAAAAAGCTCATGCTTTGTGCTCCAAATACATACTATGCATTGTTAAGCGTAACGTTAGAGTGGACCAACCTAGATAAGACACTCGATAGCCTAGAATCATGTTGCTCTTTGCTTTCGTCAAATAAGAGAATATCGTGCATCAGGTAAGCGACATCAGTAAGGCCTGCCAGGATTTCAGACAGTCTCATTTGAAAGTACTCTGGCGCTGAAGCAATACCAAACCGTAACCTAGTGAAACAGTACCACCCAAACGGCGTAATGAACGGGGTCAGTAGTTTTGAGGCCTTGCTGACTCACACCTGGTGGAATCTGGAATTTGCATCAAGTTTGGAAAACTATTTTGCGCCGGCAAGTGAGCCTAGTGCTTGGTCTACAGTAGGCAACGTATACCTTTCTCTTAGGACAAACTTATTCAACTGCGTAAGGTCGATCGCAGATTCTTACGTCTCCCGAGGGCTTTTGTACGGGAGAAGCGTCGGCACACCATTCGGTTAGCTCTTCGACTGCCCGAATGACGCCCCTTTGGTCCATCCTATCCAGTTGCTACTTCACAGGTCCTGAAGCGGTATTGGAGCGGTATGGTGCGCTTACTGCAAATGGAAATGCGTCCGGTTTTAGCCTGATTGTGTACTCCTCGGGCATATAGCCTAAGTCTTCAAAAACCTGAGGGAACAAAACCTCGTAGTTAGACTTTATCAGGGACAGAGTCAACGAACTTAACTCCTAACGCTTCCAGAGCTGTAACCCTAGCAGTACATGGCGCAAAGGACTGACGACATAACATGTTCGGCGAGAAGTTTGAAACTTGCCCAGAAATTTAGTCGAGAACCTCTAGCGCCTGTCGAGATGTCGTCAGTCTTTTCTAAGCTCGTGGGAAGTCCAGGAAACGATACTGTAATTACGGACACTTGTGCCCCAGAGTCAACCTTGTGGGAAACCGGCACTGCATAACCAATACCTGAACGTAACGTGCCTTCGCTCCAGGCTCCTCCACTGCGCCTAGAAAAAACGAACGACACTCGAACCTTTCGCTTGTGGCTTGAAGAAGTCTCTTTGTGGCACAGATTTCCAAAATGTCCCTTTACGCCGCAGTTAAAGCACTTCTACACTCTAGCTGGACAGTCTGTCCGAGGGTGTCTGCGGCCGCCGCAGAAGCTGCACTGTCTTTCGTAACAAACTGCTGGCGGCCGGGTGTCCTCACTGCGTCGCGGTAGTGTGCGGTGACCCACTGCTTCGAAGTTGACTTCTTCACATAGATTGGACTGAGTGCTGTCGCAAACCTCGTTGGAGCTGCGAAGCTCTGCTTGTTGCTGCTGAACTGTCTATTTCAGGCGGGCCTTCGCTAGAGCTGTCGCGAGAGATAGCTTCGGGTCTAATTGGAGCGACTCAGAAAGATTTTGTCCTACAAGACAACGACGAACTGGCCTCGAATGAGGCGCTGCTTGAATTCTCTGAAGTCGCATTTTTCCGCCAAGATGTGTAGAGCCGTCATGAACTGGTCAATAGACTCGCCTGGCATCTGGTGCCGCTTGTGAAAGCAAGCACTCTCGTACGCAACGTTGGTCTCCTTGATGACGTACTCGTCAAACTTCTTTTCGAGCAGCTCAAACGTCTTCGAATCTTCCGCAGAGAAATCGAAGGTAACGAAAATGTCCCTTTCTTGCCACCCCATGGTGTACAGCAGAGTGCGCATTTGCGCCTCCTTCAAGCGCTCATTTAGGCCCGACGCATATCGATAGTCGTCGAAGTGTTGTATCCATGCCGGGCACTCCGAAGTAGTGTCAAAATCCAGCGGCGGTGGTTGCTGAAGGCTCGGCGGAAGTGGCGGTGGTGCATTGGCCATTGCTGCCTCTGTTTGTACGAACGTCTTGACGGCTCTGTTTTTTTATCCGATGGAGTTGAAGGTGGTCTGACCACATAACTTCTGACCCCATGTGTTAGCGGCGCTCACTGCTATCAGTCGGTGATCGCTGAAATAAAGGAGGCGACGGCAGTCCAGGCGATGGTCAAGCAAAAAAAAAACCCCGCCGTTTATTTGGCAGAGGCTTAAGTAGCAACTGTAAGTACCACGTGTTTCCATACATGGGCCAGGCATGGTGAATCGGCGCGTCAAGTAGGAGCGCGCTTTCAGCACACGGGGAACACATTCCGGCACATAATGTTGAAAAGTTGCAGATGTTTATATAGGCAGTTATTTGCCCTTGCACAACGACGCACACTGGAACATGCGTATTATAAACACCAGAAGCTGATATAAAGCGCTTATGCTGGCGAACATGCTTGCCCTGGACACGGCTACATGAATCTACTTCAGCGCAGGGAAACTAACCACATTTGACGCTAACCCGACGTGATGGCTATATCAAAATAGTACATATGTAATGTTTATGAAATGGGGTAGGCTGCATTGAAACCACTATTATCGTTTCACGAAGATTAGCGTTTATTTGAGAAGCAGTAACGTGACCTGGCATAGCTCTGTGGTAAAATGCTTCATTGGCACCCAGAATGCTTGAGTTCGATTCCAGCTGGGACTCGTCGGGTCGACGCTACCCACATTGTGTTTTTAACACTCGTGCGTTTAAATTGCCATGTGTGTTCGCGTCATTCCTGAGCCCATACCAACTATCAATCACCTTTGGCACATACCCACCAATGGGTATGTGCCTCTGTCTGGCGGGAAGTGTTTGATGACGTTATTTTTTTTTCTTCACATTTTTACATTACAATTACCTGGCGTAACATATCTTATACTTCACTCTGTGTGATTGTCTGTTTGATTTAATTACCATTGTTTCTAACGAAGAAAACGAGTCCTTAATTGAAGTATTTTTCCTTCATTCTCAGCGAGAGTCTCGTTCTGGCAGACTTGAAGCCTTAAGATGCTCTGAGTTTAATTATTCATCAGTGGTCATCTCATATATCACGTGCTACGTGACGCCAAACAGGCAAGAAGAGTGCTCCACAGTTGCCGCCATGGAAAAGGGTGGCACTGACAGACACTCCCACGTTCATTTCACATATATGTCTACTCAATAAAGTGAATAGGGAGATAGCCGTCGTGGTAGCTAAGCTGGAGAGCATATGACGCGTTATTCGAAGATCGAAGGTGTGGTCCTTACCCAGGCCAAGTTATCTTTCCGTACACTTTTCTTTCTTCATATTTACATTACGATTGCTTCTAATAACATCCTCTACACTTGCCTTGGGATTATTGTCACTTAGATCTTAATAATATTGTGTCTAACAAAGAAAACGAGGCATTCATGGTAGGCTTTTTTTATAGAAAGAAAATGTAATTGCAGCCATATATTTAAGTATGTTCTAGTGTTTTACTTGTTTTTAATGAATAGTAAGTATTTAGAGCCTTCATCCTCTCTTGACGTATGTTAATTGGGTTTTCGACTGACAATAGGGTCCTTGGAATATGATAGGCATACCCTTAAAAGTCCTTGAAAAATCCAAATTTTTGTCAGGTACACGAGCATGAACCCTGTTAAGTCTGATGCTGAGAAATGACTGTACACAGCAGTGTAAAGCTATGCCGGCAGCTATTTACGTGGCAAGCCACCGGATCTACATGGTAATGGCGCTATGGAGTCTCGGTGAAATCCTTTATTTACAACGAAAGCACAAAATTGCATTGCTGTCTTGTAAAAAGAAAGTGAGCATAAATTCCGCTTTATTATATTCTCAATAACAGGGCAGAAAGAAAAAAAAAGTTTGGGGGAATAAAAACTGCGCCTTGTTTTGCTGAGTAGCTGACAACCCATAATCGTGGTGCTGTGGCTGCTTCGTTTCGGACTGCCGACTTGTTGGTTTGAAACTGGTTGAAGGTTTGACTTCCAACTATTGTAAATGCTTTTCGATGAAGTTAAAAATGCACAAGCTAATGGAGGTATCATTTAGGTTTCATGCAGTGTGATTTCCCTCTGTTCATTATTAAGGTCGGCCTAAGCAGATGCAGCAGCTGTAGCAATGTTTGTACTACATAGAATGATTCGCTATTGCTGCAGGCGTACTTCTTCGTTGCCAAGAACTTCGGAAAAGAGTCACCGCCATGAGGTCACTGCCGCTTCGGATCATGCCACATGTGTGGAATGATGGGGCATTACATCAGAAATTGCCCGCACAAGGACAACATCTTCGTTGTCAAGAAGAAGATTTCGGCCGACCCCAGGTACTTTGCAAATCCATGTTATGCGAATAATATGGAAGGAAGGTGATGTCAGTGCCCTATTTTAAACGCGAATGCATTGCTTAGTCGGGCTATGTCAGGCGTTCGTCGAGATTTGTCCACCGCCTTCGCCCATAGCAACACATGTGGGCGCGTGCGCTTATTCTCGCCCCTAGCAACCGTAGCCCCTACCTCCTTGACTTGAACATGACTTGACACCGCCTCAATGCAAAGCGTTGGAAACTCGTTTGTTGTGTTTGTGCTGCTAGCGTTTTTGTAGCATATATGTTCAACCGTGTACGCTGTAGCTATTAAAGCTGTAAGCGCATACCACGTTTTTCGCGACAGAAAAATGCCACGTGCTGTGAACAGCATTATTGGCTTCAAGGTGCGATAAAAGAACATTATTATTTTAACGCTGGGTTCTCACGTGCGAAACGCCATAAAGCTACGCATTGCATTCGCACGTTTCCTCAATTTCCTTCAGGGAGGTGGGAGCATTTTAGGGGCGAAGCTCCTAATAGTGGCACCCGTTCGTTCCTCGTAGTCATAGTATTAGTCGTAGTGTGTAACTAGTCTCACATTTTGACCTCCAAGGTGGTGCTGTGGAGAGAATTTTTCTGTGCGTTGTTCAGCAATAAAAAAATCCCAGCGTGCGCGTGAACTAAAAGCCGAGTTTTCCTGTCTGTCATTTCTCCTTAGCAGCCACTGCCATGTACATTGAGCGCTATCTGACAAGAAAGGGTTGGTACGTCATACTTGCTGACCATAACCTCCGTGCTTTTAGAAAGGTTTAGCGAGCGTTGGGCCGTAGTGCTATAAATACAGTGAAGTTAGTTAGTTATGTTGGGTTTTGTGGTGCAAGAGCTACTAAGGCTATGCTGCGCCAGACTCATGGAGAGAATACCTACAGTGGAGAGGGCTATGACAATGACTCTGAAATATCTGGACGGCGATGACATATGGGATATAATGAGCGGTGAAGCGTGGCTGTATAAGGGCCTAAAAGGAATGGCTCCGTAAACGTGTGAAGTATATATTTCTTCTGAGATTATGTGTGTGATGCTCGGGTTGGTAAATGTGTATGTTTGGTGCATGAGGTTATGTCAGAACCGTAACGGCTTTTACTTAACGCTGACGACATACCTGTTTCCTTATACCTAAGGGCCGGGAGGCAAGTGGCTCGTAGTAGATTCCAGCTGCAGCAGATGCCTCTTCGAAGAGGCTGTGCTACGAGTCACATGAGTCAAGTTTTACCATGTCTAGCAGTAGCATAGTTTAGTGTAGTTAAACATTGTTCAGAAGTCATGCCTCATTTAAAACGCTGATCACATCAGCTATAGGTATTAGGACGTCATCGCCAAAGAGTAGCATTGGATGAAAGGGAATATTTAACCTGTAAAACATACGGAAATGTTTTTCTCTTGGTGTTTCCATATGTGGGCAAGCTATTGAAATGTGCATTACAGTTTGTTGCTCCTGACACTTTTCGCATGTTTGGGCTTCTTCTTCGCCTGCCGATAGATAGTCATGTGTGATGTGCATATGACCTATTTGTAGTCGACATATAACTACTTCGATAAAACGTGCTTGATGAAGACTGGTCATCTATTCACCAAGAACAAGTTTAATTAGGTGAAGTTTGTTGTTTTGTCGCGATTTTCATTCCTGCTGCCAGTGAAAGGTGGTTGCCCGGTGAACAGCTTGAATCCCATCTCTGGCAGGTATGTTGGTTTTGGATTCGCGCATCTCTTTTGCTGTTGCAGCTAGTTGGTCTACCCTTTCATTACCTGGGATCCCGACATGAATCGGTACCCAACAGAGGCGTATGCTGCCGTCATCAGGTGTGTGGGATAGCATGTTTAATATATCGCCTATGAATGGCTCACACTGAGATTTATAGTTGAGACGACTTTCGGCGCGCTTAACGAGTCTGTAAATATTACAGCTTTTTTATGTTTTGAGCTTATAATGTATCGTACTGCTATGCATAACGCATATCACTCAGCGGTGTAGCTGGATACGAGCTGCGGCAGTCTAGTTATTTGCTCGTGTGTTGCTCCTACCACGCTGCTTCAGACATAAGGAGATGTCTTCGAACCATCAGTGTAAAATTCTTCTTAAGTGCTGTACGTTTCTTGTAATGTGAGTAATTCGTGTAATATATGTTCACGTGGGGTGTTTTGTTTTTTTACATGTGTGAGTGAAAAATCCAAGCATTTGGAGAAGTCACTCCATGGGGCCAAACTGGGTGGCTTTCTGGCGATGGAGAGTGCTTCGTTAGGGACAATTAGGGCGCGAAACTTTTCTTCAAATCTTAGTATTAGTGGCTTAATTTCGCTTGGTTCGCTGCCGTAGTGTTGTCGTAGGTTGCAGCGCGTGACCATACTGCGGCATATATGATCTCGTGAAGAGCGAACTCTAAGGACATACACGAGCATTAGTTTGGTTCTCCTATATTCTAAGGATGGTTCGTTACTTTCGGCGTATAAGTTCGAAATAGCTGAGGTTCGATAGGCACCTGTTGCGAGGCGTAATCCTTTGTTATGGACAGAGTCTAGACGCTTAAGGTACGAGTCTCTTGCTGAACTGTAGATTATACTACCGTAATCTAATTTGCTGCGTACTATAGAATGGTAGATGAGCAGGAGGCACTTACGGTATGGTCCCCAGTGCTTTCGGGACAAGAGTTTGAGGTCAGGGAGGGCGTTGTTGGATTTCACCTTGCAATTATAAATTTGTTGAAGAAAATGAAGCTTCTTATCACATACGACTACAATAAACTTCTGTTCTTGTTTTATAGGCAATACTGTTTCGTTTATTTTAAGTACGGGGTGTGGTTGTAAGCCTCGTTTCTGGGAGAACACTATAGCAAACGTCTATGCCTCAGAAAACCGGAAGCCGTTTTTGTTAGCCATTTGTGTTAGCTTGTTTAGTGCTATTTGAATCTGTTCCTCGCAAGTCATTATGTTAGATGACCGGCACACTCTTGGAGATCATCCACATATAGTGAGTGCATAAGAGTAGATGGTATGACCTGGTTCACAGAGTTCATTTTTACGACAAAAAGGGTTGTGCTTAAGACACAGCCCTGAGGCACACCGCTTTCGTGAATAAATATTTCTGAAATTGTGGTATCTAAACGGACCTGAAAAGTTCGGTTCGATAGGAAGTCGGACAAGCAGTCGAGCATCCTTCAGCGAATTTATAGATCTGCCAGGTCTCATAAAATACCGTACTTCCACGTTGTGTCTTATGCCTTTTCAAGATTGAAAAGTACTGCTTAGCAGTGCTGCTTGTACAAGAATGCTTCTTGTACTGTATGTTCAAGCCGAACGAGGTGATCGGTGGTGGAACATTTTTTCTTGTAACCCCAATGGTGGACGCCCCGCCGCGGTGGTCTAGTGGCTAAGGTACTCGGCCGCTGACCCGCAGGTCGCGGGTTCAAATCCCGGCTGCGGCGGCTGCATTTCCGATGGAGGCGGAAATGTTGTAGGTCCGTGTACTCAGATTTGGGTGCACGTTAAAGAACCCCCATGAGGTCGACATTTCCGGAGCCCTCCTTTACGGTGTCTCTCATAGTCATATGGTGCTTTTGGGACGTTAAACCCCACATATCAATCAATCAATCAACCACAATGGTGGTCATCTTTCAACTTATCGGTTTCCGGGACGTATGTTAGCCTAATAATAATAACGCCTTCGTAGGATTTCGCCATACGACTTGTGAGTGCTATGGGCCTGTAGCTTGTTGGTAATGTAGGATTTTTTGCGGCTTTGAGAAATAGAACTCTAATGGCTTTTTTTTTCACTCTGTTGGCATTTTGCCAGTGACCCAAATAGCGGTAAATAAGTGCAGCAATGCCTTCACCGCTTGCTGGAACTAATGGGCGAGCCTTTGGTAATGTATTTTGTCTGGGCCAGGTGCTGTTGTTTTACCTTCAGAAAGCACTGTTAATTTCCTGCAAGGTTATGGGGGAGTTGTATGATTTGTCGTGATAATCTGTAATAGGAAGCTTTTGTCTTTCTGTTGATTGTTTATGTTTCAGGAAACCTGCCGAGTAGTTTGCTGAGCTCGAAATAGCGCAAAAGTGCTGCGCTAGTAGGTCTGCCTGTTCGCCTAAAGTTGTCTGGATGCCAAGGGTTGAGAGAATGGGTGTGGTATATGAACTGGTTGCCATTCAACTTGTGCACCTGCTCTCACATTCTTTTAGATGTGATGGAACTGTTAACGGATGAAGTTTACTTTTTACACGAGGGTTTCTGAGCCTGCCTGCGAATAACTCTTGCCTTTTATCTCGCTTTTTAAATGGTAGGAATTTCTCTCCTGTAGAATATTTAGGAAAAATGCCCCACTTTTTGTGTTGCATTTTTTATCTTGTGTCCACTCTTTTGTCTACCAGGGTTTAAGTTTTTTCTTTATAACGCCGGAGGATAGTATGCAGGCGGGGACTGTCTCGTTCATTTTCTCTATGCTTAGGCCATCAAGCATCTCTTTTTCTAGAGTAGCTTTTTCAGTGAACAGTGGCCAGTCTGCGAGATGTAGTTTCCAACGCGGTGCTCGGGGTGGAGTGGTGGGAAGGGTTTGTGTTAATTTTATTGGAGCAGGCATATGGTCACTGCCATAAACATTATCTATCACGCTCCACTTTAGGTCGAAAAAGAGCGACGGTGAGCACAGCGCTAGATCTAAGCAGGTAGTGGCTCCTGTGCTTGGGGAGCAGTAGGTGACGCTACCAGTATTCAAACGACATACGTCAGAATCAAATCTTCGAGGTTTTGTCTTGTGGTGTCAGTTGTACTGCTTCCACGAAGCATTCCGTGCGCGTTAAAATACGCTGAAATAACAAAAGGTTCAGGCAGTTGGTCCAAAATATTTTCTATATCTTTAGTTGTAAAATGCGTGTGGGGGAGATTCAAATGGAACATATGGTGATAGTTTTGTGAGCTAAAATGGTGATGGCCACGGCCTCAATGTGACTGTTGACGGGGATCTCTTTCACTGCGTTACCGCTTTTGAAGACAATAGCCACGACGCCGCCGGACAACCGGCTAGCGTGGACGCGATCGTGCCGTACTATGGTAAAACCTCCGAGGAAGTTGGTGTGCTTTTCTCCCAGATTGGTCTACTGTAAGCCCATAGCCATTTATTAAAGACTACTCAGCAAATATTTTATGTCCCCTATGTTGTGATTGAGTCCTCTATAATTCGAATGGAGAAGAAAAAGCCAATTTGGGCAGCGAACTTGACAGAGAAAGTGGAGTTAGTATTGAGTTGTTGTCGATAAAACCTTGGTGACGTGTGTGTGACACTAAAGTTAAAACTGAATGGTACGATAACCTTTTAGGTTATGGAAAATAAAACTTATTTTACAGGGCTTTTTGGAGTCCCTGTAATTTGTATTTTGTCTTTTTTGGAGCGGTCGAGAGAAATTCACCGCTCCTTCGGTGCTACAGGCGCCGTTTGACTGGTGGTTGTGTCGATAGTTTTATGAGAAACGTTGGAACGTCGCTCTGCCGAGCGATACCTTGGCGTTGTAAGCTTCGGCTCAGGATACGAAGCCTTCAAACCCTCTACACAGGACGTCAATGGGGCTCCCGCAGTCTGCCCGTTGCCCTGGCTCGTGCGAGTGCATGTCGACGCCTGTGGTGGGGCCGTGTTGATTAAGGCCGGAGCAGCCTTGGCTGCTGTCACAGTAGGGGCAAGCGGCGGTCGCTCCAGCACGCTGTGCGTAGCTTGGACGGCCGCCTGATGCCGTCGTGGTGCTGCTCCCTGTTGCACCACTTCAGCAAATGATTTTGTTGCATAGTAAGGAGAAACGCGATGCCTTGCTTCGCGGACACTCCTCTTGGGCGTCACTTTGATGGTAATAATTTTTTTCTTTTTTCCATCCTGTGTAGGATCTAGTATACGCCACGTGTTCCCCATCGCAGTTCGCGCAGTGGGGTTCGGCCTTACAATCATCATCTGTGGAGTGCCCTGTGGTACCACACCGAGCAAAAAAAGCTGCCCACGGCAACTCTGACAAGCATGTCCGATTCTTTGGCACTTGAAGCAGCGCCGCGGATTCGGAATGTAGGGTCTCGCAGACAGTTTTAGGTAGCCGGTAACTAATTCTTGTGGTAGTGTGAAGCCCCCGGAGGTCACAATTATGTGCTTGGTTGGAGGTTCTTTGTTTTCTGTTCTCACTACGATACGCTGTACGTGAATGACATTTTTCTCCTTCCAGCCAGCCAGAAGCTCAACGTTTGTTAGGTCTTTTAGGTCATCGTCTGACACAACGCCTCTGACAGTGTTCATAGTTCGGTGCGCAGAGACGGTTACGGGCTTGTTCCCAAATGCTACTAATTTTTCTAGTTTCTGAAACTGTGTGTTGTCTTTACCTTTTACCAGCAAGTCCCCGCTTGCCATCTTTGTAGCCTTATAGCCAGTTCCGATAGTCTCGATTAGGCACCTGGACACGAGCTATGGGGAAATGTTGCGGGCTTTTTTGTCCGAGTTTTTGCAATGAATAACGTGGTACATAGAGAAATGGTCTTGTTTTTTCGAAATCGGCATTACGTTTGCTTCGGTGCGCCACCTTTTCAAGGGGCGATCAATGGAAAAGGAGTTTCGTGATCCCATAAAAAAGTGCAGTTCGTTCAGTAATGGCACCTACAACCACTTACGAAGCCCAACAAGGGGACGTGGCAGAACATGTAAACATGTCTGCACAACGCCAGTAGTACGCCACTGCCATATCCTAATATATCTACCCAAGGTTTGATATTTTCACCAGGTTAACCCATGCCACCAGAAAAATTCGAAGACAAATCTAGTGAGAAGATAGGAAAGATGTAAATTGAGAATGAAGAAGATGTAGGAAGAGAGAGATAGGAAAAGGCAACTGCCGGTTTTCGCTGGGTGGGTCAGCTTAGGGGTGGCGTCTACGTGAAACCAAGGCCAAAGGGGTGTGTTGCCTCTGCCGAGGGCCTTAAAGGTCCAATCACCCACTGTCAGCTCAACCCCCAGGATCCTATTTCCCCGGACACGGCAGAGCCACGCACGGCTAGGCGTGGAAGGGAGTCAAAGTTCCCCAGTTAGCTCGGGTCCGTGGTGTCGCTACATTCCAAACGCCTACTTACGCAGGCGCCCCTGCGGGGAAATTCAGTCAACTAGTTTATACCATAAAGTGTAGGTGGTTAATTGAGGGCAGTAGACACGAAGTGCAAGCCGTAAGAAAGTGTGTGTGTGCCTCCTCTCGTTAGATCCTTGGATTGTCCGCAGGATGGCGGTGCTTTTATATGAGGAATATATGATGAAAAGATGTGAGATGGTAGTACATGGAGTGTTGAATAGATGGACGAACGGACGCACCGACATATGCATGGACGGACTCATGAATGGCTGCACCGACGGATGGACGCATGGACGGATGCAGGGGTGGATGCATGGAAGAACGCAGGGACGGACGCACAGATTGACATGCGGACGCCCGAACAGACGCACGGACAGACGGGCGAATGGACGCACAGACGGTCACACACACGGACGCATGGACGGACGGAAGCAAGAAAGAATGGACGGACGGATGCTTCGCCCCACTTACCAACAACCACTCCGTAGATATGCTGCCATTTTTTATTGCGAAGCATTTCTTAGCAAACTTCGGCGATTTTGAGCGTATCTATCTATCTATCTATCTATCTATCTATCTATCTATCTATCTATCTATCTATCTATCTATCTATCTATCTATCTATCTATCCATCTATCTATCTATCTATTTATCTATCTATCTATCTATCTATCTATCTATCTATCAACCGCCTCAGGAAGACACATGAGAATATGTGTCATTCTTATCCTGATCCTTCATAAAAAGATACCACGCACTGGTTGAAAGAACATCCTCTCCACTAGTGGCCGGACAAGCCCCGGCGTTGAAGTCAACATGACGCTCAGAAGAGAATCTTATCTGCACGAAAGGGTATCAGTTTCTTCTTCAGACTTTGCTAGCTTAGACAGAGGGACCACACGAAGGTGCACTTCTCAGGCATCTCTTAACTAGTGTAAGTGAATGGACATTATTTCAGAGCAATTTATCTGAAACACGATCAAAAGCTCTTGGGAAAGATGGGCACCAAGTTTATCCTTTAGGTGACAAGTCGGCCATAAACCATGCTAAGGTGCGCCGGGTAGAGCTGTGGCTCCGTGGCTAGTACGGCGAAAAACGAATACGAGGGAAGGCTCTTAGGTTCTATGTATTTTTGCAGATATCGTGGCTACAAGTTCAAAATCACTTCTGCTTGAACTATTGAAATTCAACTTGCCAGTTGCGGACATCACACAGGGTGATAGAACTGAGAACATCGGCCTTCTAATCGGGGCCAACCACAAAAAATTGGGAGTTATTAGGGGAAGCCACAAAGCACCTAACGCCCAAGCTGCAGGCAGTAGAAACTGTATTCGAATAGACACTCCAGGGCCAGGTCGGCACAAGAAGGTCAACAGGAGTCTGTCCCTCAGCTTCTGGCGTTACGCAAGCAGCAGTGAGCGAGAAAACCAACAAAAAATTACCGGTGCAACTGAGGTCATTCAGGAAACTCGAACACTTTGGTATCAAGAAACACGAACCAGCTTGTCAGCTAGACGCCGTCCAACAGCACTTCGAAAAAAAGAAAACCTCCAATATTAGCATGATCAATGAATAGTGTCTTTTTCCTGGAATCCTAAGGTTCATGAGCGTGATGACAAATATGCGTTCGCTAGAGGCCAAACAACGCAAATTTCGAGAAGAGATTCCTGATTGATAAGTGGGGTTTAACGTCCCAAACCACCATATGATTATGAGAGACACCGCAGTAGAGGGCTCTCGAAATTTCGATCACCTGGGGTTCTTTAACGTGCACCCAAATCTGAGTACACGGGGCCACAACATTTCCGCCTCCATCGGAAATGCAGCCGCCGCAGCCGGGATTTGAACCCGCGACCTGCGGGTGAGAAGAGGTTCCTTGATCGTGGAATATGATGACTGCATTTAAGAATACCTCAAACAACGTTATGCAGAGCCTGTGAGAAAACATTTCAGCACTTCGGAAAGCACGGTGCATAACATGACAGATGAAGCAGTTGTGTGATATAAAGCCAGACAACGAAAATAAGAGTGGTGTTCCACGCATCCAGTGCGGAGGAATGCCTTTCATGAAACAATGTTTTGGAAAAAGGTCCAAAACCTAATTCAGCGCTGACCAATCTACATATCGATTTTCGCTTGTACTAAATCGACCTGAATCCGTATTTTGAAAAGAAATTTATTAAAACAATATGTCTCTCAAAAGGCGACTGGAATTCTGTGCCGTCTATACGGTATGGAACTAAACCAATTTAAGGTGGAGAACTTCCAGTGGTGGAAACTTGTCAGATGACGCGCGCATCAGCCGGTCTCACATAGTGTCCTTTCCTATTCACGGTAACCTTACAGCACCATCTTAAGGGCTCCTGGAGAAGTGTGCCCAGACTGTGAGCACCCTACGCAACAATATCTACGTTTACGAGCTTGTCACTTGGGTCGGCAGCCTTGAGCAGTGTAAAGAGTTACGCCAGCAGTCAAGTGATCTATTTCAGAAGCAGGACTGTGACTCAACAAGTCGCCATCCTGCTAACAATTGCGATTCAGTCAGCTTCACAGAAGATTGAAACAAGGCAATGAGAACGTGAGTGCTAGACTTCCTGGAGCCATCAATGAAGCGTGAGTAAGTTGGAACGCTCACACAGAAAACCTTGAGAACGATCCGATTTCACTTTTAAATGACAAGCATTTTAGTGAACTTCGGTGACCATGAGCATATCTATCTATCTATCTATCTATCTATCTATCTATCTATCTATCTATCTATCTATCTATCTATCTATCTATCTATCTATCTATCTATCTATCTATCTATCTATCTATCTATCTATCTATCTATCTATCTATCTATCTATCTATCTATCTATCTATCTATCTATCCATCTATCTATCTATCTATCTATCCATCTATCTATTTATCTATCTATCTATCTATCAATCTATCTATCTATCTATCTATCTATCTATCTATCTATCTACCTATCTATCTATCTATCTATCTGTCTATCTATCTATCTATCCATCTATCTATCTATCTATCTGTTTATCTATCTATCTATCTAACTATCTATCTATCTATCTATCTATCTATTTATCTATCTATGTATATATCTATCTAGCTGCCTACGACTTGTAACTCTCCCGGCCGTTTCGATAATGGTATCGATACCAAACTTGGTATGGCACAACATAACTGTATTGAGAACATATTTGACTAGTAATAACATGAAAATCACGATTTGTATGTCATGAATGTGATGATTTGTATTTATTTGCCTTGCTGGTCTCGGTAGTTTCGTTCACAAGACATGTTGCGGAACTGGTATGGTATGGCATGATTGCATTGCGAACACAAGCGACCGACCCTAACTTGAAAATAATGACATGGGTGTCATGTAACAAGAATACATGCCACACTCGTTATGCGCTCGTGGCTGTTTCGCTTGCGCAACATATAACAAATCGATTATTACAATAGGTGAATGAATGACGAAGATGTGTGACGTGCAAACATGATAATCATTAGATGCGTGTCAAGTAACAAGAATATAAGCCACACTAATGATACCAAATTTAGTATTACAGTACGTGAATGCATGACGAAAATAAGATACTGGTGCAAACGTGGTAAATATGACATGCGTGTTATTTAACGATGTGACTACATGCTACGCTCATGATGCGCTCACGGCCGTTTCGCTTGCTTCACATGTACCAAGCCCGGTATTACGCGACGCAAACGGACGACATAGGTAAATGACACATCTGAACATATTGTTGCGCATGCGTGGGAAGAAAACGAAGATGAGCGAAAAGGCTAGCTGCCTGAAGCTGAAGGAAGAAAGAACACGACGACACTGCGATCATCAAACTCATGGCCGCTCCAGCGCTTCTTTTCGCGACAAACATAAACGGCCTCTTTCAGCCGTATATGTCCCGGTCCTCTTTGTGCGTAAAGGATTGGTGGAGGTGCTGGGTAAGAGAAACCCAACGACGGTAGCTTCACTTCCAGGACTTCGTCGCAGCCGCCTTCTTGCAAGACTACCGCCTGCGCCGGTCGTAATGGCCGAAGATCAGTCATCTAACGCTTCAAGGCCAACTACAGTGGGTTCCGTGCCCTACTACCGAGCCCCACCAACCTTTGAAGGAAAGTCGGGGGAAGATGTTGACGCGTGGATCGTCCAGTACAAGCGAGTCAGCAAGTCCAACGGCTGGGCTGCCGCCGCTCAGCTCAGTAATGTGGTCTTTTGCCTTACAGATACTGCGCTCGTGTGGTACGACGACCACAAGGACACACGTATGACGTAGGACGTTTTTGTTGCGGAGCTGAAAGCGTGTTTCGGCGACTCGAGCGTCAGAAAGAAGCGGGCTGTGCAGACATTGTCTCAACGCGCGCAGCTTCGAGGTGAGACATGTACCACGTATATAGAGGATGTGCTGAAGCTCTGGAAGGTGGCAATAATCAGATGTCAGAAGAAGACAGAGCTGGACATTTGCTGAAAGGCATAGCCGAAGATGTCTACAATTTTCTCATCGGAAAAGAGCACCTGAACTCGGTGTCCGACGTGATTCGGCATTGCCGAAGTTTCGAACAGCTGAAAATGCAGGATTGCTCCACAGTTCGGCCGGCTCTCAAATGTTACAACGGTTGCCAGCATCGACACGAGCTCCTGACCAGACCTGTCCTCAGTGATTCGACAGATCGTTCGCGAAGAACTTTTTTGCTATAGAGAATACACAATTCAGCAGTTGATCACGATTACATAAACGACCAACATTCGGTATATGTGCCACCTGAGTCTGCGCCTGTGGCGCTGCCTTCTACGACAACTAGGCAATCGATGGTCAGTGCAGCTGCTGTTGAGTACAGCGCACCCCACAACCAAGGTGCGCACCACGCTTGCCAGCTCCTCGCCATGAACGGCGCCCTCAGCGTCCACCTTCTTCGAGACGCCCGGTCTATTCTTATGATATACGAGACGAACCAACTAACTACGCCAGGGAAGACGATGTTGGATTCATTGACAAACAAACACAGTTTTGACCTCTCATGGTTTGCTACTCCTGTGGTGTCCCCGGGCATATTTCGTGATTTTGCAACCGTCGACGGGTAACCCCACGGTACGGCCACCTACCACACTTTGCATGGTCTTCCGAACGACTTCGCGACGACCGCAAGCAAGGTACTATGGCCCACCACAACACTCCACACGATCGTCTGATCGACCACACGACGACCCTAGGGCAAAACATTTGCTGCCTCGCGAAGACTACTGGACACGCAGCTTCCGGAACCACTCCCCCATATCTGACAGGATCTTGACGCCTTTACCGCCTCGTCTTCCCCGTTCTCCTTCACCACAGCTTTGCAACATGCCTCCTTTGCTACAAGAAAACTAGCAAGCGCGGCCTGTGGAGGTTAGGTCGCCGGAGATGTGCTAATATCAGAAATACCTCCTTTGTTGCTGCTTAAGAACAAAGTATCTGTTTTCGTGGACGATGTTCCTGTGATGGCTTTGGTGGAGACGGGGGCAACCATTTCTGTCATGAGTGCGTGCTTTAAAGGTAACTTGAGGGGGAAGGTTTTGTTTACGCGAATTCAAGCTTCGAAGTTTTGCGGAGTGAGTGGTGAGGCACTGCATCCTGCTGGTGTGTGTCAAGCTGACGTGTTTCTCGGAGGCCGCATTATCCCTACGGGGTTCGTGATTATTCCGCAGGCGACACATGATGTTATTTTGGGTATGGGCTTTTTCAGTGAGTGTGGGGCGACTGTCGACTGCCACACAGGGACAATATTCTTGAGTGATCGCGTTCCGCCAGCACTCTTGGAAAACCCTTTAGATGGTGCGACGGCATTGTGTGTCTCTGGTGACACTATCAGACCACCGTTATCAGCCGTTCGTGTACCGGTTGGTTGCAGCGACAGCTATTTCGCAAACTTTGATGCCAACGTAGAACCAGTCTACACCAACTGCCTGAAAAAATGTGTTGATCCCGCATTGTGTGGTGTCGATCAGACGTGGAAGCGCTGGCTTATGGACTGTCGATTGCTCCACACAACCCGTGATGTTACCAGATGGTCTAAGGTTAGCTGTCGTCAGTGGACAACACGAGGCCTTACTGGCGACCGAGCGTAGAGATGCGCCGGAAGAGCAGCGTAGTCACAGCTTTGAAACGGCTCTTCTGTCAATGGTGAATAAGTCGCTGAGCACAAGTGAACGTCGAACATTGGTCAATGTAGTTTTGAAGCACATCTCTGCATTCGACTTTGTGCAGGAAGATGAGCGCCCTTTATCCCTGTGTCACACCTGTCCCGTTTATTAGGGAGGCACTCGCCGGGCTAATTCCAAGAGCCGAAGTATCGGCCCCCCGAACCGCACCACGAAAGCGTGCACAATTTTTAAAGTGGTCCTTTTTGAGCGCCAGCGGACGCCGGTCGTGGCCCAAAGAACAAGTCAGAGCCGAGGGTTGATAAACAAACAAATTATATTCTCAACAATGGCAGATCGAAAACAATACATAAAAAATGCACACTCCACAATAGTTGCATACAATATGTCACCAATCAAACCAATCAATCAACGTACTACACAATACAGTCGGCCACACTCAAAACAACGGACACAGACAACGATACGCACTATAATGCAGTCGCATGCATTGAACAACCAAGACACTTAAGGACTAAAGAGATAGAAAACCTATTCAGTCCAAAGTCCTTGGAACAAAAGTCCGAATGATACTCTTCCGAGAATCACTCACTCAAAGTCCAGCGTTGTTGTCGTTCCGCAGCTCTCGAAGTTTCTCTTCCAGGAAACCTCGCCGGAGTTTCTCTTCCAGGAAAACTCCCGTCTTCAATAGGCCACTCTCCAAGCTTCAAACTTCTTCGCCGGAAATCCGTCGGCTTCACACACGCAGCTGTTGCCCGCGTCTTCGCTCGATAGCGGTAAACCCACGCTCTTGCCTGTAGCTCGAGCTGTCCCTACGGACCAAAAACTTCGCCGACTCCACGGCGTAATTCCTACGCGCTCTGGCGTTAACTTCCGTCACCTCCTGCTTTCTCGTCTCGGCTGCTCGATTAAATACGTTCCGCGCCACCTTCCAGAATTTTCTCGTCCTTTCGTCGGCGCGATACGCAGCGAAAGCTGGGAAGAGGGCGAGACGGTTGGAATGCCCTCTCCGGAGAATGAGTCACTCGGTCTGACCCCGCTTCCTTCGTTCTAGAAAGATCGCGGCCTTACTGGGCCGCCGATGTGGGGTGAGGAGGTTCGTCTGCGAAGCCGTGCTTCTGCGGGGAGAGCGCGCGCCCGGGAGCCTTGGATGTTTGCTTTCTTTTTTTTTCTTTTTACCTCGCGGCGTTTCCACCGCCCGTTGTCGCAAGGATTTGGCGGCGCGCTCTTTTTTTAGCGCTCGTTTTGTGACACCCTGCTTCC
Organism: Rhipicephalus annulatus; assembly: GCA_013436015.1. Taxonomy (NCBI): domain Eukaryota; kingdom Metazoa; phylum Arthropoda; class Arachnida; order Ixodida; family Ixodidae; genus Rhipicephalus; species Rhipicephalus annulatus. The sequence goes on along the minus strand of WOVY01010225.1, from coordinate 280,170 downwards.
GGGACACGTCACACTATCAACATGGGTTTGGCCAATCCGATTAGACAAAAGCCATGCCGTGTTTCGCCATCCGAACGGCGGAATAATAATGAGCAGGAGAACGAAATGACTCAAAACGGAATCATTCAAGAGTCGGCAAGTGCATGGGCAGCTCTAGTAATTCTCGTTAAAAAAAAGACGGATCCTGGAGATACTGCGTCGATTATCGCTGATTGAATGCTGTAACAAGAAAAGACGTGCACCCACTTCCACGTATTGATGATGTCATAGACTGTCTACATTCGGCCTCTTACTTTTCCTCTGTAGACTTAAGATCGGGCTTCTGGCAAATTCCAATGCATGCTGAAGATAAAGAAAAGAAAGCCTTTGTAACTCCTGACGGCCTTTTAGAATTCAACGTGATGCCATTTGGATTGTCCAACGCAACGGTGATGTTCGAGCGATTTATGGGCACTGTTCTTCGTGCTTTGAAGTGGAGAATTTGCATGTGTTATCTCGACGACGTCATCTTTTACCGCACCTTCAGCGAACACAATTCACGTCTGGATACTGTACTGACTTGCATATGAACGCTGGCCTTCTTCTTAACTCAAATAAATGCCACATTGAAGACCGACAAACCCTTGTTCTCGGACACCTAGTCGATCACGATGGCATCCATCCAGATCCCCAGAAGCCAGCAGCCGTTGAAACGTTCAGTGCGGCGCGCTCTGTTAAGGAGCTCCGCAGTTTTTTGGGCTTTGCTCCTTTTTTAGCCGCTTTACACTTAAATTTGTCGATGTCGCGTAGCCGCTGACATGTTTGCTACGGAAGTATTCTCCCTACGAGTGGACTCTGGAGTGCGACTCCTTTTTTCGTCAACTGAAGTTCCTCCCGACGTCGCGGACTGTTTTTCAACCCTTCAACCCATCAGCTCCAACAGAACTGCACACGGATGCCAGTGGCATAGGAATCGGTGCCGTCCTAGTTCAACGTTATGGTAACCGCGAGCACGTGATCGCATACGCAAGTCGCTCCTTGAGTAGGCCCGAGCACAATTACACTATCACAGAACAAAAATGCCTCGCGGTAGTACTTGCGATTCAGCGGTTTTTGTCTTACCTATATGGACGCCCTTTTACAGTCGTCACCGACCACCACTCATTGTGTTGGCTCGTCAACCTTCGGGACCCTTGCGGCCGTCTAGCTTGCTGGGCACTTCGGCTCCAAGAGTATAACTTCATAGTCTCGTACAAAAATAGTTGACGACACGCCGACGCAGATTGCCTTTCGCGCATGCCACTGAGGACTACAGAGTGGGACGCCGATGACCTCGACCACCTCGTAGTTTCTGTGTCACCAAAGTTTTCCGACCTCAGTACTCTCAAAGATGAACCATGGAAGAACACCAGGCCATCATCGCTCTACACAGCTCTTACGGCATGCCATTTCTGTGTATGCATTGGACACCTGTATAAGAACTTTTCCAGTACTGGCGCACGTTTCCTTCTGGTAGGGCCAGAAAGCCTTCGGGCAGCGATTTTTGGTGCTGTGCACGAAGATCCTACGTCCGGAAATTTAGGTTCTGCGCGGACGCTTTACCGTGCTAAGGAACGCTTTTATTGGCCAGGAATGCGACAGCCAGTCGAGGCGTATTTGGCCAGCTGCACACAGTGTCAACGCCACAAGCACCCATCGACTGCTCCGGCTGGTATTCTACAGCCCGTGCCACCTCCAAGCACACCTTTCCAACAGGTGGGCATCGACCTCGTGTGCCTTTTTCCAAAGTCGGCTTAGGGCAATCGCTGCATAAATGTATTTGTCGATTACCACACGCGCTACTGCGATACGGTGGCCATACCGACCGCAACTACAAGCGACGTCTCTGTGTTCCTGCTGCAGCACGTTATCCTCCGACATGGCCCAACTCACGTGATTATCAGTGACTGTGGCCGACAATTTACGGCATATATAGTAGAAGAGCTGCTTCGATTGTGTGAGTACCGCTTTCGTCACTGGTCGCCATACTATTCGCAAACAAATGGGCTCACGGAGCGCATCAACCGAACAATTCTGAACATGTTCTCTATGTATGTGTCATCCCATCACAAGAAATTGGATGAAGTGCTACTATTTATAACGTACGCGTTCAACACCGCTAAGCACGAGATAACAGGCTATAGCCCCTTTTTCTTGATGTACGCACGACCACCACGGCACACACTCGACACAGTGTTGCCATTCTCGGCGCACGAGAACCTCTCAGTCACCGAAACCCTCTGCCTTGCAGAAGAGGTGCGTCTTATTGCTCGTCTACACACTTTGGCATCACAGGAAAAATCGAAGGCACGCTATGACGTCCACCACCGGCCTATAACTTGCCATCCAGGTGACTTAGTGTGGCTGTGGACTCCAGCACGAAGACGCGGGTTATGCAAAAGTTCTTGGCCACATATGATGGACCGTTTGTTGTTTTCAACAAAATCACAGAAGTCACGTACACAATATCTCACCTCACGACATGTGGTAGAAGAGCCGCTAAAACCAAAGCAGTCCATGTCGCTCTACTGAAGTTGTACACACCAAGGTAAATCAATTACCTCGCCTAGCGGGCTTCGTGTGCGCGGGGAGGAATGTTGCGCATGCCTGGGAAGAAAAGGAAGATGGGTGAACAGGCACGCTGCCCGAAGCTGGAGGAAGAAAGAAGACGACGACACTGCGGTCATCAACCTGTTGGCCGCTCCAGCGCTTCTCTTCGCGACCAAAATAAACGGCCTCTTTCAGCCGTATACGTCCTGTCCTCCTTGTGCATAACAATATTAATCCCTACATGCGTGTCCCGTAACAACATGACTACCTGCCACACTGATCATGCGCTCATGGCAGTTTCGCTAGCTTCACGTATGTCAAATTTGGTATTACGGGACGGCGACGAATGGCAAAGTTATGAGACTGGTGCAGACATGACAATCATGAGATGCGTGTCATGTGAGATTATGACTACATGCCACAGTCAAGGCGCCAATGCATTTTGACGTGACGTGGTGCGCGTGCTCGCTGGTGTTCATTTCGTCGCGTGACGCTGGCGCTGCCCCGCCAGGCGCCAGTCCTGCATGTACTCGCAGGCGCGCGCCGCGCTGCGTTGCTTTGACGCATGCGCGTTTCAGCGCGTCCGGCATCCCTCCATCACAAAAAGAGGGAGACTCAGTGTCGTCTGCGTAATACATCGGCGCAAAAGTTTCATGTCGTTTCGTTTATTGAAGCTTTAAGGGCCCGGAGGCATTACATAGGGCGGGGGCAAGCAATATATGACGGACTCTTAATTACACAAACCCCGAATAAGAAAAAAAAGACGACGAAAGGGAGAAAAAAACATCTCTAAGAAAGGAATCAAGCAAACAGAAAAAAAACAACTACCGTAGTCTGGAAATAAAACAGCAATATACATAAGTGATTAGCATCATAATGCAGGAGTCACTAAAAGTTGGCTAGTAACATGGTTCAACCAGGAATTCATTTCAATTGAGGTCAGATGCATTTTTATTTTTTAGCGATATGTCGGGTGGTCGGTGGACGAAACAATACTGCCAGGGAGGGTATTCCATGCCCCGCCGCGGTGGTCTAGTGGCTAAGGTACTCGGCTACTGAGCCGCAGGTCGCGGGTTCAAATCCCGGCTGAGGCGGCTGCATTTCCGATGGAGGCGGAAATGTTGTAGGCCCGTGTGCTCTGATTTGAGTGCACGTTAAAGAACCCCAGGTGCTCGAAATTTCCGGAGCCCTAAACTACGGCGTCTCTTATAATCATATGGAGGTTTTTAGACGTTAAAATTCACATATCAATCAATCAGGGAGGGTAATCCACAGGGTTATTGCATGGGGAAAAAAGAATATTTCATTGATGATGTGCGGCACTGAATGTGTGCGACTGGTTTGCTGTGGTTGAGGCGCGGCGAGATTTGGGGTGGAGGTTAAAGTCGTGGGTGCCTGGCAAGTGGGTGATAATAGGAATAGTGAAGCAAGCAGAGACGCGGGATGATTCGACCTGATTGGAGACATGGAAGGTCAAGTGTGCGTTTGAGTTCAGTGATGCTGAATTTACCGGAGTAGTTTAACGTTATGAAGCGAGCAGCGCGATTCTGGATGGATTCTAATTCGTAGGTGAGATATGCTTGTGAGGGGTGCCAGATAGATGAAGCGTATTCCAATTTAGGCCGAACGTATGTCTGATATGCAAGTTTTTTAATAGTGGGCGACACAGATCTGAGATTTCGGCGCAAAAACCCAAGTGTGCGCGAAGCATGTGCGCATATTGTTGCAATGTGAGCGACCCATGATAAGGACGGTGTCAACTGAACGCCTAGATACCTATAGCAGTCTGTTCGAGTTATTTCTTTTGAATTGATATGATATCCGTGAATAGTGGTGCTGCGTTTACGGGAAAAGGACATGGATGGGCACTTATTAAGGTTAAGAGGCATGAGCCATTTTTCACGCCATGCAGCGATAGTGTCCATGTCTTCTTGAAGATGAGTGGAGTCGCTAGGCTTGTTAGTGGCATTGTATATGACGCAGTCATCGGCGAAAAGTCGAAGTCTGGTTTTCGTGTTAGATGGCAGGTTATTGACGTAGTATAAAAATAATAGGGGAGATAAGCCTGCTCCCTGGGGGACACCGGATGTAACACTAGAAATTTGCGATTCATGAGAGTTGGCAGTAGTGTATTGTACGCATCCTTTTAAGAAGTGTTCTATCTAAATGATCAGTTTCGGGGGGATACCAAGAGTAGATAATTTTGCAAGCAGGTTATTGTGTGGGACACGGTCGAAGGTCTTCGAGAAGTCGAAAAAGATGGCGTCAATTTGTAGAGGATCGTCCTTATGTTGCAAGATATAATCAGTGAATTCTGAGAGCTGTGTTTCGCACGATATTAGTTTTTTGAAACCATGCTGGTACACGTAAAATAAGTTCATTAAATTTGTTGCTATTATGTGTTCTAGCAATTCGGATGGTATGCTGGTTAGCGAAATCGGGTGGTAAATAGGTGCTTTTGATCGGTAGCCAGACTCATGAATGGGAATGATTTGTGCTTTCTTCCCATCGTGGGGAACCTCACTAGTGCTTGGTGATTGTTGGAACAGTACGGTTAGTATTTCACTTGACTGGTAACTTGTGTTTTAATGTAGTTTGCTGCTGATTTGATCGCAACTGGCCGAGGAGGATAATTTGAGAGAGTTTATTAACTTAAATATTCCATCAACGTTGATCTGGATATCAGGCATTCTGGTCGGTGAGTGGAGTGATAATTGTGTAAAATTAAGGCTTTGAGCAGGTGAAAACACTGACGTAAAGAAGTGGTTATGGAATGTAGCACATTTATCAGTTTCGATTACTTTGTTGTCTACGTTTGACAGCCGGAGTTGCGTTTGACAATTTGGCGGGGAGATAATTTGAAAAAATTTACGAGTGTTAGACTGTAGGATTGATAAGAGGTCAGTTAAGAAGAATTTGTCTTTAGAGGCTTTCACTTCCGTAATGTATTCATTAGCAGCCAAGTTGTACTAATCCCAGACTATGGCGTTATTAAGAAGTTTTGTTTCCGATAAAGGTGTTTTTTCTTGTTGAGTAGGCACTTGAGGCGTAGCGTTAACCACTGCTGATTTGTGTCTCTATTTACAAGGATAGTGGGAATATATTTGTTTTTCAAGTTTAGCATCGTGTTTCATATAATTCCCAATTGGTGTTGACCGAGCGGGCAGTGTATGACTGTCGGAAGTCGACGCAGAAGAGTGCAAGTTCGCGGTTAAATGCGTCGAAGTTAGCTTTCTTGTAATCAGTGATTAATTTTTGCGTTAGGGCGTTCTTTTTTATAGGCAGAGAAATGCAGATATGAAGGAGGCTATGGTCGCTGAAGGCAGGAAGCAAAGTCACATTTTTTATGTTTTCAGGGCTAGATGTTAATAAGAGATACAGGGTGTTGTCGCCCCTGGTAGGGCATGTAACTGTTTGGTGCAGATTAAAGTCCAGAGTAAATTCAAGAAATTCTTTGGGTTCAGTGAATGGTGATTGGTTGGCTACTGAAAGTAACGACCAAATAATGCTGGGATGATTAAAGTCTCCGAAAAGAAAGATTGGTGCCTCGGGAATATCTTTTTATTTATTTGTTCTAGAGAAAAACGTAATTTTTCACAAAAGGAGAGACTACTGTCTGGGGGGCGGTAACATAATTAAAACACTATTTTGCCAATTGTACTGTGCTCGCATACCCATGTTAGTTCAATGTTGTCGTCGTGAGTGAATAGTGAGGATGATAAGCTGTCCCTAATGACAATCAGTACTCCTCCACTTCACCTGTCAAGTCGGTCACGTCGATATACTATCAGATTGGGGTTGGATGGAAAAACTTCGCAGTCACTGACGTCCTTGTTTAACCACGTTTCGGTTAACAAGACGATATCGGCTGCGGTGTCGTCTATGAAACTTTGGAGTTCGTCACGTTTTGGAATTATGCTGCGGATGTTGGTGAAAAGCACGCTAATGTTAAGGAATGAATCAGGTCGGTTTTTGGACGAAGAGAGGAGAGCATTTATGATTGATTTGTGGGGTTTAACGTCCCAAAACCACCATTTGATTATGAGAGACGCCGTAGTGGAGGACTCCGGAAATTTTGACCACCTGGGGTTCTTTAACGTGCACCCAAATCGGAGTACACGGGCCTACAATATTTCCGCCTCCATTGGAAATGCAGCCGCCGCAGCCGGGAATTGAACCCGCGACCTGCGGGTCAGCAGCCGAGTACCTTAGCCACTAGACCACCGCGGCGGGGCAGGACAGCATTTCTTTTTCGTCACTGGGGTGGTACGTGACTGGGTGGTATCTTGAGGGGCTGCTAGTGTAGGTCTGTTTAGTGCTGTGGGGTGTTCGATAACGCTATCGGATGCAACGTTATAAAAGTAGCATTTGCTACCTACGTGTAGTTTGTCAAGGCTGAGCCTAAATGCGCTTTTGTGGGGCTTGACAAATTTTAACAAGTTAATGCATGCAAGGCGCGTACTTGGGGCGAAACGCCCCATACGCGCCTTGGGGCATGTTGCATTTCGCGCATGTTGAGCATGTCGTATTTCGCGCCGGTTGCCGTCAGGTCGCGCCAACGGACGCTTATCGCGCCTGGCGTCAGACAATATAATGCTCGCGTTTTGCTAACGTAGCGTCGCTGTTCTCAGCGTGCACGCGCGTGAATGCTACATGAGAGTATATTAGGTCCTTCATATTGCGTGGGTGGCCGTTTCGCAAACTTCACATAAACCAAACTTAGGGTTACGTGACGTCGATGGATGACAAAACATATGACTGGTGCAAACTTAATAATCCTAACACGCGTGCCATGTAAGAACATGGCAACATACCACGCTCATAGCGTGCTCGTGGCCCTTTCGTTAGCTCCCCATATACTAATTTTTTTATCGCATGACGTCAATAGATAACGAAGGTAAACAACACGTCCAAACATGATAATGATGAAACGGAAATCATGTACTGCATCATTCACCTCCACCTCGTAACGTCGTGCTGATTTTAAAGTGTCATATCAACAATTCTCATCTGTACTTCGCATATCATCGATTACAACTGTACGTCGGATCTGCCAATTTTTCTTAAGCGAGACGGTAAGAAATGACGCTGCTGATATGAACAAATGTTGCACGTATAAAGCAAATGCAAGGTCATACGGGGGGGGGGCGAAAACAGCGTCGTCAGGCATGACGGACGGAAGCTTTCGGCTAGGCTATTCTCGGACTTGGAAAGTAGGTGAATGGACGACGAAGGTATGTGACTGAAGCAAACATGATAATCATAAGATGCGTGACATTTAACACTATGACTACATGCCACGCTCATGACGCGCTGGCGGCCGTTTCGATGGCTTCACTTATACCATATTCGGTATTACGAGACATGAACGAATGACGAAGGTGTGATACTGGTGCAAACATGATGATTATGACATGCGTGTCATATAACAACATGACTACATAGCACACTGATGATGCACTGGCGGCTTTTTCGTTAGCTTCACGTATGCCAAATTCAGTGTTACGTGACGCCAATGGATGATGAAGGTATGCGACCAGTTCAAACATTATAATGTTGAGATGCGTTTCATGTGAGAACATGAATGCGAGAATTGTTTATTCCGGGTTTTCGGTCCTCTTCTGTGCTCTAGTGCCGTGTTGAGCCGGTCAGAAAGGTTCTTCCTGAGTCCTATGAGTCGTGCATAAAGGCTCTTCTTGTTACAAGCATTGCTATCTCGTGTTCTGTTATTTTTGGCTTCCTGAATCCTCTGAGCAGAGGCGGTGCCTTCGGACTTTATAATTTAAAGCCAGTCACCCACTTGAAGTTGTCAAAGATTGTCGGCTTAGGACAGGTAATAACCGCGCAGCCAAACCACGAGATTGAAGTAACTAGAAGAATAAGAATGGAGTCGAGCACTTTTGGCAAACGCTCTCAAATCATGACAGGCCAGATTGCCGCTATTCATCAAGAGGAAGGTATATGACAGCTGCATCTTGCCGGTACTTAGCTACGTAGCAGAAACCTGGAGAGTTTCAAAGAACGTTCAGCTTAAATTGAGGACGGCGCAGCGATATATGGAAAGGAAAGTGGTAAGTGTAACCTCAAGAAACAAGGGAGCAGAGTGGATTAGGGAACAAGCCGGAGTTGAGGATATCATAGTTGAAATCAAGATGTAATAGACAAGGGCTAGGCTTGTAGCGCAGAGACAGGATAACCACTCGTCATTAAGGATGACTGGTTCCTATAGAAGGCAAGAAGGTTAGGGGAAGACAGGTTAGTTAGGCAGTTCAGATTAAGAGGTTAGGTGAGATTAAGAAGTTAGTGGGTATAAATTGACAGCAGCAAGCGCAGGGCCGAGTTGACTGGTGGGACATGAGAGAAGCCTTTGTCCTGCAGTGCACGCAGTCCGGCTGATGATCATGATCCTCATCAAAATACACACACGCTACTGCACCCTGAAGGCTACGAAGTGGGCGCGCAGAAAGTTCAAAAAGATTTCATACACTAAGTGTTTGTAATACGCACTAGGTACAGAATATTGCTATCGCGTTCAACTCGTAGCGGCGAAGTTAAAGGGTTCTCCAATTTTTCCTGTGTGTAGTCGGCTTCATTTTTAAGGCAAAAGCCCTAAATGCCTCACCAAACATGATCATTGGTTTTAGATGTCAAAGCGTGTGTTTCAAAAAATGATATAACGATATTTTCTAATGACGTTATATTGACATAACATATCGCTAATATTATTGATATCATCATGAAGTGACGGTGACGTCCGAATGTGCCGTCAAATAAACACATGTGGCATGTTCTTTGGTGGGCTTATCTCGGACGAACGGGCAGTGCTTAAAACGGGACGTGCTTATAGGTTTGTGAGTCCTGTGATTTTGGAGGCAATCCAAGATAGGTGCAGAAATATTTCGAATCTTCACTGGAGTATACGCGGAAAAAACAGAAAACAAAAAGTGGCTTTCGCTTTCTAGCCGCGTGAGGTGAATGCATGACGGCTATGCGATGTTTTTGTGTGACAATCGATGGGTTGATGGAATAGTGTCCCCTTTTCTATGGCTGTGGGCCTATATTTTGTGTCGTTTGGCTCATATGATTGTTCTGATGAGCAAAATGATGGTGGGTGATTGGTATGTCTCACACACATTATGTGGTATCGACCTTCATTTTTGTCTTCATAATAGTTGTAATAATAATATTATTATTTGTAACCTGGACTGGCTAAATCTGGCATGAGGCTACTGAGCGAGTCCAGAGAAAATTCATTAATATTAACAACAATCGTTTTGCTAGAAATTGCTCTCGATGTCGTTCTAAGACTGCCAAATTATTATCATTGTCGTCACTTAAATATCGACGAAATCGCGCTGACCTTTTAATTCTTTAAAAACTACTTCACGGTATGATATTTTGCACTTTGCTTCGAAGATGTGTAAAGTTTTGGAATCCCCGTAAGCTAATTAGGGAGACTTTACCAAGTCATGCACCTGCCAACTTTTTTCAACACTCTGCTGTTCACGCAATACAAAATCTATAAACCTTCACTTTCATGATCTTGATATTTTTCACAGTCCACTGCCATTGTTTTTATGTCAGCTTCTCACTGTCGTTTTGTAGTTTTCACAATGTACAGTTTCCCGTTTTTCAAGAAATCTTTAACTTGTATATTTCCCTTTATTTTTCACTGCCATTACTTGGTTTTAGCATGTCTCTTATATTTCACATTTTCAGCTTATTTCGTTTTGTGCGAGTACTCGGTCTTATTCTTTCAATTTTTAAAATCATATTTTTCTCTAGATCGCATTGTGTCGTCTATTTTTATGTTTTAAATTTTCGTGCGCCTGCACTAAAATTTCATGGTTGTTCCAGAGCACGGTGGAACAAATGATTGAATGATTAGGTCATTGATCATTGTTGTCAATGATAATATAATTAATATTGCATTACACTACTGCATGACCTTTCCTAGCGGAATTTTTGTGCTCTTCTCATCAAAACGAACAAAAATTTTAATTTATGCGCCATTGTTTGCGCCTAATCTTGGATTATCCTCAGATTTTCTGCTTCTTTCTTTCTTTTAACACGAAAGTGTTCTATGTGGGGGTCCATCGCAGCTCCGCCGACTTGCTTCAGTCATGGAAGATACAGTGAAAAACGTATACAAAAACTGCAAAATAAAAAAGAAACTATGGACCATGTTCCCGATGTGAAGCCTGATGAGATGCGAACACGGTGTAAGATATGTATCTTACACCATTGATGCAAAGCAGCAGCGCCACGCATGGCGTTGATGGGGTTGAAACTGGCATCAACACCGTTCTGGTGTTGGAAGAACGTTTTGAAATGAAACTTAGTGTAGCGTTTACTCGAGTAAACATTTCTTTGAAACGCAGACACAAGAGGCGGGTGCGTGGAAGACGCTTGCACTCGACATGGTTGGCTCGTGCCTAGTCGGTGTTGACGTCGCCATTCATGAACTCAATCGGCTTCGCTAACCCTCGCAACACCGGTGACAGCCAAATGGTACGCGCACACTAGCTGGAAGCATGCCACGATGGCGTCCCGCCCGTCAGTGCGATCTCTCGGCAGGAAGCGGCGTGCTGTACATATTCTAGGCGCCACGAGATTTTCGAGGCGCGCGAACTTCTTCTCTCGCCGACACATGAAAAGAAGTGGCGTTGTTGAGTGATTCTATAAAGAGGAAGAAGGCACATAATTTCTGTCAGCCCCTTGGGCGACACGGCACAGTGCCTTCTTGAGGAAGGGGGGAGGGGAGTAAAAGAGGGTAGATGGGGGGGAGGGGTGTGTGTAAGACGTCAAGGCCCTGGCTGGAGCTGCAAGCAGGCAACAGAAGGGGAATGGTCTGCAGGTCTCTGCTCATCTGTAGGCAGCTATTCCCGTCTTCTCCGGGAACTCTACCAGGCTCCTGAGTGCTGGCAGGTGTGGACCGGACGGGTAGAGCAGGTGGTCTTAGGTGGTGGAAGGTAGGCCCACTCTGCGGCAGGCTGTCGTGACCCTCGAACGTTCCTGTGCCAGGCCAGGGCAGGCACAGAGGGGTGCTTCAGGGTCTCGGGATCCCCACGTCGGCCACAGGCGGCAGATGTACAGCGTCCCTTGGCGTGGTGGCGAGCAGCGGTCCAAACGCAGCTGGTCTGCAGTCGCAGCAAGACGGCACGGTCTCGTCTGGTGAGACCCATTTGGGGCAGGAACTAGGGGGCTCGTCCACTGGCTACCCTGGGGTCGGGATATACCATTTGGAGGAGCCGTTTAATGCGCACCTTGGTGAAGTCCCTGGCCGTGGAGAAGGTGCCAGGCTGATGTGCAGCCTTGGCAAGCGTGTGAAAGAAGTAGTGCCAGTGAGCTGATGCCCACGTGAGGAGTGGGCTCGTGCTTTCGCAGCAGTGGACAGGGTGGAGGGAGAAAGATCAATCACGCGGGGAGCGCGCAGCAGGCAAAGGAGAGACAGTCACCGCGTGCTGGTAGTAGGGCGTGAACTACTTGGCACCACTCCAACATTTTCGGCGAGTGGAGCTGTGCATATGGAGGGACAGCGCTACACACGCTAGTTATAGAGCTGCTTCGCATCTTAAAAAAACTAGAACGCTAGCATTTGTCACGCGGGATTGAAGCATGAACCTCTCCATGCTGCGTGCGCAGCGATCACCACTACGCCACAAAACGTATGTCTCGAGTCTTTACGGTAAGCCATACACCATACATCGTTTGGCAGTCCTCAGAGTTTCGGTATATTAGTGCGTTTTTGTTATGAATGGTGAAATGGCGCGGAAGGAGCGCGGAGCGTGTATCTCTGGTGCGCACGCTTATCAGACTCGTAATGCGGTATAGGACGAAAATGGCTTCTCGCGCCACCGCGGCTGCATTTACGCAAGGACCACGCTGCGGACACACAAGACAGGAAGAATTGCAAGTTGTTCGCGCTTGTCCCGTGTACTTGTGTGCTTGGTTCGTGCGTCTTAGCGTTAGAACAGCGCGCTTTAGGTGTCAATGTGTGGCAGTTTATCAGTGGTGGTCCTGTGCATGGTAATTTCATTCGTACTTCCTGCTTGAGGCGTGTGCTGCAAAGTTCGAGCCGCTTGACGTTCTTAACGTGATTTGACAGTTTGTTGCTGTTTCTAAAACAATCATCAATAAACGCTCAACTACCCCCATAAAGACGCGTTTAACTTTTGTGTCATACCGATATCTCTAAAAATGGATAGGCCACGTTTTTTTTATTTCTTGCTCTATCCCTACACTTCAGACACCAATTTGGCAGTCATCCATTGCCTTTTTTATCGCAGACTTCTTTACTTTTCCAATGTTGTCCCTGGAATTCAAGGCTTCATGTGGGTTATGCACCGAAGTGTATATTTCTATATTCATCTGAAATATGCATTACTGTTTTTTTGTTTTTTAGACTCCACACGCATGTACAGCAAAGGGAAATTCATTTCTTGTTCACCTATTCTTTATCTGAAACATGCATTCTAAGTAGACGCAACCTCCCTTTAAGCAGCTAAGCGCTTTTCCTTCAATGATCAAAAAATAGTTTTACTTTTTTTTCTATACACTAACTTTGGTAACTCAGAAAAAATTGTATTCTTCAGCTGCCATCCAGTTTATTTCTGCTTCTATGACGATTCGCCTAAAGGACCCCTTAAACACTTCCACTCATTTCTGTCATTTCATGTACACGTGCGAATCGTCTTCAGAATTCCGCCACAGCCAACAATTCCTAACTGCTGCACGACGAGCTTTAGGCGTTTCAGAAGATTCACTAAATAATCCCTCCTCCTCTCTGCTCATTTCGGCACTTTTATTCTTTCAGATGTTAGCTGTGACGTCAGCATGTCATCGGGCAGTGATCAGTATGTCCGCTCACAGGCAGTATCAGCGTCAAATAAAACTAAAACCACGGCAAGCGTTCGCAATGGTAAGGAGCGTGCCGTCCACTTATCAACATGCACAGGCACGCATATATGCGCAGAGCTGCCAAACAAGGTGCGTGCGCCTTTCGACGGCGATAACTGGTTGGTGCGAACAAAGCAGTCGCGAAAACTTTACCGCTGTTCGGGTTTCATTTGACGCTCATTACACGTGCGCCTGCCGCTCTTGCTCCTCGCACGGAACACTCAGTCAGGAGGGGAGACGAGCCGACGAACGAAGAAAAGGGCGAAACAAGCTAGAGTCTACTAGGTATGATCAAAATGCGCGTGCTATGTCTTTATTGAAGACTCATGCTCAATCTCTGGGTTGTTTAGGGGCCCTTTAACAAAACTTGTTGCCATGTTGCTTACACTGTCAGAGACATACTTGCTGATGAGTCGCCCATCTTTTTTTGCTCAAATTTTACTCAACGTCCTTGCCATACAATTACGGGAACGCCTCTTCCTTCCATCCGCTCCCTTAGATGTTCTGTATTCTTTCATCGAAACTAATTTTCAAACCAGTGAAGTCACTACCGACTCCACCATTATTATGCGTCTGCACGTCACGCAGTGAAGCCTTTGCGCTTTCGGTGTTACACGGTGCTATTTGGAGGTGTATATACATAAATGTAGGGTAATAAAAAGATGTGTATAAAGGGTAAAGTGGTGTAATGTTTACTTTGGCGTACGGTATTTTTCAAAAAGTCGATTCGCAAACGTGACTGATTACCACCCGCTGCAGTGAGGTTATAATATTATTTACCAATTGCTCTCTCTCGAGCAATTTAAGAAGGCAAGTTACCTGATTCCAGATTTATTGCATCAGCGGCGCATCATGAGGCGGTCTCTCTTCGTATGCCTGCATTGTGCTGGTGATTCACTACCTCCAAAATTGTGATCCACCAGTAATACCAGTCCTCCAGCAGGTAAGCTCAGTGCCTTTTCAGTTTCTGCAGCTGCGCAACGGGGTTTTATTGTTCTGTGAACACAGAAAATAGTTGTGAAAGTAGCAGAAACTGAGGTGAATGAATCTTTTGGCGTCGTGAAGCCACAAAAAGCGGAGGCAGAGCATTATATGGTTTTAACCAAAACGCAAAGATAAACGACAAAGCAGAGAGTGAAAATGGTTAGAACTACTTTCACGTAAGAAAATAGCAATTGATGACCTTTCGCCCACATTCATTTAAATTTTCATTGCTATTTCTGCATTTGAGCTCGATGAGCACATAGTTTTTTCTTTAGTCTGCTTGGTGTTTGCCTGTATAACGTTTGTATTTTTCTCTAAATGTTGCTTTTGCATTGAATGGTTAGCTTTTCTTACGCATATGTTCTTGTGCATTACTGTTGGCTTAGTGCCGTGGACAAAATCTACAGGGTAGTGTATTTCTAGGTGTTATATGCCTGTGACAGTCACCGAGCCCCATTTCATGTCTGTTGGACATGATGAAGATAGATTCTCGATGTGTATTGGGGTTGTTTTGAACAATAAGCCCCCATTCATGTGCAGCGGATAAATTCGATCCTAATTACGGCTTGATGATTCAGAAGACCTAAAAAAAGAGCGATCATAATCCTCGAGGTTTCGCTTTTTTGGTAATACATTTTTTTGTGTCTCGTTTTCAAATACAACTTTTGGATTTTGGTAACAAGGGTATTGAATTGTTGATGACAAGTGCTAATATTTTTGAAATCAAACGGATCAAAACATCCAGGTCACACGTTTAGATTCTCCGATGCCCATGGCGGCGTGCTATGTGCCACATAGTGCAATTGTGGTCACCACTAAGCGCAATCAACGTGATATTTTTCAACTGTGATTAGTTTCCTGCTAGAAGTTGTGCAAAGGTCTGATCACGTTCAAGAAATGCCATTCGAATAAAGCCCGATCCAGTTCTGAATTGACTGCTAGACATCAATATTACAGACGTGCAAGCTTTATATTATTTTTTCTACTATAACGCAGATATTTGGTGGTCCGGTTGTTGATGCTACAAATTGTCTATCTTGAACTCACCGCTTGCTCTGTTTTGTTCTTTAATTTGTGTTTTGCAAACAAGATATGCAGTGCTGGGTTGTGTGACGTTCTTGTGCGACAATCTTGTGCATTGCAGTTGGGTCAACAGGAGCCTAAACTCGTCGACGGGTGCAACGTGTATTTTTTAACAACATTGATGAATTGGTGAGTGTCCTGACATCTCGGAGTTGACCAAACCAGTCGTGGATCTTCACATGAAGCAGTTGCTTCCTCCGTTATTACGCGGTCAGTGTGCCACTGTAAAGACGGGTACTTTCGGAGCATGTTCCTAAAGAAGTACTGACGTCATTTTAAGGCACAGCGCGAAGGGAAATCTTTCGTTTTTATTATTTGCACTATCAGCGTTCTGCACACACTGGAGGCGGAAAACAAATAGAAAATATTGCACTCAGAATTTAAAGTACGTGGCACATCATCGTGAAGCCAGCCCCATCGCAATGGACGTTATCACAAGTCGACAGACTTCATTGAGTTTGTCCCTCCTATCTAGAGTACAACCGTGGTTATTGTTAGCTTCAATCTCTCAACCTGTTGCGCATGGAGAGAATAAGCAGTGAAGACTTCGCATCCGGCCGATGTTAACACCCTAATATGTATCTTCTAGTGTGATCTTGGCCCTCTTACATGATCGCGTCTAGAGTACATATACGTATGAACCACTCGGTTGAAGACCCTTGCCAAATCGAGGCCAAGAATGACCATCGTGTCTCCACAGACAGTAAAGAGAGAAAAAAAACCCAAGGATGTTTTGAAGCCCTTCGATTGGTTATTTACCTGAACATTCTGGTTGAATATTCTTGCTTACTATGCAGTAGGACCTTAGCAATCTAGCGTCAAAAACGGGCTAGATGGCCTACTCTATTTTTAGATGACGCAAGCAACCGCAATGCAAACGGTCGTACCAGGTGCTTGATTTCTCGATATCGAGAACAGTTTGTGAAAGAGTATCTCGCTATTAGTTAACTGAATAGTGTGCATATCCGTGACATAAAAAACTGAAGGTTTTTTTAATGGTTCAGAAAGTCCTAATCTACGATCGTATTTTGGTTTCATTTAATTCTACGACAAAGTAAAGTGGTTCCAAGTATACCACGTGCATGCTAATTCAAAGACTTATGCCACAGTTGGTTAATGTTGTTGTACCTTGAGCCGTGCGGCATTACTATCCCATGCATATTAATGCAAGACTCAAGCGCCTAATATAAGGGGTTCACTCTGAGCGAAGGTCAGCAAGCCACAGAGAACTAAAAGGTGAAAAATGAATAGGGTGCGATGTTCAACTTCCCGAGCCCGCCCGACCAAGTTGGAGTGCTTGCTTGATGGCAGCTTTTGCAATATGGTTTACTTAATCATCCAACTTGCGCGGTACAGTATAGCTGAGTAAAGTATATTCTGAGAGGGACAGTCATCGGTTCCTAATTTTTCTATTATATTCTGTAAAATGATTGAGCTAATGGCCGAGCAGTCAATCCACCAGTGCAATTTGTTATTAAAAAAGGCGGAACTGTTCTAGGTCCAGGTTGGAATGCAGAATCCCAATAGAGTAGCATGGAATCGGTGTGCGGCTAACGAGACTACTTGGTTATTGACACTGCAGCTAAACGAATAAAAAAAGCTCTTCAGTATGAATTACCAACTAGCCCAGAACGCGGAAATATAAGTAGACCTGCAGGCCGCGGGATCAAATCCCGGTGGCAGCAGCTGCATTCCCGATGGAAGCGGAAATATTGTAGGCCCGTGTACTCAGATTTGGGTGCACGTTAAAGAACCCAAAGGGTCAAAACGTGAGGAATCCTTCACTACAGTGTTTCTCGTAATCACATGGTGCTTTTGTGGCATTAAATCCCACATATCAATCAAATCAATTTGAATTATAAGTATGCGCCACTGCATTTGGAAAAAATCTCTCTACTCCCCTCCGATGCACATAACTTGAGGAAACTTGATATAACTGAAATGTAGGGTGAAGCAAGGTAGGCATAGCCATGGAGTTTCGTATTACCATCAAGGGGGAACTAAGGATATATGTTCATTGGTGAGTAGATATAGAACAGTATAGAAAAACGGTACGTTGCACGTGTTGCAAACATTGTTTCTTGACTTAGGAAAAAAAGACCGAGCAGATGTGTAGGCAGGCTGTGGCATAACTGCTATACAGTAAACTCAATCAAATAAATAACAATATGGTGCCACCAGCTCCACTGTTCAGCCAGTGCTCATGACGCCAAATAAGTGCAGATGTTTGAGTTCATTTTCCCGATGCAGGAATCAGTCTGGAGTGGCAAAGCACAAAACCATCAGTCAGCCGGGGTGTTGTGGGTTGGCCTCCTACGTTATTATGCAGAGTTTAACATAAAAAAGTATGTTGTGAGTATTAGAGCGAAGACACTTGTGACGAGACTGCAGAAGAGGTGGGAATCGGAGTGCATGGCTATTGAGCGCATGGCTCTCTTCCAGCGAGACAGAAAGAAAGTGATGAGTCAGCATGTCGTTTTTAGTTTCAAATAGGGGCTCAGTGATTATTGCCACATAAAGCCACACAGGTGCTCGTAGGTGTATGTCGGAGCTACCTACAGCCTGCGAGTTGATGATATATGGTGTTTTTTGGCGCAAGGGCCATTTGATGGCCAAAGAGCGCCAGTTCATGAGACAGGAATGTGGACAATGGTTGTGATTAGCGGCTGTATAGGGGCCATAAAATTCCTCGCAGTAAAGCGGGTAAAAACATACAAGTAATAAAATCATGACTATGCCGTGAAAGGTGTGCATGGTGTGAATAGGTGACAAAAGTTGGTGATAATGAAAAACGATGGTGGACATGTATGGCATTAGCACAATTACCTCACACGTTAGTACCCTTGCGTGCAAGGGCCGTGAGGCAAGTGCTTTTCTGTGTAGCCACCGCAGAAAAAACCTCTCTAGAGAGGTCGTGCTACGGGATGCACGGATAAATGATATGAAAGTTACGAATTTCTTTTAAAAACGCTAACAACGATTTATGACTAAAAAGCGGTTCCCTACCAACGAACATTGCAGGGTGTAAAGGTATATGTTGTCGGTAGGGTAATGGAAAATGCTGTTTTCTTATAGTTTCTAAATGTTTACACTGGATTAACACGTGAAGGACGGTTAATGGCTCACCACATCTGTCACACAATGGTGGATCGCCACCAGACAAAAGATATGTGTGTGTCGTGTATATGTGTCCTATCCTGAGTCTCGTTAGTATAACCTTTGTATGACGCGATTTCGATACTGGCAGCCAATGACCAAGGTGTGGCTTAATAACGTGTAGTTTGTTTTGTGTGTGTGTATCCCACTTGTTCTGCCAGTATACCCTGATGTTTCGTTTGAGAGACGGCTTAAGATCAAGGGCCGGGATTGATATGGGTGTAGGGGCAGTGCTTTTGTGGACGGATGCAGCGAGCTGATCCGCCCTCACGTTGCCTTGAATCTCACGGTGCCCTGGCACCCAGCACACTACAACATGTTGGTTGAGTGTGTAGAGTGTGCATAAAGTGGAGTAAAGTGAAACGAGGACAGGGTTTTTTTGTTTTTTAAGACTGTGCAGAGCCGTTACCACACTGAGGGAGTCTGTATAAATTACTGCTTTTTTGTATTTGTGATTGTTTGATGTGTTTAGCTGCCACAAGTATCGCGTAAGCTTCCGTCGTGAAGATACTTGTGCCTGGATGCAGAGGGCCAGCATCCGAAAAGGAAGGGCCAACAGCAGCGTAGGACACAGAGGAGTTAGACTTAGAGGCATCTGTAAAAAACTCAGGACGTGTGTATTTGTGTTGAAGTTCCAAGAAGTATGTTCGAATATGGGCAATAGGCGCATGTTTAGTAACTTCTAGGAAAGACACATCACAATCTATAGTCTGCCACTGCCATGGTGGCGGGTATGCTACAGGAGCCATTAAACTGTGTTCGAGTGACACTCCAGTGTCCGCAGCTAGACCCTTCAGGCGAACTGAGAAGGGCTGCCTCATTGAAGGCCTGTTTTAAAAAAGAATGGAGCTCGACAAGTCATTAATTGTAGAGTATGAGGGATGCTTCTTGTCTGCTTTCACCTTAAGGAAATAAACAAAAGACATGTAAGTTCTTTGCAGATGAAGCGACCACTCATTTGACTCAACGTAAAGGCTTTCTACGGGGCTGGTGCGAAAAGCACCCGTAGAAAGGCGGATGCCCAAATGGTGCACGGGGTCTAGCATCTTCAAGGCACTTTGAGTAGCAGACTGATAGACAACGGCTCCATAATCTAAGCGGGTGCGAATGAGGCTTCTATAGAGGTTCATGAGACATTGCCTATCACTACCCCACGTAGTACGTGACAACACTTTTATAACATTCATGGCTTTTAAACATATTGTTTTTAAATACTTGATGTGCGGTACGAAGGTCAACTTGTTGTCCAAGATTAAGCCTAAGAATTTATGCTCGGGTTTGACGGACAGACGTTCCCCGTTCAGCCGAATGTCAGGTTCCGAGTGCATGGCTCTCTTTCGAGAGAACAAGACACACGTGCTTTTTTGTGGGTTAAGTCGAAATCCGTTTTCATCTGCCCATTTGGAGACCTTATTTAAACCCATCTGAACCTGCCGCTCACACATGGCTAAGTTGCATGACTTGAAGCCAAGCTGAACGTCGTCGACATATGTACAATAGAACATCATGCGGGGAATGGACAAGTGCAAAGAATTCATTTTGATGATAAAAAGTGTGCAACTAAGCACACCACCTTGTGGCACGCCTGTTTCCTGGACAAATGTTTGAGAGAGCACACTGCCCAGACGGACACGGAATGTCCGGTTTGACAGGTAACTTTCGATTATATGAAACATTCTTCCGCGCACACCAAGGTGGGACAGGTCTCTTAGGATTCCAAAACGCCATGTTGTATCATACGCCTTTTCGATATCGAGGAACACAGAGAGAAAATATTGTTTATGGACAAAGGCGTCTCTGATGTGTGCCTCGATACGAACAAGGTGGTCTGTGGTGGATCTACCTTCTCGAAATCCGCACTGAAATGGGTCGAGCAAATTGTTTGTTTCAAGGATATGTACAAGTCGGCAGTTTATCATTTTTTCGAAGACTTTGCACAAGCAGCTTGTAAGTGCAATAGGCCTATAACTTGAAGCTAAAGAAGGGTCCTTGCCCTCTTTCAAAATGGGAATAATAATAGCCTCTTTCCAGGAAATAGGGATAGTGCCAGAAAACCAGATAGCATTGTACAAACAGAGTAGGGTTTTTCGTGTTTCTGCTGGTAGGTTTTTTAACATTTCATACACCACACGGTCAGAACCTGGGGCAGAAGTACTGCAGGAGTTTAGAGATGTTCGGAGCTCAGCTAGACTGAAAGCTTGGTTATATGCCTCGTATCTAGTGGTTTTGTGTTCGAGTTTCAGCTTTTCTATTCTTGTTCTGTATTTTTGGAAAGTGTCAGTATATTGGGACGAGCTGGATACCTGTTCAAAGTGCGCACCGAGGAAGTTTGCTTGATCTTCCAAGGTATCACCCTGAGTGTTTACAAGTGGGAGTGAGTGTGCTTTTCTTCCTGCTACCCTACGAACCATGTTCCAGACTTTGGCCTCTTGTGTATATGAATTTATCCCTGATAAAAACTTGTGCCAGCTTTCTCTTCTGGCCTGCCGACGCGTTCTCCTGCCTCGAGATTTTATTTTCTTGAAGCTCTCAAGGTTTTCCGCCGTCGGCGAGTTTCGCAGCAACCTCCATGCCCTGTTCTGTTCATTTCGCGCATTCTGACACTCAGTATTCCACCACGGGACATGTCGTTTGCCGGGCAGTCCAGACGTTTGTGGAATGCACTTGGCTGCTGCGTCAGTAAGAAAGGCCGTGATGTACTGAACAGCTTCATCTATGCCTAATCCGCATATGTCAGTTCAATTTAAGTGAGTAAGCTTTTGAAATTGTTCCCAGTCGGCTTTGTTTACCAGCCATTTGGGAACATGTGGAGGACATTCATATATTATTGGTGTACTCAAAACTAAAGGAAAATGGTCACTTCCGTATGGATTTTTTATGACTTTCCACTGAAGCAATGGTACAAGGGAAGGAGATGCGATACTCAGGTCTTGAAGAGTAAGTTTTGTTGGCAAGGTTATAGTATGTTGCCTCTTTCCTATTCAACAGACAAGCACCTGATGAAATGAGGAATTGTTCAATGAGACGACCTCGTGCATCACAGCGAGAGTCACCCCACAGACCATTATGTGCATTCAGGTCCCCAAGGACCAGATAAGGTTCAGGTAGTTCGTCCATTAAAGACTGGAATTGGAGTTTTTCAAGACGGTGGTGCGGAGGTATGTACAAAGAGCAGACAGTGACAAGTTTGTTTAGAATAACTGCTCGAACAGCCACCGCCTCGAGAGAAGTTTTAAGGGGTAATTGTGTGCATGCTATCCCTTGACTAACTATAACCGCTACACCACCGGATGGTGGCATGGCATCATCTCTATCTTTTCGGAAGATTACGTACTTACGTAAAAAGTTTGTGTTTGTTCGTTTTAAGTGTGTCTCTTGTACACACAGCACTCTTGGATTGTATTCATGGAGGAGTTCTTGTAAGTCATCAAGGTTTCGAAGAAGGCCTCGGATGTTCCACTGTAATATTTCTGTCTGCATACTAAAAGAAGAGAATGCTGCTGTGTGTACAGAGAGTGTCCTGTGTTAAAGTGAGCTTGTTATTTTAGGTGGCAGGACGGTCGTCCGGCCCCGTTATTGGTTTTTTATTTTTCTTGGCGCGCTCCAAAGAGGCGCGCCGCTCTTTTGGTACCAAGGGTACCGTTGTATCCATTGCCTCGTCAGAGGCACTGGATGCCCGCACATGCGAGCTGGTGGTTCGGATTTTAGGCCTCGCCTGGTGAGGTGAGGCCTTGAGACCAGAGGACCCTGGAGTCTCCGGCCTCAATTTGCTTGAAGGCGGAGTAGACTGAACTACTGCCGCCTTGGGGGCAGGCGCGTAGCCGACGGCTCGCTCTGCGCTGGCCGAAGGGGTGGCGAGGGCTGGTGCGGCGTTGCCCCCTGACGCGCCGCATCAGCATATGTTGCGCCGTAAAATGGCGACACTCTTCGTCTTGCTTCTTTGAATGTGATGTTTTCTTTGACTTTAAGAGTAATTATTTCGTTTTCTTTCTTCCAGTTAGGACACGAACGCGAATACGCGGCGTGTTCCCCATCACAATTCACGCAGTGAGGCGTAGTAACACAGTTATCAGATGTGTGGCCGTGGCTACCACATCTTGCAGAAGTTTCCTGACCGCGGCAGTTCTGCGAGCCATGACCAAATCGTTGACATTTATAACACCGCCTTGGATTGGGAATGTAGGGGCGGACAGAAAGTTTGATGTAGCCTGTGTCGATAGATGAAGGCAGTGCGCTAGATGCAAAGGTGAGTATTAAATGTTTGGTAGGTATTTCTTTGTTGTCTCGTCTGATGACGATTCGTTTCACATCTGTAACATTTTGCTCTTTCCACCCTTCAAGCAATTCCTGTTCAGACATTTCAAGAAGGTCTGCTTCTGAAACAACTCCGCGTGAGATGTTCATTGATCTATGGGGTGTAATAGATACTGGGATATTACCAAATGCTACGAGGCTGCCAAGTTTCTCATAGCGGTGTTTTTCAGGTAGCTCAAGGAGAAGGTCTCCACTAGCCATCTTTGTAACCTTGTATCCTGCGCCAAAGACCTCTGTCAGAGATTTAGCAACAAAGAATGGAGATATTGCTCTGGCTTGTTTTGTTGGGTTTTCACTGTGCACAACATGGAATTTGGGAAAACATTGTCTGGGTTTGCTGAAAAATGATATGTCATCGGTGCGTCCCCTCTTAGGCGGGAGACGATCTAGTAGACGGGGAAATGCAGGTGTTCCCATAGTAGTGTACTTTTTTGTTCGGCAGCAATGGCGACCACCCACCATGGAGTCCAACCAGGGGACGCTGAAGCACTTAATAGCATAAGGCTGCAGACGCCAGCCGTACATTGCCACTATAACCAAATATAACTACTCAAGGTTGAGTAAAACACAAGGTTAACCCTTGCCGCCATGAAAAATCGGAAGTAAATGGAAGAGAGAAGAAGACAGGACAGATTTAAAGACGAGAAAAGACTAAGATATAGGAAGAGAGAGATAGGAAAAGGCGACTGCCGATTTCCCCTGGGTGGGTCAGCCCAGGGGTGCCGTCTACGTGAAGCCGGGGCCAAAGGGGTGTGTTGCCTCTGCCGGGGGGCCTTAATGGTCCAATCACCCAGCATTGGCTCAACCCCCAGGATCCCCTTTTCCCCGGACACGGCAAAGCCACGCACGGCTAGGCGTGGGAGGGAGTAGAAACTCCCCCGTTAGCTCGGGTCCGTGGTGTCGCTACACACCAAACGCCTGCTTGCGCAGGCGCCCCTGCGGGCACAGCCTGCGAGTTAACAGAGGACATGGCATCACCGCTTCCAGGTCATTTTTTTAATATAAAGCTTGTCCCACGTAACTTTAGCCAGAGTTAAAAATATGCCGGAACACGTAGTTACGACGCAACCAAATGCATGTTGCTCGCCGTTGCCCGGAGTTAGACAAGTTTTTCTGTTTTCACGTATTGCAGAATAAATCTGTTTAATTAACTAACTTCTGAAAGAACGAAGAATTATAAAGACTTCAATGAGAAAGCTGTAGATCGGCTTGCAAAACGCCCAAATCGATAGTTCTGAACTTCATATCTGTTAGGCGTTAGTGTTTTTCTGCAAATTGCGAATGCTCAAGAAATACAAAAAATACCACGTGACAAAAGAGCTCGTGCGCCGGTGAGCACAATACTTCTAGAGCTCCCTAACGTTCCGCGTACGAACAACCATAGCCTTCGCCCCAATGTGCTCTCTCGGCAGGGCCACAACGATGGTGGTGGCTTCGTGATGAACCCGTTTTGCTGTGGGCTACAAGAACAATAAACCCTGTGACAACTCATCGCTGTCATGAACTGGTGCAAGAGGATTGTTTTATGACACATAGGCCTGCGAACGGAGTGGAGTGGGGCCGACCAGGCGAAGCTGCCTCCACCCCCCTCCCCCTCTTTCTCCTTCAAATAATGTGAATAGCGCCGCCAACTCTGTCCCACTCCATCCCTCGGTTGGATATCGATGGCACATTTAAGGCGCAAAGTTATGGGTACGCACTGTTTTTCAGAGTAAAGCCACCGGGAACCTGAATTCTGAAAAGTAGGCACCTCCCATAGTCGCACCTGGAAATACCGCTGCAGGAAACACTCAATTGCTTTATTTTTGCATTCATGACAGAGCTTCTTTTCCTTCGAACTCGACTAGAAGCAAAGCCATGGGCGTGTTCTGCAGAGAAGTTTTGGAAAACAATGCGCTAACAAACAACAAACTGTGCTCCGTCAGAATTTCGTGAAGCCGATGACACTGTACGTGACCCTTGCATTTTGATGGTCAGCTTTTACGGACGCCAAGATAGCTGTTGCGGTTTCGTATCCCATAATGATGCTCAAAGCAGTCCTAGACTAATCACCGGTAGGGGAGGTGCATGTTAGATCAGTTTGAGAGCGTGAGTGATTGCATGACTGGTGGTAGCTGATATGTAATCTTGTCGCCTATTTTTTGCAGATCCTTTTGACATAGAAAGAGATTTTGGACAACACGTGACGAAGAACAGTAAGTATTCTAGTAAAGTTAAGGTATAGTGCTTTCATAAATGGGATACCTGAAGCGGTACGTTCTAGTGCCCGCGTTGTAGCGAAGATTACGGCACGCGTGACGTTGGATACAACAAATAAAAGTCCGGTTTTGCAACAAAATAAAGCACTGGCTTTCATTCTGTGAGGAAGGAAAATATTTTATGACAGAACCACGCCGGTGCTTGAAAGTAATTTTAAAGAGATCCTATACAGCGATGACAGATAAGGAGTCACAAGAACTGTTCAAGTATTAGCTAAAACGTTTGATTGGAAAAGTGCGTGTATATTTGCGACACGTTTTAGCGCCAAAAAATGAACACCTAGGAATCGACACGCACACACATTGCCTGGCAGAAACGTATAATTAAACCAGGAGTCAATCGTATGATTCGCCAATAATGAGCACTAATGGGCAATGATTTCAAGGAAATTATAGAGGGTACTATTTAGTGATTGTAGCGTAAATTTGCGGAACTTTGCAGGGCTAGAACAGTTGTGCAATGGCACCGATGTCAGACGTTGTGCGCCTACTATGAAACACCCGTGCAGCTTTAAATTTATTTATGAGCGCCAAACAGCGCCGCAGCCACCAAGCTCCAGGCCGGAAAACGTGGCTGCAATACCGTGTTTGTGGGTTTATCGAAACGATTATAGTTTTGGTTCTGTCAAGAGTGTGATTTTCCGAACAATGCTTCTGACGGCATCGTCATGACCACTAAAGCGCACGAAATCTAGGCAGGTATTAGCGCTAATGACTTGTGAACTCGTCTACTTGCTACGCTCTCAACGCAAGGAGACAGTGCAATAAGATCATGGCACAATATTGCATCGAAGATCTAAGCGATATCCTACCCAGATGAGTTAACTGCCAGCCGTCGCATATACAATTTTGTGGCTGTCGCATTTATTGCTTCTCCCTTGCCGTGAAACTGATTTTTTTGTAACTTGGTGGCAGCGTTTTGCTTTGCTTCACAGTTGCTTAGCTTAACAGTTGGTATCGCTTAGTATGGCTTGAGTCAGATAGGAATGCATCAGCTTCGCTGTGCCTTGAGCTTAGTTCAAGCTACACTTGTGTTTTTTGATTGTTTGTTGTAGTTTGCAATTTTGTGAAATCAGATCCGTTTCATTCATCGCTGAGAAAGCCCTTCAAATCCTTCAAAATATCTATTTTCATTCATTTAGTTGTTTTGCTGTAAAAGTAATAAAAGTAGAAATAAGAAAAAAGAATGGCTAGATATTACTTCAATATACAGAGTGATTTACCTAAAAAGCTAAGCAAAATTCAAAACACAATAAATGCCTTGACTATGCTACAACATTACCGCGAGTCTCAGGACAAAGAGAATTGGTGTGGTTAAGGATAAGTGGCCTGAACGTTTATATGTATTATTTCAAGTGTGACATCACGTTCAGTTTAACGTCATGCGGCACTCTCCACTAAGAGCCAATTCAGATTTTTTACACAAAGACTTTGTGTATAAATACAATGCACTATGTCTGTTACGGGTTAATAATAGAAAAAACTTTGGTTTTCTGATCCACAATGAAGTGCTGACTTCAGCGGCATGTCAATGCAGATGCTTTAAGAGCTGTGCACGATTTCTTTCTCTTCATAGTTGGCATTCGTTTCCATCAATACTAGACTATTTATCATGCACATTGTTTGCAGAGGGCGAGGTCATCATCACCTCCCTGAAAAAAGGGATGATGCGTTGCGAGAAACCCATTCCACAACCGGCTGGCCAGTATGTGACGCTAGTTGTGAGTATTGCAGAATTCTATACTGCTCGAAAGTTTTATCATGGCCTTATTGACGAAAAAGTGTGGCTCCAGACACGAGTGTTTTTACGATATCAGTGACTACAGTAGGGAACACGCTGCTATGATGATCTATGACGAAATCTAACTTAATTTGTCAGGATCAATGTTTTCATTTCTCGGTATTAAATCTTTTGAAAACCACACTTTCTTTTCTAGGTAATTGAAGCAACTTAGTGCAGAAGTTTTGAATTATTATTGTGGTATTGCATATCTGCAGTTCTGTATAGGTTTTTATGAAACAACGTTGTTTTGAATGATTATTGTGGTATTGCATATCTGCAGTTCTGTATAGGTTTTTATGAAACAACTTTATTTAGCTTTTCTTAATTTGGGTGCACCATGTGGTCCCGTTCTACATTTCCGTAAGCATCTGGTACAGAATTATTGTATTAGGGGCTGAGTACACTGGACAGATGGTGTGATTAGATCCTTTTCTAAATGAAGAGACTGTGAAAGAGAGCGGGATATCGAAGCACGCTTTTTGAGATATGAGTATCATTTATATTTTTAAATTGCATGTATGCAGATCCCGAAAATCCTGTATGTCACATAGCCTTGCAGGAGTGCCTTTAGGCTATAATAAAGAGTCGTCAACTTTGCTACATGTAGTCTGATGTTTTCGTGGACACCGTAATTAGGACACAAACTTTTTTGTACTTCATTAATAACGCAAATGTTTTATTTTGGGGTTTACCAAAAATTTTGTAACGGATATACGTCCGCAAAATAAAGGCAATCAGATAAGACGGAAAAAAATAAACAGGACTCGAACTCACCATCAATGAGCCCACGACGATAGCTGGTGGACTTATAACTAACTGCACTACCATCAAAAGTGTAAAAGAGACTACAAGAACGCGTTTTTTCCCACAGTGCTATCAGACTGCTCTAGACTCGTGGGGTGGTGTCTCCGACTGGAAGCAGTAGAGTAAGCAACCTTTGGTTTTTTGTGATTAGCTCAGGCGACGCGCCATTAATGTGACAATGCCGTTTGACGTGTTTCTAATAGAATAGTATTTTTGTCAGAACTATAACAAATTTAAAAAAAGTGGTGGTGTACAGCATTTATTCGGACAAGAAAAAGAAATTGCAGCGAGATAGAGGGAGAGGTTAGCCTCACACTGGGTCTGCTCATGCTGAGTGGTGTCTCTACTTCGAGACTCCATTGATCAAAAATGCGAGCCTGGCTCTCCGGATCCAGGCTTTTTCGGCCCATAAGTCTGAGCACTTTGTCAAAGCCGCCTCCCCGTCCTCTTGAAATAGGGTTATGAAGAGCGCTTAGGGTTGAATTGCGCTGATGGGCCCGGATCTGGCAGGCATCGGCTACTTACTCCCTGCACCAGCACATGACATTGACTGTCGGATAGAAACGTTTCACGACAGCAGGGCAGAGCATCGCATTAATAAAAAGTCTCAAATTGATGCGTTTCCTCACACTTACGAAACCTTTAGCGGAAGTTATGAAATCTGCCATCTCTGACAAAAGATGGACGCTTCCGGCCTGTTCGTTTCGAAGGTTGCCGTATGGTATGGTGAAAATGAGTGCGTCAGCAGACGCATTAGGGGCGTCGTTTCCGCTGAAGGTTTGTGTGGAGAAACAAGCATCATGTACGAAATCATTAGGAGATGATGTAACCTAGAACACACTTGTTATCAATTCGAAAATGCACGTCTTGGCTTCACACGCGAGACGCTCCTTTGGTTTTCATGTACACAACCAACCGCCGCATAAAGGGAGTGCCTTCATTTTCCTATAAATTTGAGGACACACACACGCACACACACACACACACGTATAAATAAATAAATAAGTAAATATATATATATATATATATATATATATATATATATATATATATATATATATATTTGCGTAGCATAATAATAATGAAATTTATCAGACAATAATGTCAAGGAATATATAGGGACATTTAATAAACCGAATCACAAGGTAAATGTGAAGGAAGAAAAGTGGGTGATAAGCAGGTGAGAAGAGGGTCAAAAGGTGGAAAAACGAGCCCTTAAGTATACACTTTTTCTTTTATTCATTAACAAGTGTCTCGTACTGGCAGTATTGGTGGCCTAGGTTGTTTACGAGGAACTATTGGTCAGCTGCCAGCTCGTAATAAGTTCACGTGCTACGTGACGCCAAACAGGCTCAAGAAGAGTGCGCCACACTCGCCGCCAAGGCTACATATGGCGCTGACTCACACTCCCACGATAAAAATTCACATATATACCCAATAAACTGGCTGGGAGGATAGCCGCCGAGGTAGCTCTGTGGTAGAGCATCGAATCCGTTATTAGAAGGTCACAGGATTGTTTCCCTCCACGGCAAGTTATTTTTTCATCCTCTTTTCTTTCTTCATATTCACCTTACGATTCAGCCTAAAAACCTCTCCTATACCTTCCTGGGCAAGAATATTTGTTAAGTTTCACAAATATTGTGTCAAAACACGCAAAAATCAAGCCCTTAGGTATACATGTCTTTATATACATATATATATATATATTAATATATGCTAATATATATATATATATATAATGAGTCCGCGTCCGGTACGGCAGTAACCAGGTTTTATTTTCAAGCCTGATGCATGCGCCAAAGAGCCCCAGCCCGCGTGACATAAGATGATCATTACAATGGTTTGGTCATAGAGATGAAGTGAAGTACATAGCGCTCACACTGTTTTCCCCCCTTCGCGAAAGAGGGTAGCAAGTTAGAAAGGGTTGCAACGCCGAATATATGGTTTCAGTCGAGAGACGTGAGCAATCACTGTGCGGTGGCGAAGACGATGAGGAGCCGCGATGATAGGAGCAACGCGATAGTTGACTTCGGATGTTCATTCCAGGACGGTGTATGAACCGAGATATCGGTGAAGGAATGTTTCGTAGAGGCCAGGAGCTCGAACAGGTGGCAACAAAAGGACTTCGTCGCCTGAGCGGAACAGAACAACTCGACGCTTTGTATGATGTCAATTTTTCTCTTGTCCTTAATGGTAGCAGTGTTCCCGCGGGCCATTTCACGACAGTGGGCGACGCGAGTGGCGAACACTTTAGGAGAGACGAAGATGGAACGAAAAATATGGACAAAAAGATGGTGTCCAGATTAAAAGTCGGTAGATGGCGAAACACAATAAAAAAGGAGCTGTAATTCGTCTACGCTGTATGGCAGTATTATATGCGAAGCACGAAAGGAAGTATAGTGTCCCAGTTGTTGTGATCCGGTTGAACGTACATAGAGATCATGTCGGACAAAGTTCGGTGACAACGCTCAGTCAGTCCATTAGATTCTGGGTTAAACGCTGATGTGGTCTTGTGGATGGTGTTAGAGGCCTGGAGGACTTAAGCGAGGACATGTAAAAGAAATGCCTTGCCTCCTTCACTAAGAAGCATACCCGGTGCGCCATGTCGTAAAATAATGCGTTGAAGGAAAACATTGGCGCAATCAGAGGTAGCAGTAGACGGAATAGCTGCCGTCTCCGCGTAGTGAGTAAGGTGGTCCACGTCAGTAATGATCGAACAGTGACCGGGTGGCGTAAGCGGAAGAGGTCCATATAAGTCTGTGACCACAAATTCATAGGGTGTGGATAAGGGCGGCAGTGGTTGCAATGGTCCCGTGGGAAGAGACGTGGTACATTTTCGGTGCTGGCATGACGCGCAGGAAACAACATACTTGGCGAAAGAAGTTGAGAGGCCAGGCCAAAAGGAGCGAGTCTTGAGGCGGTTGTAAGTCTGTGGAACCCTAAGTTGCCAGCTGTCGCGTCGTCATGAAACGCTTATAAAAGTTCCTGACGAAGGGAGCGAGGAATGATGCGAACCCATTGGTTACCGAGATAATGGTAAACTTGCCGACATAATGTTCCATCTTGAAGCTTGAGATGGGCAAGTTGTCGTTTTAGGCAGCTGTTTAGAGAACGCGATAAGCCAGTGAGCCGATCGATGATTGTGCGGCAGTAGGTATCGGCGTGTTGGAGCGAGGCGAGATCTGTGGACAAAAGAAGGCCCGCTGAGGCAACGAACTCTTTCGCACCAGCAGCTGTCTGCTTGGTCACATTGGTGGGCGGTGACGGACTGATGGAAGGGGACACTTCCGCGTTTCGCGGGTGCAGGCAATGTGACAAAGCGTCGGCATCTTGGTGCTGTCCACCCTACCTATATGTGACGCTGTAGCCATACTCTTGCAATCGTAGTACCAAACGGCCAAAGCGTCCCGACACTTTTTTAGAGACGATAACCAACACTGAGCATGATGGTCAGTCGCTATTGTGAAATGCTGGCCATATAAACAAGGGCAAAACTTTTGTACAGACAACACGATGGTGAGACATTCATGCTCAGTGATTCTTTTTCAGTAAGCCACGACTTGTTCCCCGAAAGCGTGGCTCTGTTGAAGGACAGCACCAATGCCAAATTCACTTGCGTCAGTGTGTAGCACAGTAGGTGCTGCAAGATCGAAATGGCGAAGCAGTGGCCCTGATGTGAAGCATCGCTTGAGGGTGTGGCTTCGCAGTCATCCCACCAGACAAAGGGTGGGCTCGTGGTCAGAAGTTTGTACAGAGGAGCCACAATAGTAGCGAAATCCCGTACACAGTGGTAGAAATGCGACGCCAAGCCAAGGAAGCTGCGGAGGTCTTTGGATATGGTTGTTCTAGGAAAGTGCAGTACCGCGGCAACCTTGTCGGGATCAAGCTCAACGCCATGTTTACTGAAGACGTTACCTGATACCTTAATGCTGTGACTGGCAAACCATCATTTCTTAGTGCTGAGCTGGAGACCAGCCTTAGCTAAACATGTGAGCACTATGTTTCGCGTTCCAGGTGCTGTGAGAAGCTGAACATAAAGATGACAATGTCGTCCAGGTAGCAAAGGCAGGTCTTTCATTTTAATCCCCGCAGTACCATGTCAATCATTCGTTCAAATGTGGCTGGGGTGTTGCATAGGCCAAAAGGCATCACATTGAACTCAAAGAGCCCATCTGACGTAGCAAACGCAGTCGTCTCTATCAGACTCGTGCTTTAGAATCTGCCAATAACCAGATCGCAAGTCGAGACTTTAAAAGTACTCGGGGCCTTGTGAAGAATCAAGAGCGTCATCAAGGCAAGACATTGAGTAGACGTCCTCACAAGTAAGTTTGGTGAGTGATCTGTAATCAATGCAAAACCGTACCAAGCCAGTCTTTTTTTCACTAGTACGACAGGATATGCTGATGCATTTGTAGAAGGCCTGATGATGTTGCGCGTGAGCTTGTCGTTGATTTGTTCTGCTATAAGCTTGCGTTCAGAAGCCGACACATGGTAAGGGTGGCGACGAATGACACGGGATCCGCCGGTGTCGGTACGATGAGCAGCAACATTTGTTTTGTTTGACCCAGACCTTCGGAACAAACGTCAAAGCAAGTTTGATGCTGCAATAATATTGCCAGCAAGGTATCAGTTTGCGTTGGGTTGAGATGGTTACACAAAGTGGCCTTGAGTGCAGGAAACAAATCTTACGCTGGCATGCACTTTGAGAAAGATGAACCAGTGACAACACAAATCGCGGCTTTTTCGGTAATGCTGGCAACAGTGGTCCCCTCTGGCCGAATTAGTAGTTCTGACCTCTTTTTGCAGGCGGGGTTGCCTGCATAACCACGTGAAAACCGCAGTGAACGAGATACGATGGTGAACCCTCGAAAATGCAGCGCTGGTAAGAAACGACCACAGCGTCACCATCTAGAATGTCCCATGACTTGATCTTAAGGACACGTTCTCTTCCGGGAGGCAGGAGAAAATCCGAAGCTGTGACAAGGAAGGGCGATGAAAAGTGGGCATCAGAAGAAAGCTTAGTGTCCGTAATACGAATGAATGGCCTACCACACGAAATTACAGCAGACGCAGCTGACAAGGAGTCCCAGCCTGAGATTATCTGATGAGCGCGCGGAGACAGTACAGCCAATTGTATGTGATGCTAAATTCCATCGATGATAACACGAGCAGAGCACAATCCAGTCGGGCAAATCAGACTGTCACTAGCGCCGCATAACATGACACTGGCATAAGGAGTTTGCACTTTACGCACGCGAAAACACAATTCACGATCAATTACTGAAATGGGGCTCCAGTGTCTATATGGGCGTCAACAAAAACATCTTCCACACAAACCGGCAATAAATTAGCTAGACAAGATGGAGAAATACGCCGAAACAGTGATGGAGAACAGCGGTGAGATGAACGAGAAGGATGAGGCCAGGTTGAGACCGTGGAGGGAAGGGCGACCGACGGGACGTGGACGAATACGGTGTGGGATCATATTTACCGGGTCTCGGGGCAAAGTCTCTTTTTTAAGCCGTATAACCACGTCGTTCATCCTGCTGACGGCGGAGGAAGAAACAGGATATATGATCCCTTATTCTACGGTTAAGCACACGGGGCGTGGACTACGCCTTGTAGAATAAAGTGGAATAAGTTCCGCTTCATTAGATATCCAATAACAGGGCAGAAAGAAAAAAAATCTTTTGATAATAAGAAAAATGCGCCTTGTTTTGCTGAGAAGCTGACAACTCGTTATCGTGGTGCAGCGGCTGCTACGTTTTCGACTGCCAACTTGTTCGTTTGAAAGTGGCTGAAGGTTTGAATCCCAACTATTGTAAATGCTGTTGAAGTTAAAAATGCACAAGCTAATAGAGGTATCGTTTAGGTTTCGTGCAGTGTGATTTATATCTGTTCAATA
Organism: Rhipicephalus annulatus; assembly: GCA_013436015.1. Classification (NCBI taxonomy): domain Eukaryota; kingdom Metazoa; phylum Arthropoda; class Arachnida; order Ixodida; family Ixodidae; genus Rhipicephalus; species Rhipicephalus annulatus. The sequence continues at coordinate 246,416 of WOVY01010225.1, read as the reverse complement.
TTAAGGTCTACCTAAGCAGATGCTAAGGTACTCGGCTGCTGACCCGCAGGTCGCGGTTGATTCCCGGCTGAGGGGCTACATTTCCGATGGAGGCGGAAATGTTGTAGGCCCGTGTACTCAAATTTGGGTCCACATTAAAGAACACCAGGTGGTCTAAATTTCCGGAGCGCTCCACTAATGTGTCTCTCATAATCAAATGGTGGTTTTGGGACGTAAAACCCCACAAATCATTCAATCAATTGAGCAGATGCAGCTGCTGTATCAATGTTTGTACTACATTGAATGATCCGCTATTGCTGCTGGCGTACTTATTCATTGCCAACAACTTCGAAGAAGGGTCACCGCCATAAGGTCGCCGCCGCTTCGGATCATGCCACACGTGTGGAATGATGGGGCATTACATTAGAAATTGCGCGCACAAGGACATCTTCGTTGTCAAGAAGAAAATTTTGGCAGAGCCCAGGTACTCTGCAAATCCATGTTATGCGAAGAACATGGAAGGAAGGTGATGTCAGTGCCCTATTTTGAACGCGAATGCATTGCTTAGTCGGGCTATGCCAGGCGTCCGTCGAAATCTGTCCACCGCACTCGCCCATAGCAACAGCAGTGGGCGCGCGCGCCCTCAAGCTCGCCCATAGCAACCAGATCCTCTACCTCCTTGACTTGAACGTGACTTGCCACCGCCTCAATGCAAAGCGTTGGGAAAGTGTTTGTAGCGTTTGTGCTGCTAGCCTTTGTGTAGAATATGTGTTCAACCTAGCACGCTATAGATACTAGAGCTGTAAACGCATATCACGTTTCTCGCGACAGAAAAACGGCACGTGTGGTGAAGGGCACTAATGGCTTCAAGGTGTGATAAAAAATTCTTCTAACGCTGGGTTCTCACGTGCGAAACGCCATAATGCTACGACTTGTATTTGCACTCTTTCCCAATCGCCTTAGTGAAGTTTGAATGCGAAGCATTTTTTAGCGAACTTAGGCGAATTTTGCGCATCTTCTACCTATCTATTTATCTATTTGTCAATTATATTTATCTATCTATCTATCTATCTACCTATCTATCTATTTATCTATCTATTTATTTATTTATCAATTAAATTATTTATTTATTTTTTTATTTATTTGTTATTTATCTATTTAGTTATTTATCTCTAAATATTTATTTTTATTTGTTCATTTTTTACTCATCATTTTCTAAATCTCTATCTCTATCTCTATATCTATCATTATATCTATCTATCAAGCCGTTTACGACTTTTAGCTCTCCTGGCTGCTTCGATATCGAAGTTACGTACTGCATCATTCACCTTCATCTCGTAACGTCGTGCTGATATTAAGTGTCATATGAAGATTTCTCATCCGCGCTTTACATATCCTCGATTACAATGGTACATGTGGTTTACTTATTTTTTTATTGAGCGAGATGGTACAAAATGACGCTGCTGATATGAAGAAAAGTTGGACGCATTGACATATGCAGAACTGTCTCATATGTTTTATACCACCAGTTGTTTATACTTCTGTAAAAATACAACCAAGGCATGCCTATTACCAACACCCAAAGCGGTAAGCATCGTGTAGTGCTTATGTCTGCAAGGCTTGTAGCTTCTCTATTCACCAACTTCAGTGGATGGCGCTTAAGTCTACAGTTGACGCATCCGGAAGTGACGCCTGAATCCAAGGGGCGCATATGTAACGTTTCTGAAATAGATAGCCAGAACTGCTGCCACAATTGACCTTGCCTTATCATTACGATGGCAACTTCCAGTAAAACCAAGGAAGCAATCACTTTATCCTCTCAGTCACGTAACGAGTCCCGCCGATCGACTTAGAGAGTACAGGCTGACAGATGGGGTCGAGTTTAGAAAGCGCCGCAAGGCTGATCAGACAGAATTGCACATTCTGGGAACACTTCTCGAGACCAGTGGAGGATGCGCTGCTCTCAACCAATACAGTACATTCTGATATACGTGTGGATGCAATGGATTCACGTGTTGCACGCAGTGGAGGCATAAAAATTGCTGGCTCAGGGACGGTACACACAGCACATCAGCCGATGGCATAAGCGCAAACACTCCTCAATGAAGAAGCTGAGTACTTTAGACAGGAGCTGTCTACGCAGCAGTGGGGTAAGGTTTGCTCTAAAGTAGATGAACAGATGCGCACCAAAGACAAATGGAAACTTCGCTAGACGATACTACCTAGAAAAGTAATGAGATGTTGGCATTAGACTGATTAGTCCAAGTGCAAAGGAATAGTGGGGCAGGCTATACAACTGCACTTAAAGAATCTCCGCAGCAATACCTTTCACTTGGCCCCTCCAAAGACCGAGTTACTCAGACTTTTGGGGAGGGCCATTGGAGGAGATCGACTCGCCCTTCACGAGCCTTGAGACAGAACAGGTGCTTCTTACGTTAAATACGCATATACGCTCCTACCCATCATAAGCTCTGGGCAAGATGTCTCGTGCCGCAGTCCTGGAGAATGTCCTCAGTGACTCGATCCAAGGCCGGGCAAGGCACTCACGAAAAAAAACCTTCTTCTCATCTCACTCGCATAATGCGTCGGGACGTTGATGGAGCATGGGATACACAACTAGACTTCTTGGTATATTGAGGATAAAGAGCCCTTTCCACACAGCGTGGTCGGGCGGTCCTCTGGGACATTAAAGCTACCATAAAGATTGGGGAATGGACATCGGGAGCCTTCACGCTGGGTGCGAGGGGTGCGCCTCAGTGAGTGGTCATTCCAACTATATTGTTCAACATAGTCATTAAAGGCTTCTTCGAGCGTCTTTCCCCTGCAACCAATACCAACCAAGTCCTATATACCGGCAACATTAATGTCTGGTGCATAATACGCACGTATTCTATGTGAAAGAAGTGCTGCAGTCGGCATTGGCTATCACACAAAGTTGTTTGTAGAGTTCAGCTCTCCACCTCAAAATAGGAGTCGCTTCTCCACAGACTGGTTCGACTGGTGCAAAGACCTCACTCACTGATTCGTCAGGTACAGTATATGCTAACCACAGTGGATGGGCAATCAATTACCGGTCAATTTTAACCGGCTGCTAGGCTTCCTTCTAGAATTGAATGGCAGAAACTCGCATATTTTGCCCCACGTCACCTCTAAAACTTAGAGAATGCTTAATATATCAAGCGGGTCAAAACGCAAAGAGCTGAAGTAAAGCAAGATCGTTTGGCTATGCCATGCGTTTTTCATAAGCCGCTATAGTTAGGTAGCGTCATCAATAAATTTGTTTACATGCGAGGAGGATATACTCTATACTTTAATGCAGAACAGTATAAAAGCGCTACGTTTTTCTATGAGTAGCGCACGGACAGACAATGAGTAGCGGTACGGACAACTTCTCGCAAGTGAGTGAGGCACAGACTCTAGCTCAGCTCGCGCTGCTATTTTCCACGAAAGCTGGTCAGTGTCTCCTACAGTCGCCAGGGTGCCATCGTACGGGAAATTCGGAACAGAACATCTGGTGACAAACACTGACAGGTACGTACGAGGTGGCACAAATTCCATCATAATATTCATGCGCAGGAAAATGTTGGTAGGTGAATGGTACGGGTGAAGTTTCTGCTTGGTTTTGCAGCTCAATTGATAGTTTCCGCCTATGGACGCCGCGCACACGGATCATCCACTCGCAGGCAACGGGACTGCCCACGCCGCGGCTCGAGGCCTTGCACGCCGAGCTGTGGCACCTTCCGGTAACCCCGATGTCTCGCAGACATCGAGAACAGTGCAGGAGTGGAAGTGAGGGAATCGCACGACAACTTTCAGAGACACTACCGAACACTACAGACTCAACATGTGCAAATATCCACCAGCACACGAAAAAACTAAACAAAACACAGGAGGTTGCCTGGAGAGAATTTGACTCGCACGTACCCGTACCCATTGATCCTACGCCTCTGCTACCCAGACATGTACACATCCGATGACTGTAAATTGTGTGAAGCAAGAGTGACGCTGCAATGCATGCTGTAGGAGTGCTCCGGGAGCGTAAACCATGTAGAAATGGCAGTCTCGAACCACGAGGCATGATAGGAGGAGGCTCTGTTCAGTCGCGACCTCGCCGGTCAACTGTGGGCAGTCCGGCACGCTCAGGAAGCGCCCCATGGCCAAGGACTCGAGGCCGTTAACTAGGCTGGAGTGCTTGTAGCCGCACTTCGCAAAATATGCATTGAATGTGGCAGACCCCCCGTAAAGCGTCAGACGCCAACACACAAGATTGCATTACAAAAAAAAACATCCGTTTTGTTTTTTCTCCGGTACTACTGTAATTTCTTGCTCTTTTCTCGCCTTGCTACATTTTCCACAAACCCTGTCTGAGCACGACAATCTCGAATGTCTAAGGTCTGCTTATTATGGTTATTACCAAATGGTACAGAAAAACTGTAATGAATGTCTCTCATGATAAGCTTAAACCAGCAAGAAATAGCCATAATCTCAACCTAACACCAATCCGTCCATTTACTCTTCTTTTTTGAATTCAGGTTCTTTCTGCACACTACAGAGGGGACCCTAAAGCTTCGACTTTAGGAGTTGAACGTGGTACCGACAACCTGTTCCTAGTGCGTATTTCAGACACTTGGTGAATGAAACCTTTTTGAATTTGCATTGCACCCACTCTACTTGGCCTTAATAAGATTGGTGCAGTAGCGTGCGTGCCTTTTTTAGTGGTGTACTTTATTTCAACTGCGGAGCCAATACAATAATCCCATATTCTGACATCCGTCGGCAATGAATGTTTGTACCACGCTTTACTACTGCAATATTTCATGCTGCATTGGGAAGCATGTTTACAGGACGCGAGAGTTTGGGGAGCATAAAAGCTACTTTCACTGTATTTCCAAGCAGAGGAGGTTTTTTTTGCTGTTTTGACAAGCAGAGGTGTGTCCGTTTAGTAGAACATCCGCTTTCAATGCAAATGACTCTGGTTTGGTCCGCACTCTCCTCCAGAATTTTTATCATTTATTTATTTTATTTGCATCGTTCTCAACTTTTAGGCCACGCAAAAAATTATTTTTCGCTCACAACCAATGCCGCTGGCACCGACACCGGAATTTCTGTGAAGCGAGCTCGTTCACGCTATCGGTTTAAAGTGGAATGCATCACCTCAGTCATCTTCATTGTTACCTTTAAAACAAGCCTTGGAAGAATGTAGAGATCTATTCTTGTTTGTTCGTTTGTTTTTTATTGTCATTTACTCGTACTGCACTGCTTTTCGTTTGTGTTCCAATGTAGAGGAAACCCACTTCTGCAATACTACAAATTAGGCTGCTGTATGTGAAAACAAACATCAAATGTTTAATACGTGTTGTCTTACTACTGTGTATGGAGAGCGTCGAAACTGCATGCCAAAGAAATGAAAAAGTAATTCTTTTGTTGCTTTGAAGTTGTGTCAGTACTCCTTCATAAGGATCAAGAGGATCGTCATGACCTGTTATTTTACATGACTCTTCAGCAATAGTAGTCGGTTGTTGACGCATAGTAACAGTACTTCTTTTGTGCCACTCAAAGCAACTAGCCGGTCCTTTTCAGTTTTCGGAAGTGCTTTGCTGAATGAACTGACCAGCTTTCCCTTTGCAGTGGTGGCCATAGAAACTCTGAGAACCAGCCGAAGCATCGGCATCAGGAGAATCTAGACGAAATCAAGATGGTTGTGGAGCGGCGGCAGAATCAGGAGAACATTGAGAGGCAGCTGGCAAACCAGGAAGAGCAGCACGCCATTCTTTACAGGCGAGCACGAGCCGGAGTGCTGCCACAACAGCCGATTGTTTATCACGCGTCGGAAGACCAGCGGCATACGTCACTCTACCAGCACCAGGGAGCGCAAGCTGGAGGTAAGATTCCTAGCTGCGGGCGATCTCAGCTTTGGCCTGCGAAAGTGCGAGAACCATAAATGTAGAGCTTTTTAATGGTATTATTATAGGCTTTTGGGCAGTCCTGTAGTCCGGCAATGCATAGGCAGGGTGGGTTGTATTACCAGATAGCGTATCTCGTAGCTATCACGTCAAGCGGCGTTATCTATTGAAGATAGAAGGAAACTCAAAAACTGGTAATTTATGACCTTCGATATTTGGCAGCGCCACTCACTAAGCCTACAGAATTGATTTTTTGAGTGAGCCTCTCCAGAAATGTGCTGATTCGCCCCAATTTCTTGCTCGAGATTCATGTCCGTAAGCTTCGACAGCACACACATCTATTCGAAGCTAGCAACCTACAGAGCGCAAGACCATCACTTGATAGATTCGAGATGCCAGGCAAGTGCTTTCAACGGCGCGGCCATATTTTACGGCCACGCGCATGCGCCATTCACAACCGTTACTCCTGTACACGTAAAATAGTTTGCATATAGTGATGTATTGGTTATACTAATAACATCTGATAAGGTTAACACGGGTATATAATCTCTTTGTATATATGCAACCTCCAATTGGAAAGATGTTCTAGGAAGTGGGGCTAGTCTATCATCCATTGAAAAAAAATCTGCTATGCCCCTTCAACTATATATACCATCGCGGTCGACCAAAACACTATTTTCGTTGGGTTTGTGTTGGTATGCCTGCTCCGCGACGTCAATCACTCTCACATTCTTCAAAAACATGGCATTTGAGCAATGTAATCTTGAAGGCGAAGTGTTTACAAAAGCTACGATTTACAAATAAACCATCTAACTTGTGCCAGATTTGTTAGCGTTAAAGGCCAACTTCGGTGATTTTTTGAGGTCAATGGATCTCGGTGAAATTTGCTGCGTGCTGCGTAAGTTTCTTTGCAAATTACCGTTATTTATGCCGAGTCACAGGCCTTGGAGAGACTTTTTTGTTTGCAAATAAGTTTTAAAGATCGTCTAGAAACGGCTCGTTTGACTTGCCAGAATTATGGGCAACACTCTCTGTGTGTAGTCACGTTTGGCATGTCAGCGGAATAACACAAGTGGTGGCATCGCTAACTGGCTCCTGCAGCGTTTACTGTGCTGGCCACAAGGTGACGGCGCGAGATTCGGCGGTGTTCCTTGTTCCTCCATGGTGTTCAGTTGGCGTTTCATTGGTATGGCGAGCGATTTTCTGTTCCCAGTGGATGGAAGTGCGACGGGTAGTAGTTAGTGTTGCTTTGTGGGCTGCACAAAGCAACAAACACTCACACAAGACACAGAGTGTTTGCTATCAAGGCTTTCCACGAGGTGGTGCCTTCCTGCAGAAGTGGTTCAGTGTTGAGGAGAGACAACTGGTTACCGAGCGAAACGGTGCGCATGTGTTCCAGTCCCTTCTCGCCGGAGTCCTATCTGGAGAACATTTGGCCAGCGTCTGTCAGTCAGCCCGTCTGATCGTGCGATCGTCAGTCAGCCCGTGCGACCGTCAGTCAGCGCGTGCGACCGTCAGTTAGCCCGTGTGAACGTCAGTCGGCCCGCGCGGACGTCATTCAGCCCGTGCGGCCATGCGTCAGCCCATGCGGCCGTGAGTCTGTTCACGCGTCAGTCTGTCTGTTCATTAAACACTCCAGTACCGTCATCTTGCATTTCTTCATTGTCTTGTTACGTGATTTTGGCTGACTGAAACAGGGCATAGTGGGACATACCCAAGAATGGTGCCTCAGGCTCAGAGTAAAGAAGTCGACGTTGTCGGTGAGCTGCATTGTGGCTGCGGACTGACTACTGTTATTTTCCACGTAACATTTTGGTGGAGGTGCGGGGTACTCTTTAGAAAACGGAGCTACGCAGTGGACGCCTCTTTAAGTCTGCTACCATGGCTCCGGGTTAGGATACAAATTCACCACCTACCTCGGCAACGACAGCAACCCGGTACGTCGCTCCAACGCAACCCCGTGATCCCGGTACCTTTACTGGAGAGGACAATGCGAATGTGGCCAACTAGCTTAGCATGTACGAGCGCGTCAGCAAGCAATATGACAGGGACCCAACCGTTATGCTTGCGAATGTCATTTTCTATTTTGACAAGAACCCTCGCATCTGGTTTGAAATCTACGAGCACGAAATCACAAGCTGAAAATTGTTTAAACAACGGCCACGCGACCTCTTTGGCCACTCATTTGGTCAACAGCTTGATGCCCAAAAGAAGTATGCCGTACGTACACAGACGTTCACTGAGCCCTACTTGACTTATATTAAAGACGTCTTAGCGTTGTGTCAAAGGGCCGACACCAACATGACTAAGGGCGACAAGATTTCGCACGTTTTAAAAGTAATCACTGACGATGCGATCAGCCTTTTTGTATTTACAAACGTAATGACCATCGACGCCGTGATCAAAGAGTGCCGCTGTTTCGAGCAGCCGAACATTCGACGCATTTTTCACCCGTTCCAGCGCCTACCCGATCCCGCTCCAACGTCGTCTTGCGAAGCCACTCCTTGTCATCCGTCTACAACCGAAGAAGTGACGCACATCGTCCGACGTGAATTTGAGGCCGCTTACCCGGCTGCCAAGAAACCGACGTTGCTCGACGCCTCAAAGCCAGCTGTCTCCTTGATCCAGACTGTTGTCCACCGGGAATTCGCTAACCTGGGTATCCTGTCCACTGCACCCACCCTGGATAATATTGATCCCTTGATAGCTTTTGTGGACATGAGACGTTGCCATCCGTACTCTATTTGATCCAGAAACCTGTCTGAATGGCGAACTGCTGATGATACGCCAATCTGTTTCCGCTGTGGTTGCGCGGTACACACCGCTCGTTACTGCCGCAGCCAGTGGCCATCTATGCCTTCTGGCTCGTACTCCGCTTACAGAAACTCATTCCGTCCACCAAGCCACCGTTATCAGACCCGCCCTAAGTCTACAGCATTTACTGCCCCTGAGGATTACGGCCACCCTGTCCCGTCGTCACCGCCGCCTCAAAGCCGCCCTTCTCGATCAAATACGCGTCGCCGCTCTCCATCGACTTCGTTTAACCGCCTCATGTCCCCGGAAAACTATGCTGCGCAGCTTCTGGTGGTGAAGCTGCCCTGTCGACCTTACCCAAAAATCTTCTGTTGCCCTTACGTTTGAACCGGAACACCCTTGAAGTATATGTTGATGGCGCAGCTGTTGAAGCTTTGATTGATAAGGGTGCTCACGTCTCTATTATGAGTTCGCATTTTCGTCGTCGCATGAAGAAGGTCCTCACACCCCCCTTGACCAGTGTCGTTCAAGTTGCAGATGGCGCAACAGTCCCTGTCATCGGTATGTGCACAGCTAAATTTACCGTACCTGGTCATCAAGTGATTGTCTTTTTTACTGTTCTTGCAACATGTCCCCACGATCTCATACTGGGCCTCAATTTTCTTGCCGCCCATTCTTCTCTGAATGATTGCTCCGCTGGTGTGCTCCGCTTTAAACTGCCACAAATCAGTGACGCCCCGTACTAACCTACATGCCGATTTAATGCAGCGACTTTGTTCACCTGTCCTCCAAACCTGTGATGTACATCGATTTTCTGTGCTCACCAGCTGCGCCCGACGGTGACTATTAACGCTACGCCGCTCAACGACGTATTCCTTGCGCACAATGTTGCAGTGCGCTACACGGATCTCAGCATCACAGATAACAGAACATGTCTACCACTTGTAAATTTCGGCTACATGAATCATGTGCTTCCACAAGGCATTTCTGTGGCCCACCTGTGTGCGTTGCTCGATTCACAAACTGAAGTACTTGCCTTAGACACCCTTGTTTCAATGCAGCGCACACCACTCGCCACACATTCGGGCAGCTGTCAAATTGTAGACATGGTCGCCACTGATCTTTCGCCTCCGAAAGTTGAAGCCCTACAGCATCTTCTTGAGGCCTACCAGGATATTTTTGATTTTGGCGACCGACCTCTGAGGCGGACATAGTTTGTCCATCATCGCATACACACAGGTGATTTCAACCTTGTTCACCGCCATCTCTACAGAATGTCTGCTTTTGAGCGGAGAATCATTCAGAAGGAGGTGAACGAGCTGCTAGTGAAGGACATTATTGAACAATCCTCGAGACCCTAGGCATCGCCAGTGGTATTAGTTAAAAAGCAGACCAAATCCTTGAGATTTTGTGTGGATTATCGCCACATTACCAACATCACCAAGAAAGACGCGTACCATCTGCCCCGAATCGACGACGCCCTTGATTGCCTCCATAGTACCGCCTACTTTTATTCAATCGACCTTCGTTCTGCTTATTGGCAGATTGCCGTGGACCCCATGAACCGAGAGAAGACGAATTTTGTAACACTAGATGGCCTCTACCAATTCAAAGTCATGCCTTTCGGTTTATGTAATGCCCCCGCCACCTTTGAACGAATGATGAAATCCCTGCTTCATGTATTCAAGTGGTCTACGGGCATTTGTTATCTGGATGAAGTGATTGTGTTTGCTTCCACTTTTTAAGCGCACCTTGAGAGACTGTCCAAAATTCTTGATGTATTCCGGCTCGCCAGCCTTCAGCTGAATTTATCCAAGTGCCGGTGTGGTCGCCGCCACATTACAATACTTGGACATATTGTTGACGCTTACGGCGTACAGCCTGACCCAGAAAAGTTTGAGTTGTGAAGAACTTTCTGGTGCCAAAAACTGCCAAAGATGTCCGCAGCTTTGTGGGGCTCTGCTCCCACTTTCGGGGGTTTATAAAAAACTTCGCGGTAATTGCTCGGCTCCTAACAGATTTACTCAATCCAGATGAGACGCTTACGTCGGGTCCCTCACAAGCAGCAGCATTCTCCGACCTGACCACTTTGCTCACTTCCTCTCCTGTTCTGGCTTTCCGCCCTACGGCACCAACCGAAGTCCGCACCAATTCCAGTGGGGACAGAGTAGGCGCAGTGTTGGCTCAGCGACAACTTGGGCAGCATCGCGTGATAGCTTATGCCAGCAGGCTGCTGTCCCTCTTTGAGCGTAATTATTCCATCACAGAGTGGGAATGCCTAGCGCTGGTGTGGGCAGTCGCGAAATTTCGCCATTACTTATACGGCCGACCATTTATAGTTCTCACCGACCATCACGCTCTTTGATGGCTCGCCTCCCTCAAAGATCCCGCAGGTCGTCTCGCCCGCTGGGCACTCCGCCTTCAAGACTATTCATACACCGTAAAGTATAAGTCAGGAAAATTGCACAAAGATGTCGTGTCTGTCACGCTACCTTGTGGGTGACTGCGACTTTACGAGAACTGATTCTGTGGGTTGCGTCCTTTCCATCTCCCAGCTGCTTCATCTCGGGCACGAGCAGCGTCGTGATCCGGATATCAGTCGCGTAATACAACAGCTCAAATCTTCACCGCAAGACGCTTCTGTTCGGATATTTACCTTAAAGGACCATAAATTATATCAGCGTAATTTATCGCCCAATGGTAACGACCTACTTCGGTCATACTAAAGCACTGGCGCTCCACAGTCCTAGGCGAGCTCCATGATGCGCCAACCGCGGGCCACCTTGGTGTATCTCGCACTTATGATCGTGGGCGCCACCGCTTCTACTGGCCTGGCCTTTCACGCTCTGTACGTCGTTATATCAACTCTCGCGAAATTTGTCACCGTCGAAAAAATTCGGCGGGACTCTCTCCCGGGTATCATCAGCCCATTGACATCCAATCGAAGCCATTCTTCCGTGTTGGTTCGGACCTTCGCGGTCCCTTCCCAACATCCGCCTGCGGAAACAAGTGGGTCGCAGTTGCTACAGATTACGCGACACGCTATGCAGTTACAAAAGCCATGCCAACAAGCGGCGCTACTAACGTCGCTAATTTTCTGCTACCCGATCTCATTTTAGTGCATGGAGCCCCTCGTCAACTGTTGACAGGCCGAGGCCGTACGTTCCTTTCGAAAGTGGTTGATGATATTCTGCGTTTCTGCTCTACCCAACATGAGCTCACAACATTGTACCATTTCTAGACAAACGGGCTTACAGAACGTTTAAACCACACCCTGGCAGACATGCTATCGAAATACGTCTCGGCTGACCATCGTGATTTGGACCTCGCACTGCCCTACGTGACATTCGCATAAAATTCCTTCCGGCATGACACTGCTGGGTACTCACCATTTTACCTTGTGTTTGGGCGCGAACCAACATTGCCGCTGGATACCTTCCTGCCAGCCATGCGCAGTCTACTACTGAATATGCACGCGACGCTAATACCAGAGCTGACCATTCTCGTCAGCTTGCCCGCAGCAGATTAATGGCGTCCCAAGACTCGCAGAAGCATCGTTACGACGAGCGGCGTCGTGACGAACACCTTCCGACAGGTTCCCTCGTTCTTCTTTGGTCCCCTACGCGATATACGTGCCTCTCAGAGAAGCTTCTCTCTCGTTTTATGGGCCCATACCACGTGCTTAGACAAGTGACCGACACTACATATGAAATTGCCCCTGATAATCTATCAACCTCTTCTGCTCAGCTGTCCCGGGACGTCGTTCACGTATCAAGACTCAAGCGTTACCTCACTGCTCATGCTGTGGCCCCGTAAGCTCACCGGGTCGGCGCTTTTGCCACCGGGGGTAGTGTTACGTGATTTCGGATGACTGAAATAGGGCATGGTGGGACATACCCAAGAAAGGTGTCTTAGGCTGAGAGTAAAGAAGTGGACGTTGTCAGTGAGCTGCGTTTTGGCTGCGGACTGACTACTGTTATTTTCCACGTAACAATATATTCATCATATACAAGTACCACCACTCAGCGAACATTCTAAGGAATAAACGAGAGGTGGTGCCTTCTTCTACTACATACAACGCGGACGCACGGCCCTTGACACAGAACTTCGTCCCTTAAACGGCGAGTTAACAGCATCATTAGCGTCAGTCATTGCTGTCGCACGGTTCTAATACACTGTCAATCTCGTACATGTTAGTTAACGCTCGGCGCGTTTCCCTCTGCTGCGAGTTAAACTCCGAGCGTCTGTGGTCCGTCATTCACAGTTTTCGAGCACCACGCCGGCAGGACCAGCATGCCTTGTTCGACATCTGGTTCTAGGTTCTTACCAAACGTTATGACATACACAGACTGTGTGCTAGGTTGAGAGAGAGAGAGAGAGAGATAAATAGAGAGGAAAGGCAGGGAGGTTAACCAAGCTTGGCTCCGTTGGCTACCCTACAACCTGTGCGCTAGGTTGGATTTGGATTTCGGTATTGCACCTTCTTGATTATTGAAAATTCTTAAACTTTATGAGCGTTTCAGCTATCGGGCGCGTGAGAAGAGTGTCTCAGAAACAGAGCCACCATTACACTAACACTGCTATCAAACTCGAAGCGTGTCAATGACATTTGCTTCCTATATACTATCACAAAAAGTGTCATAACCAGAAGTGTCGCCTTCTCCTCACTTATCGACTCATCCGATGCCTCGTTAGTTGCATTAACAGAAACGTGGCCCATTGATTGCATCACGGACAACATGCTATGCTGCGAGTCATTTTAGTATTTTTTAGATGTGACAGGATAGGCAGTAAGGGTCATCGTGGTGGTATAGCGATTGCACAAGTACTGTTTGCCGCTCCACTCATTCTGCCACTTTCTTTGAGCGTTCGTTAGATTTCTTTAAGAGTAGTAATACGGAAATTATTCGCGGTGTATTGTACCCCCCCATTTGTGTGACTGGTTTGCTCACAAATTTCATCGACAAGCTGCTGATATGTGTACACGGTTCTCAAAGTTTCTTCTGAATATTTTCAGTAATTTAGCTTTCCAAGTATCAATCGGGATACTCTATCTGTATCGGCAAGCGACAAGAGTGCACGTTCCTTTCTGCAGACTTACCTTAATTTCCTTTCTGCAGATTTGCCTTAATTTTCACTTAACCCAAATTACCACAGAGTCCACGCGATCCACACACACTACCATCAACATTATTCACCTGATTTTAACAAGTAATCCTGAGGCTCTTTTTAAAACACTCATCATAGTGATCTTACCAACCATGATATTACCGGCTGTGTTATTATCTCTGTTCTTGAAATGAAAACTTCGACTAAGATGATCAGGTGTTACAACAAGGCAAATTTCGATGAGATGAATCTCGAATCAAATTCCTTCGCTGAACAGCTTATAGATGAATGTGCTTCCCGTCCTATTGAACGGAACTGAACGCTGTTCAGATCGACCCTCATTAATCTTATTGCGGACAACATACCAACTATTTCCAATAAGTGTAGCAAACTTGACGTGGGCTTGCCAAGAGCCTATAATAAGAAAAAAAGCGTTTGTATAGGCTGGTAGTTGCTAACAACCTACCAAATACACGGGAAGCCTACAAAGAAAGTGGTAGAAATTATCAACGATTGCTGAATTGTACATGGCGTCAGTTTTACAGCAGCGTCTTACCCACCATGCCTACTAACATCACTAGGCTCCGCCGCGGTGGTCTAGTGGCTAAGGTACTCGGCTGCTGACCCGCAGGTCGCGGGTTCGAATCCCGGTTGCCGCGGCTGCATTTCCGATGGAGGCGGAAATTTTCTAGGCCCGTGTACTCAGATTTGGGTGCACGTTAAAGAACCCCAGGTGGTCGAAATTTCCGGAGCCCTCCACTACGGCGTCTCTCATATTCATATGGTGGTTTCGGGACGTTAAACCTGCCAATCATCATCATCATACTAACATCACAAGTAAATTTTGGAGGGTAATAAACCCACATATTCACATCCAGAATAACCCTTAACAAATTTTAATGGTGACCATCTCGATGATTTTTATTCTGGTGAAATCTGTTTTTACTTGAGAAGTCTTCCCTTTTTCCCTAGTTTCCTGTACAGTCTATGTTTATTGTATGCCTTCAATTCATATCTGTGCAGATGGTGTTCTTTAATTATTAACTAATCTACAAGACTCATCTATATTATGTTTCGACGTGTCATATATCTTCGTCGTCTATTCATGTCGCGAGGTACCAAATTTGGTATATGTGAAGCTCGCGAAACAGCCGAGAGTGAATCACAAGGGTGATATGTAGTCATGTTCTTACATGACAAGCATATCATGATTATTATGTTAGCACGCGCTAGTCGCATACCATCGTTATCCAATTAAGTCATGTAGTACCAAAATTTGTATATTGATGCTAGCGAACCGGCCCCACCATGCTGGTCTAGTGGCTAAGTTACTCGATTGCTGACTCGCAGGTCGCAGGATCGAATCCCAGCTGTGCCAGCTGCATTTTAGATGAAGGCGAAGTGCTGTAGGTCCGTTTGCTTAAAATTAGGTGAAAGTTAAAAAACCCTAGGTAGTCAAAATTTCCGGAGCTCTCCAGTACGTCCTCTCTCATAATTACATGCTGGTTTTTGAACGTTAAATCCCACATATCAGTTAAGCTAGCGAAACAACCACGAGTGCATTATGAGCATGGAATGTAGTCATGTTTTTACATTGCACGCATATCAAGATTTCCACAAGAGAGTCTGTAGCATAAATTTAAAACTTTCTCTCCTCTCGCCTTCAATTCACTTCTCTAAACGGTTCGAACTCTTCAACGGGAAGGTCACATCCGGCGAACCACAAAGAAGAATTTTGTGCTATCTGGTCTGTCTCAAATTTAAAAATCATTTACCGAATGACATTCCTTCCCACATTAAATTATTTGCTGATGAATTTGTTTTGTATTGTGCCATTAGAGGTGACGAGGACCACAGAACCCTGCAATCTGACATCGAATCCCTGAATTCATGGTGTTCATATATACATACATTCACCATATATACACCTATTCACACATTCGTAAACTCGGTAACGTCATACAAATGTCTAGGACATCACCTCTAATCTGATCTTTCCTGGAACCATCACATCAATCACATTCCTGCAGCTTCTTACCACTCTCTCGGGATGTTAAACGTAATCTGCGTCGTGCCCCTACGCATGTGCGAAAACTTGCTTATGTTACTCTTATCTGCCAGAAAATCGTTTACGCTTCAGCCATATGGGAACCGGATCAAGCGTATACTAATAATAAAATAAAATCCCTGCAGAACCATGCTGGTGGTTTCACTTGTTCAGACTCTTGTTTCACAAGGATTATTTTCTAAAAGCTCGTACTGGTCTCGTTAATATCTTCCATCATCTAAAACTTGCTCATTTATCTGTTTTTTAAATATATCATCATTCACTGTTTCATTACAATTCTTACAGCTACTTTTAGCCCTCTTTCCTCGCCACGATCACCCCCTGTGAAAGTCAGACGCATCCTTTGCTGTACCTCACAATTCGCCTATTCGTTCATACTAAAAACATGATTGAATATAACGAGCTGCCTCTAACTATCGCAATAAAACGGAACATTTCAAAATTTAATGAACATTTAAAAGAAATAAGGAACCTTAGCGTTTTCTCCTGTTCTCTATAACTCATTTCATTTTCTTTTTGGGGTCTATCATTATGTAATTCTTTTATCTTTGTTGCCTTTATAGTTATTCCTTATTCAATATTTACAACAGATGTTGGCTTGTGTGGCTCTTTTTTTCAAGCATTTGGTATCTTTTCCTCACCCCTTTGTGGGTTTCTCGAAAAGCTAAAATAGTAAATTAAACTACTGGAATTCGCATATAACTGACGAGTTCTTGTGTGGTGAGGAAACAATGTCCGATTGAGATTTCAACTACCTGAGTATCTAGTGCGGCTGTTTAAATTCTAATCCAGTACGCCACTAAGTCAGAATTGGACAAGAGATGTTTTGGAGCTTCTCTTTAAATCAGCAGTATTATAGGTGCCACATGGGTGCTTTCCTATATTCTGCAGGCAATGCTGGTCCATGTGAAGAAGTACCGGCTGGCGACGTCGCGTCATCAGTCGTCGCACAGGGACCTCTGCATAGTTCTCTGAAGACGAGACAACACAGGGAGTCCAGGTGGAATTCCAGATGGAATCCCTCGGCTACTTCTATATGGAGCACATTGGTCAACCACCAGAATACACAGCTACACTGCCTCTTCAGCCGGCCATGTTCTCTGGCGGTAACGGCCAGACACCATATTACACTGATAGGCAGGCCGTGGTGATGAGTACGCTGCTGCATGATGATGATGATGTTTGATGTTTTGTGGCGCAAGGGCCATTTCACGGCCAAGAGCGCCAGTTCATCTTACTAAAAATATAGACAATGATTTTATTAAGCGGCTCTATAAGGGCCATAAAATTCCTCGCGGTAAGGCGGGTAAGAACATACAAGTAATAAAATCATGACCATGCCGTGAAAGGTGTGTGTGGTGTGAATAGAGAACAAAAGTTGGTGATAATAAGAACGATGGTGGATATGTATGGCATTAGCACAAGTGCCTCACTCGTTCATACCCTTGCGTCCAAGGGCCATGAGGCAAGTGCTTTCTTGTGTAGCCACCGCAGCAAAAACCTCTATAGAGAGGTCGTGCTACGGTATGCCCAGGTATATGACATGAAAGCTATGAATTTCTTTTAAAAGCGCTAACAATGATTTATGACTAAAAAGCGGTTCCCTACCGACAAACATTGCAGGGTGCAAAGGTATATGTTGTCGGTAGAGTAATGGAAAATGTTGTTTTCTTAGAGTTTCTAAGTGTTTATACTGAATTAACATGTGAAGGACGGTTAAGGGTTCACCACATCTGTCACATAATGGTGGATCGCCAACAGACAACATATATGTGTGTGTCGTGTATGTGTGTCCTATCCTGAGCCTCGTTAGTGTTACCTCTGTATGACGCGATTTCGATACGGGCACCCAATGACCAAGGTGTGGCTCAATAATGTGTAGTTTGTTTTGTGTGTGTGTATTCCACTTGCTCTGCCAGTGGTCCCGGAGGTTTCGTTTGAGAGACGGCTTAAGATCGAGGGCAGGGATTGATATGGGTGTAGGGGCAGTGTTTTTGTGGGCTGATGCAGCGAGCTGATCCGCCCTCACGTTGCCTTGAATCTCACGGTGCCCTGGCACCCAGCACACTACAACATGTTGTTTGAGTGTGTAGAGTGTGCACAAAATGGAGTAAAGTGAGATGAGGACCGGGTTTTTTTGTTTTCTAAGACTGTGCAGAGCCGTTACCACACTGAGGGAGTCTGTATAAATTACTGCTTTTTGTATGTGTAATTGTTTGATGTGTTTAGCTGCCACAAGTATCACGTAAGCTTCCGCTGTGAAGATACTTGTGCCTGGATGAAGAGGGCCAGCATCCGAAAAGAATGGGCTGACAACAGCGTAGGACACAGAGGAGTTGGACTTGGAGGCATCTGTGAAGAACTCAGGACGTGTGTATTTGTGTTGAAGTTCGAGGAAGTATGTTCGGATATGGGCAATAAGCTCATGTTTAGTAACTTCTAGGAAAGACACATCGCAATCTATAGTCTGCCACTGCCACGGTGGCGGGTATGCTACAGGAGCCATTAAACTGTGTTCAAGCGAGACTCCAGTTTCCTCAGCTAGACTTTTCAGGCGAACTTAGAAGGGCTGCCTCATCGAAGGCCTGTTTTGAAACAGAATTGAGCTCGACCAATCATTAAGAGTAGAGTATGAGGGCTGCTTCTTA
Organism: Rhipicephalus annulatus; assembly: GCA_013436015.1. Classification (NCBI taxonomy): domain Eukaryota; kingdom Metazoa; phylum Arthropoda; class Arachnida; order Ixodida; family Ixodidae; genus Rhipicephalus; species Rhipicephalus annulatus. The sequence continues at coordinate 227,955 of WOVY01010225.1, read as the reverse complement.
TCCGCTTTCATCTTAAGGAAATGAACAAAGGACATGTAAGTTCTCAGCAGATGAAGCGACCACTCATTTGACTCAACATAAAGGCTTTTTACGGGGCTGGTGCGAAAAGCAACCGTAGAAAGGCGGATGGCCAAATGGTGCACGGGGTCCAGCATCTTCAAAGCACTTTGAGTTGCAGACAGATAAACAACGGTCCTTAATCTAAGCGGGTGCGAATGAGGCTTCGATACAGATTCATGAGACATTGCCTTTCACTACCCCACGTAGTACGTGACAACATTTTTAAAACATTCATGGCTTTTAAACATTTTGTTTTTAGATACTTGATGTGGGGTACGAAGGTCAACTTCTTGTCCAAGATTAATCTTAAGAATTTATGCTCCGCATTGACAGACAGACGTTGACCGTTCAATTCAATGTCGGGTTCTGAGTGCATGCCTCTCTTTCGGGAGAACAAGACACAGGTCTTGTTCTCCCGAAAGAGAGGCATGCACTCAGAATGTTCAGAAGGTTCAGGCGGAATCCGTTTTCCTCTGCCCATTTGGAGACTTTGTTTAAACCTAACTGAACCTGTCGCTCACACATTACCAGATTGCAAGATCTAAAGCCAAGCTGGACGTCGTCGACATATGTGCAATAAAACATATTGCGAGGGATGGACAAGTGCAAGGAAATCATCTTGATGAGAAAAAGTGTGCAGCTGAGTACACCACCTTGTGACACGCCTGTTTCCTGGACAAATGTTTTGGAAAGAACCGTGCCCACTCGGACACGGATTGTCCGGTTTGACAGGTAACTTTCGATTATGTGAAACATTCTTCCGCGCACGCCAAGGTGGGACAGGTCTCTTAGAATTCCGAAACGCCATGTTGTATCATAAGCCTTTTCGATATCGAGGAATACAGAGAGAAAATATTGTTTATGGACGAAGGCGTCCCTGATCTGTGCCTCGATACGAACAAGGTGGTCTGTGGTGGATCTACTTTCTCGAAACCCGCACTGAAATGGGTCGAGCAAATTGTTTGTTTCAAAGAAATGTACAAGTCAGCAGTTTATCATTTTTTCGAAGATTTTGCACAAGCAGCTTGTAAGTGTAATAGGCCTATAACTCGAAGGTAAAGAAGGGTCCTTGCCCTCTTTCAAAATGGGAAATATAATAGCCCCTTTCCAGGAGTTAGGGATAGTGCCAGAAAACCAGATAGCATTGTACAAACAAAGTAAGGTATTTCGTGTTTCGATCGGTAGGTTTTTTAACATTTCATAAACGACACGGTCAGAACCTGGGGCAGAAGTACTGCAGGAGTTTGGAGACATTCGCAGCTCAGCTAGACTGAAAGCTTGAATATATGCCTCGTATCTAGTGCATTTGTGTTCCGGTTTCTGCTTTTCTATTCTTGTCCTGTATTTTTGGAAAGTGTCAGTATAGTGGGATGAGCTGGACACCTGTTCGAAGTGTGCGCCGAGGAAGTTTGCCTGATCATCCAAGGTGTCACCCTGAGTGTTTACGAGTGGAAGTGTGTGTACTTCTTTTCCTGCTGTCCTACCGACCATGTCCCAGACTTTAGCTTCCTGTGTGTATGAATTGATCCCTGACAAAAACTTCTGCCAGCTTTCTCTTCCGGCCTGCTGACGGGTTCTCCTGCCTTGAGACTTTATTTTCTTGAAGGTGTCAAGATTTTCGGCAGTCGGTGAGTTCCGAAGCAGCTTCCAAGCTCTGTTTTGCTGTTTGCGTGCGTTTCGGCATTCAGAGTTCCACCATGGCACACGCCGTTTTCCAGGGTTTCCATTTGTTTGTGGGATGCATTTTGTTGCAGCATCAATCAAAAATGCTGTGAAGTAGTTGACAGCAACATCAATGTTCAAAGTACATATGTCATTCCAACCTAGACGAGCGATGGTATAAAAGTGTTCCCAGTGGGCTCTGTTTATGAGCCACTTGGGAACACGTGATGGACACTCAGTTACTGTATTTGTGCTCAAAACTATGGGGAAGTGGTCACTTCCGTACAGATTACTGACGACTTTCCACTGGAGTAGAGGCACAAGAGATGGAGATACTATGCTTAGGTCTATGGAGGAGTAGGTGTTATTGGTGAGATTATAATAGGTTGGTTCTTTTCTATTTAGGAGACACGCGCTCGAGGAGAGAAGGAACTGTTCAATCAGTCGACCTCGCGCGTCATACCGAGAGTCACCTCATAGCCTGCTATGCGCATTAAAGTCTCTAAGGAGAACATAAGGTTCCGGAAGTTCATCAAATAAAGAGTGTAAATCACGTTTTTGCAGCTGATAGCTAGGAGGAATGTAGATAGTGCAGATTGTGATCAGTTTATCATAAAGAACTGCTCGAACAGCCACTGCCTCATGGGATGTTTGGAGTTGTAAGTGTGTGCATGCAATTCCTTGATTCACTATGATGGCAACACCTCCGGATGTTGTCATAGCATCAACATGGTCCTTTCAGAAAATAACGTATTTACGAAGAAAATTTGTGTGGCTGCATTTCCGATGGAGGCGGAAATTTTGTAGGCCCGTGTACTCAGATTTGGGTGCACGTTAAAGAACCCCAGGTGGTCGAAATTTCCGGAGCCCTCCACTACGGCGTCTCTCATATTCATATGGTGGTTTCGGGACGTTAAACCTGCCAATCATCATCATCATACTAACATCACAAGTAAATTATGAAGGGTATTAAACCCACATATTCACATCCAGAATAACCCTTAACAAATTTTAATGGTGACCATCTCGATGATTTTTATTCTGGTGAAATCTGTTTTTACTTGAGAAGTCTTCCCTTTTTCCCTAGTTCCCTGTCCAGTCTATGTTTATTGTATGCCTTCAATTCATATCTGTGCAGATGGTGTTCTTTAATTATTAACTAATCTACAAGACTCATCTACATTATGTTTCGACGTGTCATATATCTTCGTCGTCTATTCATGTCGCAAGGTACCATATTTGGTATATGTGAAGCTCGCGAAACAGCCGAGAGTGCATCACAAGGGCGATATGTAGTCATGTTCTTACATGACAAGCATATCATGATTATTATGTTAGCACGCGCTAGTCGCATACCTTCGTTATCCAATTAAGTCATGTAGTACCAAAATTTGTATATTGATGCTAGCGAACCGGCCCCACCATGCTGGTCTAGTGGCTAAGTTACTCGATTGCTGACTCGCAGGTCGCAGGATCGAATCCCAGCTGTGCCAGCTGCATTTTAGATGAAGGCGAAGTGCTGTAGGTCCGTTTGCTTAAAATTAGGTGGAAGTTAAAAAACCCTAGGTAGTCAAAATTTCCGGAGCTCTCCAGTACGTCCTCTCTCATAATTACATGCTGGTTTTTGGACGTTAAATCCCACATATCAGTTAAGCTAGCGAAACAACCACGAGTGCATTATGAGCATGGAATGTAGTCATGTTTTTACATTGCACGCATATCAAGATTTCCACAAGAGAGTCTGTAGCATAAATTTAAAACTTTCTCTCCTATCGCCTTCAATTCACTTCTCTAAACGGTTCGAACTCTTCAACGGGAAGGTCACATCCGGCGAACCACAAAGAAGAATTTTGTGCTATCTGGTCTGTCTCAAATTTAAAAATCATTTACCGAATGACATTCCTTCCCACATTAAATTATTTGCTGATGAATTTGTTTTGTATTGTGCCATTAGAGGTGACGAGGACCACAGAACCCTGCAATCTGACATCGAATCCCTGAATTCATGGTGTTCATATATACATACATTCACCATATATACACCTATTCACACATTCGTAAACTCGGTAACGTCATACAAATGTCTAGGACATCACCTCTAATCTGATCTTTCCTGGAACCATCACATCAATCACATTCTTGCAGCTTCTTACCACTCTCTCGGGATGTTAAACGTAATCTGCGTCGTGCCCCTACGCATGTGCGAAAACTTGCTTATGTTACTCTTACCTGCCAGAAAATCGTTTACGCTTCAGCCATATGGGAACCGGATCAAGCGTATACTAATAATAAAATAAAATCCCTGCAGAACCATGCTGGTGGTTTCACTTGTTCAGACTCTTGTTTCACAAGGATTATTTTCTAAAAGCTCGTACTGGTCTCTTTAATATCTTCCATCATCTAAAACTTGCTCATTTATCTGTTTTTTAAATATATCATCATTCACTGTTTCATTACAATTCTTACAGCTACTTTTAGCACTCTTTCCTCGCCACGATCACCCCCTGTGAAAGTCAGACGCATCCTTTGCTGTACCTCACAATTCGCCTATTCGTTCATACTAAAAACATGATTGAATAGTTCGAGCTGCCTCTAACTATCGCAATAAAACGGAACATTTCAAAATTTAATGAACATTTAAAGAAATAAGGAACCTTAGCGTTTTCTCCTGTTCTCTATAACTCATTTCATTTTCTTTTTGGGGTCTATCATTATGTAATTCTTTTATCTTTGTTGCCTTTTTAGTTATTCCTATTTCAATATTTACAACAGATGTTGGCTTGTGTGGCTCTTTTTTTCAAGCATTTGGTATCTTTTCCTCACCCCTTTGTGGGTTTCTGGAAAAGCTAAAATAGTAAATTAAACTACTGGAGTTCGCATATAACTGACGAGTTCTTGTGTGGTGAGGAAACAATGTCCGATTGAGATTTCAACTACCTGAGTATCTAGTGCGGCTGTTTAAATTCTAATCCAGTACGCCACTAAGTCAGAATTGGACAAGAGATGTTTTGGAGCTTCTCTTTAAATCAGCAATATTATAGGTGCCACATGGGTGCTTTCCTATATTCTGCAGGCAATGCTGGTCCATGTGAAGAAGTACCAGCTGGCGACGTCGCGTCATCAGTCGTCGCACAGGGACCTCTGCATAGTTCTCTGAAGACGAGACAACACAGGGAGTCCAGGTGGAATTCCAGATGGAATCCCTCGGCTACTTCTATATGGAGCACATTGGTCAACCACCAGAATACACAGCTACACTGCCTCTTCAGCCGGCCATGTTCTCTGGCGGTAACGGCCAGGCACCATACTACACTGATAGGCAGGCCGTGGTGATGAGTACGCTGCTGCATGATGATGATGATGTTTGATGTTTTGTGGCGCAAGGGCCATTTCACGGCCAAAGAGCGCCAGTTCATCTTACTAAAAATATAGACAATGATTTTATTAAGCGGCTCTATAAGGGCCATAAAATTCCTCGCGGTAAGGCGGGTAAGAACATACAAGTAATAAAATCATGACCATGCCGTGAAAGGTGTGTGTGGTGTGAATAGAGAACAAAAGTTGGTGATAATAAGAACGATGGTGGATATGTATGGCATTAGCACAAGTGCCTCACTCGTTCATACCCTTGCGTCCAAGGGCAGTGAGGCAAGTGCTTTCTTGTGTAGCCACCGCAGCAAAAACCTCTATAGAGAGGTCGTGCTACGGTATGCCCGGGTATATGACATGAAAGCTATGAATTTCTTTTAAAAACGCTAACAATGATTTATGACTAAAAAGCGGTTCCCAACCGACAAACATTGCAGGGTGTAAAGTTATATGTTGTCGGTAGAGTAATGGAAAATGTTGTTTTCTTAGAGTTTCTAAGTGTTTACACTGAATTAACATGTGAAGGACGGTTAAGGGTTCACCACATCTGTCACATAATGGTGGATTGCCACCAGACAACAGATATGTGTGTGTCGTGTATGTGTGTCCTATCCTGAGTCTCGTTAGTGTTACCTCTGTATGACGCGATTTCGATACGGGCAGCCAATGACCAAGGTGTGGCTTAATAATGTGTAGTCTGTTTTGTGTGTGTGTATTCCACTTGCTCTGCCAGTGGTCCCGGAGGTTTCGTTTGATAGACGGCTTAAGATCGAGGGCCGGGATTGATATGGGTGTAGGGGCAGTGTTTTTGTGGGCTGATGCAGCGAGCTGATCCGCCCTCACGTTGCCTTGAATCTCACGGTGCCCTGGCACCCAGCACACTACAACATGTTGTTTGAGTGTGTAGAGTGTGCACAAAATGGAGTAAAGTGAGATGAGGACCGGGTTTTTTGTTTTCTAAGACTGTGCAGAGCCGTTACCACACTGAGGGAGTCTGTATAAATTACTGCTTTTTGTATGTGTAATTGTTTGATGTGTTTAGCTGCCACAAGTATCGCGTAAGCTTCCGCTGTGAAGATACTTGTGCCTGGATGAAGAGGGCCAGCATCCGAAAAGAATGGGCTGACAACAGCGTAGGACACAGAGGAGTTGGACTTGGAGGCATCTGTGAAGAACTCAGGACGTGTGTATTTGTGTTGAAGTTCCAGGAACTATGTTCGGATATGGGCAATAAGCTCATGTTTAGTAACTTCTAGGAAAGACACATCGCAATCTATAGTCTGCCACTGCCACGGTGGCGGGTATGCTACAGGAGCCATTAAACTGTGTTCAAGAGAGACTCCAGTTTCCTCAGCTGGACTTTTCAGGCAAACTTAGAAGGGCTGCCTCATCGAAGGCCTGTTTTGAAACAGAATTGAGCTCGACCAATCATTAAGAGTAGAGTATGAGGGGTGCTTCTTATCCGCTTTCATCTTAAGGAAATGAACAAAGGACATGTAAGTTCTCAGCAGATGAAGCGACCACTCATTTGACTCAACATAAAGGCTTTTTACGGGGCTGGTGCGAAAAGCAACCGTAGAAAGGCGGATGGCCAAATGGTGCACGGGGTCCAGCATCTTCAAAGCACTTTGAGTTGCAGACAGATAAACAACGGTCCTTAATCTAAGCGGGTGCGAATGAGGCTTCGATACAGATTCATGAGACATTGCCTTTCACTACCCCACGTAGTACGTGACAACATTTTTAAAACATTCATGGCTTTTAAACATTTTGTTTTTAGATACTTGATGTGGGGTACGAAGGTCAACTTCTTGTCCAAGATTAATCTTAAGAATTTATGCTCCGCATTGACAGACAGACGTTGACCGTTCAATTCAATGTCGGGTTCTGAGTGCATGCCTCTCTTTCGGGAGAACAAGACACACGTCTTGTTCTCCCGAAAGAGAGGCATGCACTCAGAATGTTCAGAAGGTTCAGGCGGAATCCGTTCTCCTCTGCCCATTTGGAGACCTTGTTTAAACCTAACTGAACCTGTCGCTCACACATTACCAGATTGCAAGATCTAAAGCCAACCTGGACGTCGTCGACATATGTACAATAAAACATATTGCGAGGGATGGACAAGTGCAAGGAAATCATCTTGATGAGAAAAAGTGTGCAGCTGAGTACACCACATTGTGACACGCCTGTTTCCTGGACAAATGTTTTGGAAAGAACCGTGCCCACTCGGACATGGATTGTCCGGTATGACAGGTAACTTTCGATTATGTGAAACATTCTTCCGCGCACGCCAAGGTGGGACAGGTCTCTTAGAATTCCGAAACGCCATGTTGTATCATAAGCCTTTTCGATATTGAGGAATACAGAGAGAAAATATTGTTTATGGACGAAGGCGTCCCTGATCTGTGCCTCGATACGAACAAGGTGGTCTGTGGTGGATCTACTTTCTCGAAACCCGCACTGAAATGGGTCGAGCAAATTGTTTGTTTCAAGAAAATGTACAAGTCAGCAGTTTATCATTTTTTCGAAGATTTTGCACAAGCAGCTTGTAAGTGTAAAAGGCCTATAACTCGAAGGTAAAGAAGGGTCCTTGCCCTCTTTCAAAATGGGAAATATAATAGCCCCTTTCCAGGAGTTAGGGATAGTGCCAGAAAACCAGATAGCAATGTACAAACAAAGTAAGGTATTTCGTGTTTCGATCGGTAGGTTTTTTAACATTTCATAAACGACACGGTCAGAACCTGGGGCAGAAGTACTGCAGGAGTTTAGAGACATTCGCAGCTCAGCTAGACTGATAGCTTGATTATATGCCTCGTATCTAGTGCATTTGTGTTCCGGTTTCTGCTTTTCTATTCTTGTTCTGTATTTTTGGAAAGTGTCAGTATAGTGGCATGAGCTGGACACCTGTTCAAAGTGTGCGCCGAGGAAGTTTGCCTGATCATCCAAGGTGTCACCCTGAGTGTTTACGAGTGGAAGTGTGTGTACTTCTTTTCCTGCTAACCTACCGACCATGTCCCAGACTTTAGCTTCCTGTGTGTATGAATTGATCCCTGACAAAAACTTCTGCAAGCTTTCTCTTCCGGCCTGCTGACGGGGTCTCCTGCCTTGAGACTTTATTTTCTTGAAGGTGTCAAGATTTTCGGCAGTCAGTGAGTTCCAAAGCAGCCTCCAAGCTCTGTTTTGCTGTTTGCGTGCGTTTCGGCATTCAGAGTTCCACCATGACACACGCCGTTTTCCAGGGTTTCCATTTGTTTGTGGGATGCATTTTGTTGCAGCATCAATCAAAAATGCTGTGAAGTAGTTGACAGCAACATCAATGTTCAAAGTACATATGTCATTCCAACCTAGACGAGCGATGGTATAAAAGTGTTCCCAGTGGGCTCTGTTTATGAGCCACTTGGGAACACGTGATGGACACTCAGTTACTCTATTTGTGCTCAAAACTATGGGGAAGTGGTCACTTCCGTACAGATTACTGACGACTTTCCACTGGAGTAGAGGCACAAGAGATGGAGATACTATGCTTAGGTCTATGGAGGAGTAGGTGTTATTGGTGAGATTATAATAGGTTGGTTCTTTTCGATTTAGGAGACACGCGCTCGAGGAGAGAAGGAACTGTTCAATCAGTCGACCTCGCGCGTCATACCGAGAGTCACCTCATAGCCTGCTATGCGCATTAAAGTCTCCAAGGAGAACATAAGGTTCCGGAAGTTCATCAATTAAAGAGTGTAAATCACGTTTTTGCAACTGATAGCTAGGAGGAATGTAGATAGTGCAGATTGTGATCAGTTTATCATAAAGAACTGCTCGAACAGCCACTGCCTCAAGGGATGTTTGGAGTTGTAAGTGTGTGCATGCAATTCCTTGATTCACTATGATGGCAACACCTCCGGATGTTGTCATAGCATCAACACGGTCCTTTCAGAAATTAACGTATTTACGAAGAAAATTTGTGTGTTTTGAATTAAGGTGTGTTTCTTGTACACACAGCACTTATGGTGAGTGTTCGTGTAAGAGTTCTTGGATGTTTCAAGGTTTTTGAGAAGGCCCCTGACGTTCCATTGTAGAATTTGAGTGTTCATGGTGAATGTAAAATAGTGCTGTGTGTACGAAAAGCGAGTGGCTGTTTAGACAGGGAGTTTGAGTTCACTTAACAGGGCCGTCACCAGGCCCTGTTATTGGCTTTTTTGTTTTCTTGGCGCGCTCCAAGGAGCCACGCCGCTCTTTCGGCACTAAGGGTACCGACGTACCCATTGCCTCCTCGGAGGCACTGGATGCCCGCACGTGCGGGCTGCTAGTTCAAATTTCGGGCCTCGCCTGGTGAGGTGAGGCCTTGATACCCGAGGACTCTGAAGTCTCCGGTCTCTGTTTGGAAGTAGGTGGTGTAGCCTGGGCTACAACCGCCTTGGGGGCAGGTGCCATAACCTCCGGCTCGGTATGCGCGGGGCGAAGGAGTGGCGAGGGCTGGTGCGGCGGTGCCCCCTGACGCGCCGCATCAGCGTATGTAGCTCCGTAGAATGGAGCGACTCTTCGCCGTGCTTCATTAAATGTAATGTTCTCCTTCACTTTCAACGTAATTATTTCTTTTTCTTTTTTCCAGTATGTGCAGGAGCGTGAATATGCGGCATGGTTTCCTTCGCAGTTTACACAGTGTGGCGGTTCTTTGCAGTTCTCAGACACGTGGCCTAGAACTCCACATTGTGCACAAGTCTAGCGACCACGACAGGTTTTAGAGCCATGGCCATACCTCTGGCATAGGAAGCAACGACGAGGGTTTGGTATGTACGGCCTGATAGATGTCTTCGTGTACACCGTTTGAAAAGATTTCGGTAGTTTACTGGATGCAAACGTGAGTATTACGTGCTTTGTCGGTGTTTCCTTATTATCTCTTCTGAGGATGATTCTCTGTACATTAGTGACATTTTGGCTCTTCCACCCCTCCAAAAGTTCAGTCTCAGTCAAGTTAATTAAGTCCATGTCGGATACCACTCCGCGAGTTGTGTTCATTGACATATGTGGTGTTATGGTTATTGGTATGCCACCGAAATCTGAAAGACGGTCTAGCTTTTCAAATTGTTATTTGTCGCGTATTTCGAGGAGAAGGTCTCCACTAGCCATTTTGGTTACCTTGTATCCTGTGCCAAGAGTTTCGGTGAGACATCTAGAAACTAGGAAAGGAGAGACGGGTCTGGCTTGCTTGTCAGTTTTTTCACCGTGAATAACATGAAAGTGAGGATATGTTTCTTTTGGCTGGTTGAAAAAATTTATAGCATCGGTGCGTACCCGCTTTAAGCCGGTACGATCAGACATTAGGGGGAAAGCTCCATGCATGCCTTTTTTATTTTTGTTCAGCAGCGTTGGGGGCAACCCACCACGGAGCCCAACGAGGGGACGCTACAAGTTTACAGATGCTGAAAACTGCAGACGCCAGCCGTAGAACGCCACTATAACCCAATGCGCCTAGATCAAGGTAGGCTATTTGCACAGCGTTAACCCTAGCCGCCAGAAAATTTGGAAAAAAACAGAAGAGAGTAGAAGACAGGACACATAAATAGTAAGAGGTAAAGACAAAGATGTAGGGAGAGAGAGATACGAAAAGGCGACTGGCGATTTCTCCTTGGTGGGTCAGCCCAGGCGTGTCGTCTACGTGAAGCCAGGGCTAAAGGGGTGTGTTGCCTCTGCCGGGGGGCCTTAACGGTCCAATCACCCAGCGTCGGCTCCACCCCCAGGATCCCCTTTTCCCCGGACACGGCAAAGCCACGCACGGCTAGGCGTGAGAGGGAGTAGAAACTCCCCTGTTAGCTCGGGTCCGTGGTGTCGCTACACACCAAACGCCTACCTGCGCAGGCGCCCCTGCGGGGCACAGCAATTTAGAAGGCACACCTGATGACGTAGCAGGCCTTGGTTTTGATTGGTTTTTGTGGTTCCTTAGAAACTTGGGCTGTAATGCAAGTTTGATCTTCAGCATAGTTACTAACGTTCTGAAACTACCCTTGACAGATTAGAGGCATTTTAATACAAAACATTGTGAAATCAAATTCTTGCATTTTCGTCTTGTTCTTGTACAAAAAACTGAGAACTACACCAGTTCTCTTTTCGCAGGGGCACGCTGCACTAGGTCTTCTTGCTCGGTGTCGTCATCTGTGCGGTGCTGCTAATGGTAAAAAGGAAAACTATTTTTTCGGTGGGGACAACCTGCACTCCAAGGGGCGCCAACTACTTCAAAGTGTCTTCCCTACAAACTAAGCATTTTCTTAGCACGGAACAAGCAGTACGAGGTTTCTTGGACTATATGTTAGGTAAACACGTCGAGTAGATTGCCTTTAGCGTAACTTCACGAGGTGTATTCCCACCCTCTGTCTCTGCCTTCAACACCATCTTGCTTTTCACCATGCCATTCACCCCCTCGCCACAATCTTCTCGCAGTCATCGGGTCCATCTGCACACAGCGCGCCATAATCATGGCCTCCAATCGTACCGCCTCCTCGCAGTCATGGGGCGTTGCAACAATTCGGCAAATACATTGGAGCGCGGCATGCCATAACCTCCCGCCGCTGAACACGCAAGCCATGCTCCCGGCTTCCCCAACGCAGCTGCTGCAGCAGGAGCAATCGACATTTTTTGGGCATTTAGCTCGGAGCCACCGTCCGGTACGATGCCTAGCTAGCCAGCCTTCCGCGCAGAGCTCGGTAGTGACCACCCATCGCAACAGTGGGGCACTTTGTCACCATATAGTGAACACCAGGTCGAATCTGTACTGTCCTTAGAACGTCTGTCACAGCTTTTGCCGCCGTATCTGGTCCACCAATGTCTCGGGCAAAATTGTTTCTTGTATCTCCTCACTTTTCCTGGTGAAGCTTGCTCCTTGAGAACGCGATACCGTGGACGTCACTTCAAAGTCCGAGAAGCTTGCTTGTTTTGCTGTCAAAGCTCTCGAAATCGGTGACTTTCACAAAAAGACTGTGATTTTGATTGATGGTACTGAGCTACGTCAACTGCCTGTGCTTAGAGTTCTGACTGTAGGGTGCATGGGCTGTCAAGAAGGAGCCATCATTTGACACATAACATGACTCGCACACAAACACGGCCACTAGAGTAGAAAGAATATTACATGCACCCATGTTGTCCACTTTTGCGTGCGTCCCATATTCTTTCAGTATTGTAAATACATAGGCAGCAATTGTGAAGGGAAGAGTATTCACAAGGTATGGGGGTAGGAGGGGGGCGTGCATTTGTTTCCACAGCTAGTCACTGACATCTTCCGCTGCCTATAAAGTACAAATCATTAGAAAACAGAATTGATGATGGGTGTCCTGTAATAATACCATGCCAAGTGATGCACATATACAGAGCCTGGAGCCAAATGTTAGGCATCTTGCGCAGTGTTTATTGTTTTTATTTAAACTTTTAGTCAAGGTTTTTCACATGGCATTCGGGAAACCGTGATAGCAAGAAACGTGTATGGTAGATCAAAATAGGCTATGAAGCCCAAGTTGAAAGGCGATTGAAAACCTATTGCCAGCAACATCGACAATAAATGTAATGGGTGCGGGGATCGAAGTGTGTCTATGAAAAAAAAGCGGGAAGCAAGGTTTATTTAGAAATGATATATTTCGCGTTTTACAAAACACAATAATTTTTAGAACATTCTTACGTACTTGCGATGCACAAATAGTTCTTCATGGTGCTCAATTTTTAAGAAAAAGCATTTTCTTAGCGCCCTCAAGGAGAGGAGCATGTCATCTATATTCAGTGCAGCCCTTGCGGAACTTGGACAAGCGCGCTCATAAAGTTCATCGTGACGACGTTTCCTCCAGATGCTTTCTGGTAGCCCGTGCTTGCACACATTCTTTTAATTATGACGGTGAGATTTTAATTTTCGCTGTGTCTGGTGTGGTGGTGTGTTTCGTTATCATGAGGTGTGTTTCAAAATCATATACGACTTTTTTTGTATGTCTGTGTGCGTGAGAAGGACGACGACGAATTTTTATTGCTTGGTTGTCAGTTTTCTTGGCAGGTGAAATTATTTCTATTTCTATTGTGTTGTCGCCGGTGTTTCGCACCTAGCCTGCCCTGTACTGGTCCTTAAGACCTCTGCTCTTCTGGGGGGACCCTGCCTGCAAGTTTCGCTATAAAGGAGATGGTGGTAAACCTGCCTTGCGGCAAAAGTAGACCTGCCACTGCAAGGAAGTGGCTCAGCTCTTCAGTGACATCAGAAGCTGCTGATTCCGAGTCTGATTCTACGTGTGATGACTCGGATGCATTTCTAACTGCTAAGCATCGACAGCCTAGACGGAAGTCCGCGGCATCGTCCTCAAGTGAAGAGACCATTATATACAACAGCATCACACGACAGTTGCTTATGTGCCCGTCGACGTCACGGTAAGCCTGAATGCTGTCTCCAAACAGAAGCTTCATGACTATTTCTTCAAATCGCCCTAGTTTGATTCAAGAAGTTCGAGTGAATCCCAAGAAAAATATCATTGCCGTAGACACAACAGATGAGATGATGGTGCAAACCCTGCTAAGTCTGTCTCAGCTATGCAACGTCAACGTGCGGGCTTTTGTTCCACAGGGCGCTAATGTAACAGCTGGAGCTATATCGCATGTAGACCTAGAACTTTCAGACGACGATTTAAAAAGTATGATAGTTTGCAAGCCAGCATGCAGAGTCATCAGCGCTCGAAGGCTTGGCTCTTCGAAGTGTGTGAAGGTTCTTTTCGGGTGCGAAAAGCTACCTAGTGACATAAAGGCTTGACTAATGCGGTACCTGGTCAGACCTTTCATGCGAAAGCCTCTACAATGCCGCAAATGTCTCAAACCTGGGCATGTACAGGGTTTCGGCACAAGTGTTGGGGTCTGTGCTAAATTTGGTGCAAACCTAACGTAAAACTTTGCAACAGTGCGACATCACGCTGCCTTAACTGTAATGGCGAACAATTGGCAACGGACAAAGAATGTCCCAAGCTAAAGAAAAAATGGATTGTTTTTTAAGAGAAAGCTAAAAAAGAGAGAAGTCCAATACGTGGACTTGGAGAAGTCCAATACGTGGCAATTCTTCAAGGATGTTAGGTGCGTGGATCCTCTGCAAGTTTGGTGTCTTCCACAGAAGAGGACAGAGTTGACAGGCGTGCCTCAGCTTGCAGAAGAATCACTTGCTCTAGCTGCCGAATGGCAGATTTACCTGAAGACTGCACAAGAACTGAAGACCAGTGACAGGGACCTGGCTCCATTTGTGTCCAAGCAACACGATCCAGGAGCAGACTTCAATATCCTGGCTTCCTGGGCAGGGATGGAGCAGCTTACTCCAACCCTTCAATCAATCGCCTTGAAATACTTGGTGATACCAATCAATTCTGTTGATGCAGAGAGATCATTTAGTCGCTATGGTGACATTATTTCCCACAAGCGTAACTCTCTTAGTGAAGAGAGCACCAAGCACCATCTGATGCTGTGCCACAACAGCTCTCTCCAATTTTAAATATTGCAGTCATGTTGCGAGCCTGAAAGTGTGATAAATAAGTTGTTACGTGTGCCTTCTTGCATTTCTTTATTATTGCCACAGAATTTTGCATGTTTAGAGTTGCTGCGGAATTTCGCATATTTTACCGCAGGGGCGCCTGCGCAAGTAGGCGTTTGGTGTGTAGCGACACCACGAACCCGAGCTAACGGGGGAGTTTCGGCTCCCTCCCACGCCTAGCCGTGCGTGGCTTTGCCGTGTCCGAGGAAAAGGGGATCCTGGGGGTTGAGCCGACGCTGGGTGATTGGACCGTTAAGGCCCCCCGGCAGAGGCAACACACCCCTTTGGCCCCGGCTTCACGTAGACGGCACCCCTGAGCTGACCCACCCAGGGGAATCGGCAGTCGCCTTTTCCTATCTCTCTCTCCCTACATCTTCGTCTTTATCTCTTACTATTTATCTGTCCTGTCTTCTACTCTCTTCCGTTTACTTTCAAACTTCCTGGCGGCTAGGGTTAACCCTGTGCAAATAGCCTACCTTGGTCTAGGCGCATTGGGTTATAGTGGCGTTGTACGGCTGGCGTCTGCAGGTTTCAGCATTTGTAACCTTGTAGCGTCCCCTTGTTGGGCTCCATGGTGGGTGGCCGCCAACGCTGCTGAACAACAATAAGGAAGACATGCATGGAGCATCCCCACTACTGTCTGATCGTACCGGCTTAAAGCCGGTACGCACCGATTATCTCACCAAAGAAGGATTGGCCACCCTAGTGCAGTATCTGGCCACCCCCTCCCGTAGGCATTCGTCAATTAACTCACGGCCCTCAGTCTCCACCAGCTGCGGAGCAACTGACCACGGCGGCGGTCAGATCTGCAAAGCAGCAGAGGGTGCTAGGAATCTCTGGATACGGACAGGCCATCATTGGAACTTGAACTTAGCAACGTTTAACGTTAGAACGTTATCTAGTGAGGGAAGTCTAGCTGTATTATTCGAGGAGCTAGAAGGCATTAAATGGGATATAATAGGGCTGAGTGAGGTTAGGAGGACAGATGAGGCCTATACTGTGCTACAGAATGGGCACGTCATTTGCTATCGGGGCTTGGCAGACAGAAGAAAACTGGGAGTAGGGTTCCTAATTCACAGAAACATAGCTGGCAACATAGAGGATTACTATAGCATTAATGAAAGGGTGGTAGGCATTGTAATTAAACTGAATAAAAGATACAAAATGAAAGTAGTACAGGCTTACGCGCCTACATCCAGCCATGAGGACGCTTCAGTTGAAAGCTTCTATGAAGACGTGGAATCGGCAATGAGTAAGGTGAAAACACAGTATACTATAGTAATGGGCGACTTTAATGCAAAGGTAGGGAAGAAGCAGGCTGGAGACCAGGCAGTAGGAGATTATGGCATCGGCACTAGAAACGCCAGAGGAGAGCTACTAGTAGAATTCGCAGAACGCAATAACCTGCGTATTTTGAATACCTTGTACCGAAAACGAGAAAACCGCAAGTGGACATGCAGGAGCCCTAATGGCGTAAATAAGAACGAAATAGACTTTATAATGACTGCACACCCAGGAGTCGTGCAGGATGTGGAAGTGGTTGGCAAGGTAAGATGCAGTGACCATAGAATGGTACGGGCTCGAATCCGCCTAGACTTGAAGAAGGAACGACAGAAACTGATACGCAAGAAGCCAATCAATGAGCTGGCACTGAGAGGGAAAGTACAGGAATTCATAGTGTCACTGCAGAACAGGTACTCTGCTCTTAGCGAGGAAACCAACCTTAGCGTAGATACAATGAATGATCATCTGACGAGTATCATCACGGAGTGTGCAGTGGAAGTTGGAGGCAGGGTAGCAAGACAGGACACCGGCAAGCTTTCCCGGGAAACGAAGAACCTAATTAGGAAGCGTCAAATCATGAAAGTGTCAAGTACAACAGACAAAATAGAACTGGCAGAGCTTTCGAAGCTGATTAATAGACGTAAAGTATGCGATGTAAGAAGGTATAACATGGAGAGAATTGAGCACGCTCTGAAAAACGGAGGAAGCGTCAAAGCAGTGAAGAGGAAACTTGGGATAGGCAAAAGGCGGATGTATGCACTAAGGGACAAAGAAGGCAAATTAACTACCAATATGGATAGGATAGTTAAAATAGCGGAGGAGTTTTACAGAGATCTGTACAGTAGCCGAGACAACCACGACCTTAATACTATAAGAACTAGCAGTAACCCAGACGACACCCCACCGGTAATGATAGAAGAAGTCAAAAATACTATAAGAACTAGCAGTAACCCAGACGACGCCCCACCGGTAATGATAGAAGAAGTCAGAAAAGCTTTGGAGAGCATGCACAGAGGCAAAGCTGCTGGTGAGGATCAAGTAACATCAGATCTGCTGAAAGATGAAGGACAGATTGTGTTAGAAAAACTAGCCACTCTATTTACGAGGTGTCTTCTGACGGGAAAAGTACCAGAGTCTTGGAAGAACGCTAACATCATCTTAATACATAAGAAAGGAGATGACAAGGACTTGAAGAATTAGAGGCCGATCAGCTTGCTCTCTGTAGTATACAAGCTATTTACAAAGGTAATTGCTAGTAGAGTAAAGAAAACATTAGAATTCAATCAACCAAAGGAACAAGCAGGATTTAGAACAGGCTACTCAACAATTGACCACATTCATACTATCAATCAGGTAATAAAGAAATGCTCAGAGTATAACCAACCACTATACATAGCCTTCATAGATTACGAGAAGGCGTTTGATTCAGTAGAAATATCAGCCGTCATGCAGACACTGCGGAATCAGGGCGTAGATGAAATATATATAAACATTCTGGAAGAAATCTACAGGGGATCAACTGCTACCATAGTGCTTCATAAAAAAAGCAACTGAATACCAATAAAGAAGGGTGTAAGGCAGGGGGACACAATCTCCCCAATGGTATTCACTGCGTGCTTACAGGACGTTTTCAGAAGTCTAGAATGGGAACAGTTAGGGATAAGAGTTAATGGAGAGTATCTCAGTAACCTGCGCTTCGCCGATGACATTGCATTGCTGAGTAACTCAGGGGACGAATTGCAACTCATGATTACGGAGTTAGACAAGGAGAGTAGAAAGGTGGGTCTTAAAATTAGTCTGCAGAAAACGAAAGTAATGTACAACAACCTCGGAAAGGAGCAGCGCTTTGCGATAGGTAATAGTGCACTTGAAGTTGTAAAAGACTATGTCTACTTAGGGCACGTAATAACTGCAGAGCCTAACCACGAGATTGAAGTAACTAGAAGAATAAGAATGGGGTGGAGCACATTCGGCAGGCACTCTCAAATTATGACAAGTAGATTGCCACTGTCTCTCAAGAGGAAGGTATATAACAGCTGTATCTTGCCGGTACTTAGCTACGGAGCAGAAACCTGGAGACTCACAAAGAGGGTTCAACTTAAATTGAGGACGACGCAGCGAGCAATGGAAAGAAAAATGGTAGGTGTAACCTTAAGAGACAAGAAGAGAGCAGAGTGGATTAGGGGACAAACGGGAGTTAAGGATATCATAGCTGCAATAAAGAAGAGGAAATGGACATGGGCCGGGCATGTAGCACGTAGACAGGATAACCGCTGGTCATTAAGGGTCACCAACTGGATTCCCAGAGAAGGGAAGCGGGGTAGGGGGAGACAGAAGGTTAGGTGGGCAGATGAGATTAAGAAGTTTGCGGGTATAAATTGGCAACAGCAAGCACAGGACCGGGTTAACTGGCGGAACATGGGAGAGGCCTTTGTCCTGCAGTGGACGTAGACAGGCTGATGATGATGATGATGATGATGATGATGATGAAAAAATACCATCATCAGAAATGACGCTTCGTCACAGTACTCGTCAAGTAGCTGGCAACGGCACAAATGAAGATGCACATGTACGTCCGAAGAATAGTACAACCAGGAAGAATCGAAGCGACAAAGGAAGGCGCAATTTCAGCATTTCGGCAACATCGTGGCCGGTGCTACCATCAAAGCCGTCGGACACAACCTCCTCAAATGTCACGCGTCATAACGTTTCGGAACCAGCTTCCGCCAAGGCCATGTCTGCAGTAGAATATAACTGTAAACAGGGCACCAGAAATGGCTCCAGCCAACGATGATGCCCAACATGTAACCATGCTTAAGATGCTTGTTAACGTCGTCAGATGTCTCATAGCGGGTCGTCAAACACCAGAAGCACCCTGGCGAAAATTCTTATAAATAACTGATAGGCTATCAGGTTACTGGCAGTTGTATCAGTCTATAGGTGTATGAGTCTATGAGTGTATCAGTCTATGAGTGCATCAATCTATCAGTGTACCAGTATGCATCTACGTTCCACGTTCCACGTTCCATTTCCCAAGTTTTTATTATCGTCCCAAAACACCGCACGATTCTCAGCGCAAACCACGCCTGCAGTTTTCTAGAAGGTTCCGGACTGTAGTAGATCATTTCGATAAGATCACGCCCACTGTGCGAACGGTACAGATTGTTCTGGAACCTACGCCACTGCCAGCGATAGTGCTAGAACATTCGACGGCAATAGTATAAATGCCGACGCGCTTCGCTGCTTGTCAGTTGTTGATCGAAGGCCGACGCTCCGTTCGCCGCTATCAGTCCGAGACTGCTCTCTGTGCGAGACTGCTGCTGTGATTGGACTTTCCGTTTACCAGGCACAGGTTCGCCCAAATAATCAGTGAAATCCCAACACGAAGTCCCCTGTCTTCGGCCACGTCACGACCCCGTGACATCTGGTGGAGGTGCTGCTTCGTTCATGTACCGGACGCCCCCGTCAAGCCGTGAACCGAGCCCACGTCGCGGAGAAGACACCGACGCCAACCAGGAGCAGCAGACAAGCCGCCGACAGCAAGGGCTACCACCGGAGTATGGGCTTCTACCAGACTAGGCGCTGAAAACGAAGGCCATGACCGCGACTGCAGCGACAATGACAACGGCAGCGTCCCAGCCCACGATGGTCATGCATCAACCCAGGGAACCACCGATTTTCCATGGGTCATCGTTCGAAGACCCGGAGTCCTGGCTAGAAACATACGACCGTGTGGCCGCCCTCAACCACTGGGACCATGACGAAAAGCTGCGTCGTGTGTTCTTCTATTTGGAAGACACCGCAAGGACTTGGCTTGAAAATTGGGAGTCCACGCTCTGAACGTGAGATGTTTTCTGCGGCGCATTTCTGCAAACGTTCGCGAGCGTCGCTCGCAAAAAGAGGGCCGCTGCTTTATTAGAGACTCGGGTTCAGCTACCAAATAAAAATGTCGCCATTTTCACAGAAGAAATGACCCGACTATTCCGTCACGCTGACCCAGACATGCCTGAGGAGAAAAAAGTTCGTTTCCTCATGCGAGGGGTCAAACAGGAGCTCTTCGCGGGACTGATGAGAAACCCACCGATAATCGTCCAAGAGTTTGTAGCCGAAGCGACCACTATCGAAAAGACCCTGGACATGCGCACCAGGCAGTATAATCGTCGCCTGACTGCAGACTGCGCTGCTGCTCAAGCCAGTAACTCCGGAGACCTGCGTGAAACGATCCGAGCAATCGTGCGGGAAGAGCTTCGCAAGCTGTTGCCTTCGGCACAGCCTCAAGTGGATTGAATTGCCGACATTGTGCGAGAAGAAGTTCGGCAATCGCTTCCAATTCCCCACGCACCGCTGCCCGAGCCAGAAGCTATGAGCTACGCCGCTGCACTGCGCCACAACGCTCCTCCCCGTCCAGGCCAAAACGCCACCCCATCGCACTTCCGTCGACAGACGCCACCGCCGCCACCCCCCCCCCACCGACGTCATACCGTTCGCCAGCGGCCCAGCGCAGTGCACCGAGGAGGACTGACGTCTGGCGCACCCCTGACCATCGCCTTCTCTGCTACCACTGCGGCGAGGCCGGACACACATACCGCCGTTGCCAGTACCGACAGATGGGACTGCGTGGCTTCGCCGTCAACGCACCGCGTCCACAGCCAGGAGAACGACCACGTGACATCGCCGACTACCTGACAGGAACTCGGTGGACACCACGAAGCCCTTCGCGTTCACCATCGCCCAGTCGCCGCACGTCACCGCACCACCGGCAGTACTCTGGCCCAACGCGGGGCCGGTCTCCTAGCCCGTATCCGGGAAACTAAGGGCAGCAACCGGTGGAGGTGCGGTTGCTGTGCGACGAACTACCGAAGATCCTCCGACGACGACGACGCCGCGACGGAGCTTTCCGAACACATCGCCAACCAGGCAAAGCCCTGACGGCAAAAGCTCATTTACCGAAGGTGGCCTGACGACGCAGCATGGAAGCAGCGGAACAAGCCGACGCAGCCGTGACCCGACGCCACGCCCTAACGGTAATGCGCGACGGCAAACTAGCGACCTCGACGTTCTTATCGACGGCCACAGTGTGACCGCTCTCGTCGATACTGGAGCCGACTATTCTGTCATCAGTGGGTCGTTCGCCGCGAAGTTAAAGAAAGCTAGGACAGCTTGGAAAGGCCCTGAAATCCGCACAGCCGGAGGTCATCTCGTAACGCCTGCAGGAATCTGCACAGCGAGAGGCACCATTAACAGCCATATATATTCTACAGACTTCATAGTCCTATAGCATTGCTCGAGAGATGTCATCCTTGGCATGGACTTCTTATGCCTCCATGGTGCTGTCATCAACCTAAAAACAAAGTCGATAACGTTATCCACAGAGGAAGCACTACCGCCGCGCACGCCGTCAGGACACCATGCCTTGAATGTGCTGGAAAAACAAGTCACCATTCCGCCTCGCTCAAGCGTCAATATTTCAGTCGGCGCTCCTAAATCACCTGACTTGGAAGGCGTCGTTGAAGGCAGTCAGCATCTGTTGGTCACCCGAAATATTTGCGTCGCAAGAGGAATTGCAGAGCTGCGGGGAGGCAAAGCAACGGTTATGCTCACGAATTTCAGCAATGAGTACAAACATGTGAACAAAGGAACAACGGTCGCATACATCGAAGAAATTGTCGAAGCCACCAGTGCTTTCGCCCTCGCCGATTCTGCGGAACCTGCTCAGAGGAACCAAGCCCCTCCCATAGCTTTCGACATCAATCCCAGACTTCCGAACTATAAGCAAGAACAGCTCAAGGCCCTGCTCCTGCAATACGAAGATTGCTTTTCGTCGTCATCGAAAATTCGGCAGACCCCAATCACGAAACATCGCATCATAACCGAAGAAAATGCCAGACCACTCCGTCAGAGTCCGTACAAGGTTTTGACGCGAGAACGTGAGGCCATGAAGAGACAAGTTGATGAAATGCTGCGGGATGACATTATCCAGCCGTCCAAGAGTCAATGGGCATCCCCCGTGGTGTTAGTGAAGAAAAAGAATGGGACCCTACGTTTCTGCGTTGATTATCGCCGCCTGAACAAAATCACAAGAAAGGACGTGTATCCCCTCCCACAAATAGACGACGCTCTTGATCGGCTCCATAACGCCAAGTACTTTTCGTCAATGGACCTCAAGACTGGCTATTGGCGAATCGAAGTCGACGAATGAGACCGAGAGAAGACGGCGTTTATAACACCGGACGGCCTCTTCGAGTTTAAGGTGATGCTTTTTGGACTTTGCTCAGCGCCTGCAACGTTTCAACGCGTTATGGATACAGTACTGGCAGGATTGAAGTGGCAGACTTGCCCTGTGTACTTGGACGACGTCGTCGTGTTTTCCTCGAGTTTCGACGAGCATCTTCGGCGCCTTGAAACTGTACTTCAAGCCATCAAGACTTCCGGACTCACACTGAAGCCAGAAAAGTGCAGATTTGCGTATGAGGAGCTCTTGTTTCTGGGGCACGTTATCAGCAAGTCTGGAGTTCGTCCCGATCCACGGAAAACATCATCCGCCATCGCCGACTTCCCGCCACCCACTGACAAGAAAGCCGTGCGCCGATTTCTGGGCCTGTGTGCCTATTATAGGCGGTTCGTGAAAAACTTCGCCCACATCGCCGATCCGCTCACTAACCTTACCAAGGCCGACATGGAGTTTAAGTGGGAAACGCCGCAAGAACATGCTTTCCAGGAGCTTAAACATCGCCTCCAGACGCCTCCGTTACTAGCCCATTTTGACGAATTCGCCGAGACAGAAATACATACTGACGCAAGCAGCGTAGATCTTGGCGCCGTTCTTGTGCAGAGGGCTGACGGACTTGAAGGGGTTATTAGTTACGCCAGCCGATCGCTATCCAAAGCAGAAGCAAATTATTCCACAACAGAAAAGGAGTGCCTCGCCATCATCTGGGCTACGTCGAAATTTCGCCGCTACCTCTACGGCAGGCCCTTCAAAGTTGTGAGCGACCACCACGCATTGTGTTGGCTAGCCACCTTGAAGGACCCCTCAGGTCGCCTCGCACGATGGAGCGTGAGACTTCAAGAATATGACATTACTGTCATTTACAAGTCCGGCAAAAACACTCCGACGCCGACTGTCTCTCTCGTGCGCCTGTCGACCAACCGCTACCCGACGACCCGGATGACGACTACTTCTTAGGAACGATAACTACCGACGACTTCGCTGAACGACAGAGGGCCGACCCGGAACTAAAGGCCCTAATAGAATACCTCGAAGGCAGGACCGCCGAAGTCCCGAAGGTATTCAAGCGCGCACTTGCGTCGTTCTTTCTACGAAACGGTCTTCTACAAAAGAAAAACTTTTCACCGCTTCGAGCTAAGTACCTCCTTGTGGTGCCTTCAGCTCTGCGACCAGAACTCCTGCAGGCCCTTCACGACGATCCGACGGCAGGGCACTTCGGTGTTTCTCGCACGCTCGCGAGGATACAAGAAAGGTACTGCTGGCCACGTCTTACCACCGACGTCACTCGTTATGTGAGAGCATGCCGGACTGTCAGTGACGCAAGACACCGCCGACAAGGCCAGCGGGATTTCTGCAGCCAATTGATCCACCTTGCCGACCTTTCCAGCAGAATGGTATGGACCTACTGGGGCCATTCCCGACGTCGGCTTTCGGAAACAAGTGGATCGTGGTAGCTACCGACTACCTCACCCGCTACGCCGAGACAAAAGCCCTGCCAAAAGGCAGTGCATCCGAGGTAGCTAAATACTTCGTCGAAAATATCGTCCTACGTCATGGCGTCCCGGAGGTCCTTATCACCGACAGAGGAACGGCATTCACTGCCGACTTAACTCAAGCAATCTTGGCATACAGCCAAACAAACCACCGCCGGACGACACCGTACCACCCACAGACCAACGGCCTCACCGAGCGGCTTAACAAAACGATCGCCGACATGCTGTCAATGTACGTCGATGTCGAACACAAGACGTGGGACGCCATTCTTCGTATGTGACCTTCGCATACAACACGGCGGTGCAGAAGACGACGGAGATATCTCCATACAAATTGGTCTACGGAAGGAGCCCGGCTACGACGCTCGATGCCATGTTACCCAACGTCACCGACGAAGAAAACCTCGATGTGAGCGAGTACCTTCAACGCGCCGAAGAAGCCCGACAACGTGCGCGCCTCCGTATCAAGAATCAACAGACGACCGACAGCCACCGTTACAACCTTCGACGACGCTTCGTGGAATACCAGCCCGGTGAACGTGTTTGGGTGTGGACGCCGATACGCCGACGTGGACTAAGTGAAAAGCTTCTGCGACGGTACTTCGGACCGTACAGGGTGGTTCGACGGCTCGGCCCACTTGATTACGAGGTTGTCCCCGACGGCATCACGAACTCTCAACGACGCCGATCGCGACCTGAAGTCGTCCATGTCGCGCGCCTCAAGCCGTTTCATGCGCGTTAACAAACTGAACTAGTGTTTTTTGTATTATTGTTGTATCGTAAGTTATTCATTGTACTTTCTTGCATTATTATTGTACTTTCATCCTTAGTTAAAGCATCGGGACGATGCCTTTTTTGAGAGGGGGGCAATGCCACGTTCTATTTCCCAAGTTTTTGTTATCGTCCCAAAACACCGCACGATTCTCAGCGCAAACCGCGCCTGTAGTTTTCTAGAAGGTTCCAGACTGTGATCATTTCGATAAGATCACGCCCACTGTGCAAACGGTACAGATTGTTTTGGAACCTACGCCACCGCCAGCGATAACGCTAGAAAATTCGACGGCAAGAGTATAAATGCCGACGCGCTTCGCCGCTTGTCAGTTGTTGATCGAAGGCCGACGCTCCGTTCGCCGCTATCAGTCCGAGACTGCTATCTGTGCGAGACTGCTGCTGTAATTGGACTTTCCGTTTACCGGGCACAGGTTCGCCCAAATAAACAGTTAAATCCCAACACGAAGTCTCCTGTCTTCGGCCACGTCACGACCCCGTGACATCTACCAGCCTATAAGTGTAGCATTCTACTCTGATTAGGTCACAAGCCAATCGGTGCAAGGCCAACTGGCAGGTGCACCACTAAATCACAGCAAACAGGACACAATTGTGAACAGAGAAATAAAAATATATTTTAATTGATGTGCCATTGCTTTGTTAATCTTTTGATTTTATCCAGTCATTTTGTTTGGCAATGCTTTACAGAGGAGATTTTTCTTTTGCTCTACGTCTCCGATCGGAACGGGGTGCTTAAAAAAATGGCTGAAGAAATCTGCATGATCACAAACAAGGCACATATGGGCACTTGGTAAGCAACAATCATGTGCACAATAATTAGATGAGTTAATACGACAAGGAAACAAGTAGTAGGGCTACCAGTCTGTTTCTATTTTATTGTTTATTATTAGTGTGTGGATTCTTGCATAAAAGTACCCAGCTCCAGTAGGCATAAACTTGGCTTGAAGCTTTAGTAAGTAATTATAACACAAGTTGGCAGTGAAATCTCGGCTGATTATGTGCAAGAATAGAGCCACCAACTTCCATGAATTTTGGTCGGATTGGGAAACTTGACCTACCTTAAAGCACAGCATATTTTTTTTTGTCCAAGGGAGGTTTCGTCTCCCCTATTGTCCGAGTTCTCCCCTTTAGTCTCCCCTTTAGTCAACAAAAGTTGACATGCACGAAATACGCACAAATGCTGCCGCGAACCTGCCATTAATGACGATGGCAATGTCATTTGTGGATCTTCCGAGTAGTTTATGCAACCACGACCTCTTCCTGAACATAACGCAATTTAGGTTTTGAAAACAAAGTATTAATATTGCGAAACATTTACTTCATGTTTTTCAAAGTCTATACGGTAGTTTTTTAAAGCTTACAGCCAATAATATATAAACAACGAACGCAGTTATTGTAACGTGGTGTTGCTGCGCATAGTCTCCGAGACAACATGTGCGCAACGGTGGGCATGCGGTGGCAATTTCGGAGGTCATGCGCTCTGTCGCCATACTCTTGTTGGTTAGGCTAGGTGGCATTAGCCACCTCCCATTCTAAAGGGTGCAGCCATATTAATTCATCCATTCACCCATCACATCATCATGGCTACAATCATCTAGCTATGATGGCCGTCAGCGACCACCATGGCGACCGCAGTACGCGGGCAGGTGTCCTGTGGGGTCACTACCTCGCCTTGTGATCTCGCGGCACGTGTTTTAGTTTTCAGCCAATTCCGCGCCGCGTGCACAACCTTCAAGGCACAGAAAGCAGGTTGTGAATATAAAGCCTTTATCGATATCATTAATCTTTTCCCGGCCTCTTATGATCAGCCCGCAGCATTATTTTGAATTTGTGTCAAGTTTGACAAGAGCGGGATTCAATTCAACCCCAGCTTCGATCAAGGATGCGCTATTCGGAGCCTGGAACGCAATATGTAGTACCTTTGACAATGAACTTATATCTTAAATTGGTGGATGCGCAGTCGGCCAACCAGCTACACTCAGCAAGAGCATTCTTCAGTCTTTAGCTGGTAATCGATGTTCTGGAGTAGCGGCGTCAGACACGCGAAGTCAGAGTTATGCGCATGGTTGGAGCGATGAAAATCCTGATCCTGACGACAGTTACGGCTTCAAGGAAAACTCACTCGAGCGATTCCGACCTAACTGCAGATGCGGCTCCCGACAATGCTGGCATGACCAACACTTTTTATATGCACAAAACATCCTAGTCAAACTTTTTCTCAGCGACAGATTCGGCGAACTTAACTCCTATTGCCTCCAGAGGTGCCAACCCTAACAGTACATGGTGCTAAGGACTGACGACATAACATGTTTGGCGAGAAGTTTGAAACTTGGCGAGAACTTAGAAGGAAGGCAGCTTATATTGGTTGGTATAGCATGACGATAGTTATAGCGCGAGAACAAAACGACGACACAGAGACAAGAAGGACACGTGTCTTTCGTGTTCTTCCTGTCTCTGTGTCGTCGTTTTGTTCTCGCGTTATAACTATCGTCTCTCCCAGAACATTTAGTCTTGGACTGCTAGCACCTGTTAAGATGTCGTTGGCCTTTTTTAAGCTCGTGGGAAGACCAGGAAATGATGCTGGAATTACGGAAACTTCTGCCCCCAAGTCAACGTTTGTAAAAACAGGCCTTGCATTAACCAATACCTGAACGTAACGCGCCTTGGCGCCAGGCGCCTCCTCTGCACCTAGAAAAATTTCCCCAGTGTCATTTTGTACGCTTGTAGCTTGGAGAAGCTACAAGCTTGTTCAAGCTACAAGCTTGCTCGCTTGTAGCTTGGAGAAGTCCCTTTGAGGCACACCTTTCAAAAATGTTTCTTTAAGCCACAGTTAAACCACTTCTGCACTCTAGCTGGACAGTCTGTCCAAGGGTGGAAGTGGCAGCCGCAGAAGATGCACTCGAATAGTGGAGTTTATTGACGCAAGGGCCAGATATGACCAAAGAGCGCCAAAGCGATGATAATGAACTGTGGGATGTGCAGTGTAGATAAAACAGATGTGACGTGGCTGTGAATTGGCCTAAAAACAGTCGCTGTAGGTGCGTAAAAATATACATAAAGTAAAATTTTGACAATGACAAATGATGCGAATTATGGAGACATAAAATGGTTTAAAAGTGACAAGTATGTGAAATAAAAACTTGGCATGGAGCCCCGGTGCCTCGACAAAGCCCTTAAAACAAGAGCATGGAGGCCTGGGCTCGTTGAAAGCTTCTATCACAGTGGTATCCTCTAAACAGAGGATGCGCTATGAACCTGTTGGGCTAAAAACATTCAATACTACATCCTTTAAAAAGCTTAAAACTGATTTTGCATCAAAAAGCGGCTCTTCATCGAGAAACATAATCGGATGTAAAGGAAGATTATAGCGGTATGCTAAAGCAAAATATTTCTTTCTCTCCCTTGCAGCTTCGGCACACTCCAGGAGGACGTCGAGGACGGTTATCCTGTCGCCAGAAGATGCACTGTCTTTCGTAACGAACTGCTGGCGGCCGGGTGTCCTCACTGCGGCGCGGTTTCGTGCGGTGATCCACTGCTTCGACGTTGACTTCTTCACATAGATTGGACTGAGTGCTGTCGCGAGCCTCGTTGGAGTTGCGAAGCTCTGCTTGTTGCTGCTGAACTATCTCTTTCAGGTGGGCCTTCGCTAGAGCTGTCGCAAGAGATAGCTTCGGGTCCATTTGGAGCAACTCGGAAAGTTTTTCGTCCCGCAGGGCAATGACAAACCGGTCTCAGATGAAGTGCTGCTTGAATTCTCCAAAGTCACATTTTTCCGCCAAGATGTGTAGAGCCATCATGAACTGGTCAATAGACTCGCCCGGCATCTGGTGCCGCTTGTGAAAGCAAGCGCTCTCGTACAGAACATTTGTATCCTTGATGAAGTACTCATCGAACTTCTTTTTGACCTGCTCAAACTTCTTCGAATCTTCTGCAGAGAGATTGAAGGTAACGAAGATGTCTCTTGCTTGCTGTCCCATGGTGTACAGCAGAGTGTGCACTTGCGTCTCTTCCGAGCGCTCATTCAGGCTTGACGCATACCGATAGTCGTCGAAATGTTGTATCCATGCCGGCGCCTCCAAGGTAGTGTCAAAGCGCAGCGGCGGTGGTTGCTGAAGGCGCGGTGGAGGTGGCGGTGGTGCAGTGGCCATTGCTGCCTCTGCTTGTGCCGACTTCTCGATGGCTCTTTTTTTCCCGATGGCGTTAAAGGTGGGCGGACCACATAACATCTGTCTCCATGTTGTAGCGGCGCCCGCTGCTATCAGTCGGTGATCGGTGAAAGAACGGAGGCGACAGCAGTCCAGGCAATAGACAAGCAAGAAAAAACCTAGCCGTTTATTTCGCAGTGGTTTAAGTAGCAACTGTGAAATCTGTACGTCGTGTATCCATACATGAGCCAGGCGCGGTGAATCGGCGCGTCATGTAGGAGCGCGCTTTCAGCACACAGGAAACACGTTCCGGCGCAATATGTTGAATAGTTGGACAAGTTTATATAGGCAGCTTGCACTTGCGCAATGATGCCAACTGGAACATGTGAATTATCAATACCAGAAGCAGATATGTAGCACTGATGCTCGCGAAAGTGCTTGCCCTGGACACTGCTACATGAATCAACTTCAGCGCATGGCCACTAACTACATCTGACGCTAACCCGACGTGACGGCTCTCTAGTACTTATGTTATGTTTATAAAATTGGGTAGCCAACACTGAAACCACTATTATCGTTTCACGAAAATTAGCGTCTATTTGAGTAGTTTCGAAACCTGGCGTAGCTCTGTGGTAAAGTGCTTTATTGGCACCCAGAATGCTTGGGTTTGATTCTAGCTGGGACTCATCGGGACACCCTACACACGTTGGGTATTTCTTAGCACTCGTGCGTTTATATTGCCCATATGTGTTCGCGTCATTCCTGAGTCGATACCAAGTGTCAATCACCCGTGGCACATACCCGCCGGTGGTTATGTGCCACTGTCTGGCGGGAGGCGTTTGACGACGTTCATTTTTCTTACATCACATTTACATTACAATTACCTGGCATAACATATCTTATACTTCACTTGGCGTGATTGTCTAACTTGAATCACATTGTGTCTAACGAAGAAAACGAGCCCTTAATTGAAGTCTTACTTCATTCATAGCGAAAGTCTGGTTCTGGCAGACTTGAAGCCTTAAGATGCTATGGGTTAGAATATTGGTCAGCTGTTATCTAATATTATCACGTGCTACGTGATGCCAAACAGGCAAGAAGAGGGCTCCACGGTCGCCGCCATGGCAACGGGTGGCACTGACAGACAATCCCACGTTCATTTCACATATATATTGTCGTGCGTTATAAATTGCAGGGGGTTTATTCAAAAACATGGACAACGGAACTCGTAGAGATGCTCTCAGAGAAGTCCGCTACGATTGTCATCTTCTTCACTCGCCTGCGCTGTGCCTCTGGAGCAAATCTGCGTTCTTCGTTGTCGTCGCTACCTCGCCGCTAAATGCAGCTATGCACGCGGTAATATCGACCCAATAAAGTGGATAGGGAGATAGCCGTCGTGGTAGCTATGTTGGAGAGCATATGACACGTCATTCGAAGGTCAAAGGTTCGGTCCTTGCTCAGGGCAAGTTATTTTTCTGTCCACCTTTCTTTCTTCACATTTAGAGTACGGTTGCTTCTAATAACATCCTCTACACTTTCCTTCGCATTATTGTCAGTTAGTTCTCATTAATATTGTGTCTAACAAAGAAAACGAGCCATTATTGGTACGCTTTTTTTTTCTGGCAAGAAAATGTACTGCAGCCATGTTTTCTAAGTATGTTTTAGTGTTTTACCTGTTTTTAATGAATAGTTCATATTTCGAGCCTTCATCTTCCCTTGAAATATGTTAAATGGGTTTTTGACCGACATTACAGTCCTTGGAATATAATAGTGATAGCCTTGAAAGTCCTTGAAAAATCCATATTTTTGTCACGTAAACGAACATCAACCCTGTTAAGTCTAATGCTGAGCAATGACTGTGGACAGCAGTGTAAAGCTATGACTGCAGCTCTTTACGTGACACTCCACCGTATCTACACGTTGATGGTGCTATGAAGTCTCGGTGAGATACTTTATTTAGAACGAAAGTACAAAAGGGCATTGCTGTCTTGTAAAATAAAGTGAATATAAGTTCCGCTTCATTAGATTCTCAATAAAATAACAGGGCAGAAAGAAAAAAATTCTTTGGGAACTAAAAAAAATGCGCCTTGTTTCGCTGAGAAGCCGACAACCCGTAATCGTGCTGCAGTGGCTGCTACGTTTTGGACTGATTACTTGTTGGTTTGAAACTGGTTGAAGGTTTGGCTCCCAACTATTGTAAATGCTTTTTGATGAAGTTAAAAATGCACAAGGTAGTAGAGGTATCATTAAGGTTTCGTGCAGTGTGTTTCACTCTGTTCAAGAGGCAGTCGCTGTAGCAATGTTAGTACTACATTCAATGATCCGCTATTGCTGCAGGCTCACTTCTTCGATGCCAAGAACTTCGAAGAAGGGTCCACGCCACAAGGTCGCTGCCGCTTCGTATCATGCCACATGTGTGGAAGGATGTGGCATTACATCAGGAATTCCCCGCACAAGGACAACATCTTCGTTGCCAAGAAGAAAAGTTCGGGAGAGCCCAGGTACCGTGCAAATGGACGTTATGCGAAAAATATTTCCGGAAGGTAGGGGATGGCGGTGCCCTATTTTAAACGCGAATGCATTGCTCAGTCGGGCTATGTCGGGCGTCCATCAATATCCGTCTACCGCCCTCGCCCATAGCAACAGCTGTGGGCGCACGCGCTTATTCTCGCCCCTAAGAACGGAAGCCCCTACCTCCTTGACTTGAACTTGAGTTGCCACCGCCATAATGAAAAACGTTGGAAACGCATTTGTTGCGTTTGTGCTGCTAGCATTTGTGTAGCATATGTGTTCAACCATGCACGCTATAGCTACTAGAGCTGTAAACGCATACTACGTTTCTCGCGACCGAAAAACGCCACGTGCGGTGAACGGGCGCTGTTGGCTTCAAGGTGCGATAAAGACAATATTCTTTCAGCGCTGGGTTTTCACGTTCGAAACGCCATAACGCTACGAATTGCATTCGAACTTTTTCCCTATTTCCTTCGGGGAGGTGGGAGCATTTCAGGGGTGAAAAAGGGAAGTTTATTGTACACCTAACTTGTACGTACACAAACGAAACATCGAAAACAAGTAAAGACAGTGTATACATCTTACAAATGTGCACCAAAATTTAATTGATTACTGAGTATCCAAATGTTACAAGTGAAAGGAAAATTAAAAAGAATCAAGTTAATCACATTTAACAGGATAACACCTATGCATGCGTACTAGATTGGGCGCATGGCTAGTACGGGACAACTGGAAACTTCTCTTACTTTGAAGAAACGTCCCTCTCTTACTTTGAAGAAACGTGTGTGCCATCGTCGAAGGAAGGCCTCTTCGCCGTGCGTTTCGAGCTGCTGATCTAGGTAATTCCACACAATGAGCCGAATTTTCTGTAGTGTGAGATAGGTGCCTCTATGCGGCTTGTGACGTACTTCTGCTAAACAGTGTCGCCGCCACAGTACGTACAAGGTTACTGTAAAACCACTCTTGCAAACAGCTCACGTTCTGTTTCCATGCGCGCCGCGCGAAAGCCAAAGAGGCGTTGTACCATGTGCCAGACGCCCCTCACCACCGAGCACTGAAACAGAACATGTTGGGTCGTCTCTTTTGCCACAGTTTGGGCAGCGGTCAATTGCAACGACTCCCCTATGTGCTAACCGGTCGCGCGTAGGCAATGCCCTCCATCATCTCAACCAATCAAATTCGCGCACCTGATTAGGTACGCAATTGCAACGCCATCGTTTCCATTTTCTCGTGGAGGATGCTGTTTCTTCCTCTTTGCTCAGTGTGCTACTTGTCACCATTTCACTTATTTCTTGTCATGAAACATCTTCGAGACTGCATAAACCTATTGATTTTACTGTTATTTTTAAGCCATTGGCAGCTCTGTAAAACTTAAGCGGAATTTATGCTCGTGGACCGATGTACGAATTGGCCGTGAAAGTACCTTTTAGTGTACTGCTCCAGGTACATCATGAGCCTGTACCCAAATTGTTGCTGTCATCGAACAGCTTCTGTGTTGTTTTTGCAGCCAGTGCTCTCGTGAACGTTAGTATATCTGGGAGGCTCAAGCCTCCACGGTTTGTGGGAAGCTGTAAAAATTTCCTCCGTATCTTTGCTGATTTTCCTCCCCAGAGGAAGGTCCCCGCCATAGCGGCGAGGCGTCCTGCAACCCGGCGAGGCAGCAGGGCGATGTGTGCTACGTAAAACGCAAAAGCGCATGCCTGTGTCTTGATGACTGTTGCTTTGCCGTTAGTGACAGGTTAAAATGAGTGGCTGCTGCTAGGACATCGGTAGATCTCCTAAGCACGTCATCCCAGGTTTTTTTTATACATCTCCTTCCTCAAAGTAAACGCCTTACACCTTAACAGCTTGAACGTATTCTAAGTCTCCTGGCAATAGTTCTCTGAAGCCTCCAAAGCGCAATGCCTTACATTTGCTGGTGTTTAAAAGAGCACCAGACAGATAGGAATACACAGCAAAAATGTCGAGGAATGTACTATAGCTAGACAAGTTACGAAACAATACCGAAGTACCATCGGTGTATGCGACAATTTTGAAGGTTTCCTTGCCTGGCATCGGAAAACCCACAATGCACTCGCAGTTTGCAACCTTTCTAATCAAAAGCTCTAGAGACAAAATAAATAATACTGGAGACAACGGACAGCCTTGCCTCACCCCTTTTTTAATTGCAAAGCTTCTGGTCACTTCATTGTTGAAATAAAGACAGCTTGAGAGGTCCTGATAAAGTATTTCTACCAGTCGCACATCCTGCTCTTAGAGGCCAAATATGCGCAAAATAGCGAAAAGATACCCATGTTCAACTCTATCAAATACTTTGGCCTGATCAAGAGAAATATATACTCCTGAGATTTGTTTTTCTTTGGCATATGCAAAGAGGTCTCTGATGGTTGTAGGAGGTACGAAGACGGAACGTCCTGGTACTGCACATGACTGCAAGGGGGACACAATCTCTTCCAAGAAAGGCCCCAGACGCCGTGATATCAACGTGGCTACTAACTTATAGTCTGTGTTTAGAAGGATAATGGGTCTACACGATTTAGGATCCGACGGCTCCATACCCTCTTTCAGTAAAAAAATTACCTTTCCTTCACTGAAGGACTGCGGTTTATGGCCATCACGCAAAAAATGTTCACGAGATCAGTGATCGCATCTCTCAAGATATCAAAGAAACGCCGATAAAATACCGTGAGTATTCCGTCTGGGCCTGGTGACGTGGACATATTCATTGATTTTAGGGCGTACCATACTTCTTCTTTATCAGTTTCTGCATGTAATACTAAACAGTCTTCTAAGCCTAGCGATGGCAAACCTTCGCAAAAGGGTATGAGTTTAGCAGTAAACTCGATGTCCTGTGCGTCATGGTCTGCGGTAAACAGTTTTGCAAAGTAGTCTCGGAAAACTTTTTGAACTTCGTCCGAG
This sequence comes from Rhipicephalus annulatus, assembly GCA_013436015.1. NCBI lineage: Eukaryota > Metazoa > Arthropoda > Arachnida > Ixodida > Ixodidae > Rhipicephalus > Rhipicephalus annulatus. The sequence goes on along the minus strand of WOVY01010225.1, from coordinate 193,974 downwards.
TCATTAACAATGGTACCATCCTCTTTCAGTGTCTCATCAATGTAGCGGGGCTGGCATTGCCGATCTCGGTTTCTTTGCGCATATGTCAAGTTTTCAATTTCATCTGTCGATAAGTGCATTTCTCTTGCGAGCCTTCTTGCCTGGGACCTCTGCTTTAGAAGATTTTGATACTTAATTTTTTGTGCTTCAAGGTATTCGAGCATAGCGAACGTAGTTGACCCACCTCTTTCAATAATTTGAATGCGTCGGAGAATCTCATTCATTTTGGCCGTGAGGCGAGCATGGCGCGCTTTTCCTGCCTGTTGAGATATGAGGCGCCAACGAGATTTTAAGTGTTCCCAAGTAGTTAGAGATATGCAACCCACTTCTACCAGTGAGCCCGCCAGCTCCGTTTGAAGTACGGAAATGCTTTCGTCGTCATGAAGAATAGTTGGGTCCATCCTCCATGGTTTGTGAATTCTCGTTGTTGTGCTCACGTTAAACGTTAAGAGTAACGGAGCATGATCGCTGAGTTTCTGCTGGCTTGGCGCAAGCTGGACCACCTCACATGCTTGTAGGTTCGCTAAATAGTCTTCGGGCACATAAACTCTATCAATTCGGCTTTGTTGAATGCCACAAGCACTTGTTGCGACGAACCCGACTCCATGTAGAGTTAACCACCCATATGACAGCTTGAGATCTTGAACTAATTGCTGTAGTTCTCTGGCGTAATAATTGTTGGCGCCTTGGCCGGGCCCCTGACGTCTCGTGTAGTATCGAGCACGCAGTTGAAATCTCCGACAAGCACATATGATATCGGCTCGATCAAAAAATTTCTGACACCCTTATAGAACCCGTTCGTTTCTGACCTCGTTACGGGCGCATATATGTAGACAAATCTGATTCGTTTGCAGTTAAGTACTACATCCCCTGTTATGATGTGGCCTTCGGTGTCAACTAGACAGTGAGCACCCCTCCTCAGCGTTGCGTTCATGAAACCAACTCCTGTACCACGTGAACGCGCATCTGTGAGTGAGAAGAAGGCCTCTACATGAAACCTTTTCTGAAACTCTGCAACGTCAAGCTTAGTACGAAAGTTTGTCTCCTGCAAAAAGAGCATGTCTACGCGATGCGCCCGCGCCAAGTCAAGTACTGCCTGCTGCTTCACCGGATTTCGAAAACAGCAAACATTGAACGACATAAAAGAAAGTGATGCCATTGTTGAAATTAAGGTGGGGAAGTTGCCTAAAGTAAAAAAAGGGTAAGAGAGAGGAGAGCAAATGCTAAAAGTACATATCGTCGTCACTCACAGTTGGTGACGTTTGCTGTGGTAATGATCCCACGCGGGGTTTCCTAAATGTTCCCAGTTTAGCGGAGTCGCTGCCACTGCTCCCACTGCCTGGCTTAGATCGGCGTTGTAAACTCGAAGGACTCGGTGCGTCTGCAGATTGTGCGGGTTTGGTACAAACCTTGATGTCCACCGGTTTGCTCCACGTTGGTGGCCGGCTTCTTAGCTGCTTCATAGATGTCGAAGACGTGGCGTTCATGTTCTTCAAGGTTGTCGACATTCCAAGGTTAGCGTTTGGTGTGCTGTCAATGGTGTCTGTCGCTGTCGTGGCAGAGCAAATCAAAGCAGTGCTTTATGCGACCCCTCTTGTAATGGGTACCTGGTCGTCCGGCGTTTGGCGCTTCTAGGACGCCATTGATGCGCTGCAGTTATGTCGAGTTTTGATGCTGCTTACTAGTGAAGAAAAATCACTGGGTGTTTCCGTGGAACTCCCATCTGGGTGTTCATGTTGCGTCTGAGTGGGCTGTTCATCTGAAGTTGCCCCGCCTGGTGCACTGGCCGGCTTGACGCGAGTAGCGTCTTCCGACTGCGCGTCTACGAAATCATCGGACAGGCTCTCTTCTTCCCAGTGGTCTGGTGTCTTGACTCATGTCGTTTTCTTTTGAGGATGCAGTACTTCATAGGTTCTAGATTGCGTGACTACACTTGAGGAGCTTGAAGAGCATTCTTCAATTGTTGGGAAGTCTTGGACACTCGGTGACGGCGTCTTCTGAGCTGCGTCTGCGTATTATCTGCGCTTAAAACATTCTTTGGTCGGGTGATCACCTCCACACCTTCTGCAGGCTGCACTGCACTTTTTCACAGCGGGTCCGTACGCGCTGCACCTATGACAAAAAGATGTTGCGCAGGCCACACCCATGTGGTCTTCGTTGTGGACACGCGCACAGACAGTACTCCAACATAACGCGGTGTCCGTGGATTGAAATGAAGTTCGGTGCCGGCTTTGCCATTTCCATCTTCACCACTCGTGTACCGGTAAATGTAAACTGACGTCGTTGCAGAGTAACATATGTTATAATACGTACTTTGCCGAAAGGCTGCAAAGCAGAGACGACCGCGTCATCGGGTACGTACGGCGGCAACCTGTACACACTCACGAACACACTCAGTGGGCGACGACTTCCGCTTGAACTTTTTTCTTCTGAAGGACAAAACCTTCATTCACCATGAGCTTAGTGGCTTATTCCGCTGTCCTCGTTGCTACCAAGAACTTCAAAGCGCCGAGCCGAGGTGTTGCAGGAACAACACTTCTTTGCTACCGGTCGTCTCTTCGAGACACTCGATGATCTCATCGTCGGAGACTGCGCCTTCAGGAACGGTAAACGTTTCTCTTCAGTCGAGGCTGCAATCACTTAACTGATAGATCAGTACGACTCCGTACGATGCAACATTTGTCTGGGCCGTAACCACTTGATGGTCGAACAGTGAGACTAAGTACGTTGTATGTAGTAACAGTCTTTTAGGCTCTAACTTAAGAAACGTTGAGTAGAAGAGTAAGACGCTGTTGATGCCTGTGTTATCATGAGTGTGCTTCGGCAAAATGTACATATGACTGTAAATATTTTGCTGTAATATACCTTCAAGTTTTCATTACCTCCAACCTGCCTCCTGCTTCATTGACGCCGGTCATCTCCTTGACGGGACTTCAATCCACATCAAGGAGATCAACGAACAAGATGGAAAACTTAACTGGCGCAGTCGACAGAATCGGCGAGCTCTGCATCACCATACACTGGTCCAGCGCTGAGGGGACCGAGGGTCAAGGCATCCAACAGCCACCAGCAGCAAAGTCGAGACGCTCCCACAGCAGCCAACTCCGGCACCGTGGAGGAGATCCGGGAACGACAGTGCATACAGCAAAGGGTGAGCAGGATTTCTTGCGTTTTTCTCTAGTTGGCATGGCAGTTTATGTGTAGAGCACATGGTGAGAACACGCGGGGTGCTAAAACAATGGAGTCCAATGAAGATGAGGGTACGAGTGCGGCAGATGTGGATCGGAGTCGAGAACCATCCAATGATGGTATTCAAAATTCTGATCAGTCAAATGAGGCGACAGTGCCTACTCACAGGCAAGAATCGATGCAGCAGGCATCTCAGGTTTTGCCGAAATCAAGCGAAGCGAGAACGCTCGAGATTGAAATTCAAAAGCTCAATCTTCAGATTCAGTACGAAAAGCTTTTGCAGGCTAGAATGAACGCGGAACATCTGAATGGCACCTTGTCCAACTCTGGGTCGGAGACGGGTGATCAGAGGCGCCGGGGTTTCGATTCTGTTCAGAAATGTGCAAAGGTGCTAAAAGGGTTCCGCCTGCCGAGTGACACGGATGTCCCACTATGGTTTGAGGAAGTAGAAAAACTTTTTGCTACTTACCAGGTACCGCACGAGAGCCACGCGCATTTAGTTATGCCAGCGCTAACTGAGCGAGTCCGTTACCTACTGCGTAACCTCAACCCTGAAGAGAGTGCAGAATATGAGTCAGTTAAAGCAGCAGTGCCTACAGTACTGAAGCTTTCTCCGGCAGAGTACCTGCAGAGGTTCGAAAGAGCAGTAAGGCGTAAGGAAGAGACGTGGGCACCGTTCGCGTTCCGCGTGAAAACTTATTTCTCATACTAACTCCAAGTGAGAGAAGCTGACACGGTAGAAGTGACGGCAGAACTCATGAATGCTGACCGCCTTAGTACGGAGGGTCTTGAGTTTGTGAGATTAAGGGAGAGCGAGGAATGGCTTAGGCCAAATGAGATCGCGAAAGTGCTCCAAACTTTCGAACAAGCGAAAGGGAAAGGGCGTGCTTTAAAGCAACCAACTGTAGATATGGGGCAGAAGCCGGTGACACGAGTTGAGAAAGGGGCTCTGAAATGCCACTTATGTCATGGCTCAGGCCATTTCGCTAAAGAGTGCCCGAAGGCTAGTGATAAGGAGAACAACCCCAAGAAGGCTACCGAGCCAAAGCGGAAGGTTCAAAAGGTAACGTTATTTCACTAGACGGATACTGAAATGCCTACTGGAGTACTTAGCGCAAAGGTGAAGTCTCTGAAACACGAGGGTGAAGGCACAGATAAACTGCAGTTAATTCCTGTATCATGTGCAGGCATATCCGCAGATGCGATTTTGGTTACGGGGAGTGAGATAACCGTCATTCAGGAGAGTCTGCTTCCGCGAAGTGTTGTAGAGCCGTCTGCATGGTAAGATTGGTGTCCGCTTTCGGTAAAACTATCGAGGCAATGCTAGCTACGTTGATTGATTGATTGATTGATATGAGGGGTTTAACGTCCCAAAACCACTCTATGATTATGAGAGACGCCGTAGTGGAGGGCTCCGGAAATTTAGATTACCTGGGGTTCTTTAACGTGCACCCAAATCTGAGCACACGGGCCTACAACATTTCCGCCTCCATCGGAAATGCAGCCGCCGCAGCCGGGATTCGAACCCGCGCCCTGCGGGTCAGCAGCCGAGTGCCTTAGCCACTAGACCACCGCGGCGGGGCAAGGCTAGCTATGTTACCGGTCAAATTAAATAACCCGCGAGAGATAACGGAGCCTCGGAACGTCAACCAACTCTGCGCGTTAACTGATGAGCTCGTCGAGGGCACAGATTGTTTGTTGACCAAGGACGATTGGAAATTTTTGTTGAAGGCCAGCAGCCCTCTGGCACCCAGTCGAGCGCCAGCCGAGCCTGCTCACGAGGCGGAACAAGCAGTAGAGAAACAAAAGGGAATTGCCTGCAATCTTACCTTGGAGGAGAAAGATGATTCCGGGGAAGAGGCGCAAACTGATGAAGAAAGGGAGGCGTCATTAGGCCAAAGAGTAGAGTTCCGCAATGTGCAGTTGGGCGACACTACGCTAAAGAAATGTTGGGAAGATGGGCGTAGTGGGGAATCCGGCATGTTCATTTCAGACGTACTATTATACCACTGCGACTCAATAGCAGGCACTCGAGTAAGTAAGCTAGTTGTCCCGAAAGATAAGTGCACTGAGGTGATGCACTTAGCACACGAGTCACTATGCGGGGGGGGGGGGGCACCAAGGGTCAAAGAAAACAAGAGCTCGCATTAGGTATAATTTTTTTGGCCGGGTATGGCGAAGGAGATATTAGAGCATTGTCGTTCGTGCCTTGAATGTCAAATTCGTTCAGACAAGCGTCGCACGGATAAAGTGCCTATAACTCCGCTCACTAGACCCGAGCACCCTTTCCAAGTGGTCAATGTAGATGTGATCGGACCCCTAGACACACCGTCAGTGAGAGGGCATAAGTACGCGCTGTGCTTAGTGGATCTTTGCACGAGGTGGCCAGAGGTGATCCCACTGCGCTCTAAGGCGAGTTGTGATGCACTGATTGAGATATTCAGTCGAACTGGCGTTCCCGAGATGATCTGCTCCGATCAGAGCACTAATTTCAAATCGCAGCTCACGCAAACGATGCTGGAGAAATTAGGTTGCATGCCAAGATTTTCAACCCCAGAACACCCAGAGAGCAATGGAGTTGTAGAAAGGTGGAACCGGGTACTCAAAAACATGTTGTATCATGTCATTCAAAGAGACTCCAAGAATTGGGACAAATTGATCCCAATGGTTTTAATGGGCTTATCGGCAAGTTCCCCATGAGGTAACCGGAGTAGCTCCGTTTCGTTTATTTTATGGAAGGAATCCCACGGGACCGCTTCTAATACTGCAGAAGACTTGGACGGGAGAAATGCCGGTGCCCGCAACATTGAGAGAAAACCCCGCTAAGTATTTACAGCAACTTAAGGAGCAGCTCGAGACGGCCGCTAATATAGCTGAGCTAACTAGCGCAACTCATCAGGAGAGTTACCCTAGTGCTTATAATCGCAGCAGCAGGCTCAAAGCTTTTAACGTTGGCGACCAAGTTGTGGTTTTCGACAATGATCGGAGTGGTAAAATGTCACCTAAATGGCTAGGCCCATTCACAGTGGTTGGACGTGAGCGCGAACATTCTTACCGCGTTGAAACATCTGAGGGAAAGGTGAAAAGTGTCCACGCCAACAACATTCGACCTTACTGTGCAAGAGTCAGTCATATTGGGGTAATCTTCGATGAGGACCATGATTTTGGGGAGGTAGAATATGCCCCACAACCAACCACTGTGAAGCGGGAAGAGCTAGTGGTAACAAGCGAGAAGGTTGCTCACCTTGATGCTGACGCGCAGGCGGAAATACAGGCGGTGTTCCAAAGACATTGCACACTCTTTGACGGTACTCCTGGTATAGCAAAGGTGGATGAACATAGAATAGAAATAAAACCGGGTCACCAGCCAAAAAAGGCGTTTCCGTATCGGGTGCCGGAACTATTAAAGAAAGGAGTCAGCCGGCAAGTTGACGAACTTTTGACATGGAAGTTGATCTACCCCACGGAGAGTGAGTTTGCAAACCCGGTAGTATGCGTCGGAAAAAAAAAGATGTGACTATCCGCATGTGTGTGGACTACAGAGCGTTAAATGCCGTCACCAAAGCGGATGCGTTCCCTATGATGAATCCTCAGGAATTGATTTTCCGAGTAGGCAGAGCGCAGTTCATTACGGTAGTGGACCTTAGGCGCGGGTACTGGCAGGTACCGATGGAAGAAAAGAGTCAGAAATTCGCCGCATTTGTGACACATGAAGGTCAGTGTGCAATGAAAGTGATGCCTTTCGGGCTGAAAAATTCCGCGGCAACCTTTCAAAGAATGGTGAATAAACTCTTGTCACAACATCAAATGTATGCCATGGCATACCTGAATGATATTGCTATTTTTTCTAGCACTTGGGAGGAGCACTTAAAGCATCTCGACATTATTCTTAAGGTCTTAGAGACGGCGGGACTGAAAACCAGCCCGGAGAAGTGTCAGATTGCGCAATCCCACATACATTACCTGGGGCATTTTGGCGGTTCAGGGACACACGCACCAGAACCAGAAATGATAGCAGCAATTAAGAACTTAGTACTACCGCGCACCAAAAAGGAACTACGCAGCCTGTTAGGACTTTGCGGCTACTATCGAGAGTACGTCCGAGGATATGCAGAGGTGACGAGCCCGCTCACGCTGTTAACAAAGAAAGCGGTACCTAATAAGATACCCTGGCCGGAGGAAGCTCAGGCGGCATTTGAGACTCTCAAGGGATCTTTGTGCGAGGCCGTGGTGCTAAACACCCCTGAGCCATCTCAGCCCTACTGGCTTTTCACAGACGCATCAGCTACGGCAGCGGGAGCATGTTTGGCACAAATGTCAGCCGAGGGAGAAGAGAAGCCTATCGCTTTTGCAAGCCACCGCTTCTCACCGACCCAGATGCGTTGGTCGACGATTGAGAGAGAAGCGTTCGCAATAATTAGGGCCTTAAAGAAGTTTGACTACTGGCTTTTCGGTGCCATAGTAAACGTCGTTTCCGACCACAATCCGCTGTCGTACCTTACAACTTCGACTCCGCACGGGGCGAAATTAACAAGATGGGCGCTGGCTTTACAGCGATATCATGTGATAATGATGATGATGATATATGGTGTTTTTTGGCGCAAGGGCCATTTGATGGCCAAAGAGCGCCAGTTCATGAGACAGGAATGTGGACAATGGTTGTGATTAGCGGCTATATAAGGGCCATAAAATTCCTCGCAGTAAAGCGGGTAAAAACATACAAGTAATAAAATCATGACCATGCCGTGAAAGGTGTGTGTGGTGTGAATAGGTGACAAAAGTTGGTGATAATGAAAAACGATGGTGGACATGTATGGCATTAGCACAAGTACCTCACACGTTAGTGCCCTTGCGTGCAAGGGCCGTGACGCAAGTGCTTTCCTGTGTAGCCACCGCAGCAAAAACCTCTCTAGAGAGGTCGTGCTACGGTATGCCCGGGTATATGATATGAAAATTATGAATTTCCTTTAAAAACGCTAATAATGATTTGTGACTAAAAAGCGGTTCCCTACCGACGAACACTGCAGGGTGTAAAGGTATATGTTGTCGGTAGGATAGTGGGAAGTGTTGTCTTCTTAGAGTGTCTAAATGTTTACATTGAATTAAAACGTGAAGAACTGTTAATGCCTCACCACATTTATCACACAATGGTGGATCACCACCGGACAAAAGATGTGTGTGTGTCGTGTATATGTGTCCTATCCTGAGTCTTGTTAGTGTTACCTCTGTTAGACGTGATTTTGATACTGGTGGCCAATGGCCAAGGTGTGGCTTGATAACGTGTAGTTTGTTTTGTGTGTGTGTATCCCACTTGCTCTGCCAGTAGTCCCCGAGTTTTTGTTTGAGAGACGGCTTAAGATCAAGGGCCGGGATTGATGTCGGTGTAATGGCGGTGCTTTCGTGGGCGGATGCGGCAAGCTGATCCGCCATCACGTTGCTTTGAATCTCACAGTGCCCTGGCACCCAGCACACAACAACATGTCTGTTGAGTGGGTAGAGGGTGCATAAAATGGAGCAAAGAGAAACGAGAACAGGGTTTTTTGTTTTTTAAGACTGTGCAGAGCCGTTACCACACTGAGGGAGTCTGTATAAATTACTGCTTTTTGTATTTGTGATTGTTTGATGTGTTTAGCTACCACAAGTATCGCGTAAGCTTCCGCTGTGAAGATACTTGTGCCTGGATGTAGAGGGCAGCATCCGAAAAGGAAGGGCCAACAGCAGCGTAGGACACAGAGGAGTTAGACTTAGAGGCATCTGTAAAAAACTCAGGACGTGTGTATTTGTGTTGAAGTTCCATGAAGTATGTTCGAATATGGGCAATAGGCGCATGTTTAGTAACTTCTAAAAGAAACACATCGCAATCTATAGTCTGCCACTGCCACGGTGGAGGGCATGCTACAGGAGCCATTAAACTGTGTTCGAGTGACTCTCCAGTGTCCTCAGCTAGACCCTTCAGGCGAACTGAGAAGGGCTGCCTCATTGAAGGCCTGTTTTGAAAAACAAAATGGAGCTCGATAAGTCAATAATAGTAGAGTATGAGGGGTGCCTCTTGTCCGCTTTCACCTTAAGGAAATATACAAAGGACATGTAGGTTCTTTGCAGATGAAGCGACCACTCATTTGACTCAACGTAAAGGCTTTCTACGGGGCTGGTGCGAAAAGCACCCGTAAAAAGGCGGATGCCCGAATGGTGCACGGGATCCAGCATCTTCAAAGCACTTTGAGTCGCTGACTGATAAACAATGGCCCCATAATCTAAGTGGGTGCGAATAAGGCTTCTATACAGGTTAATGAGGCATTTCCTGTCACTACCCTACGTAGTACGTGACAACACTTTTATAACATTCATGGCTTTTAAACATTTTGTTTTTTAAATACTTTATGTGGGGTACGAAGGTCAACTTGTTGCCCAAGATTAAGCCTAAGAATTTATGCTCGGCTTTGACGGACAGTTGTTGCCCGTTCATTCGAATGTCGGGTTCCGAGTGCATGCCTCTCTTTCGAGAGAACAACACACACGTATTTTTTATGGGTTAAGTCGAAATACGTTTTCATCTGCCCATTTGGAGACCTTATTTAAACCAAGCTGAACCTGCCGCTCACACATGGCCAAGTTGCATGGCTTGAAGCCAAGCTGAACGTCGTCGACATATGTACAATAGAACGTATTGCGAGGAATGGACAAGTGCAAAGAATTCATTTTGATAATAAAAAGTGTGCAACTAAGCACGCCACCTTGTGACACGCCTGTTTCCTGGACAAATGTTTGGGAGAGCACACTGCCCAGACGGACACGGAATGTCTGGTTTGACAAGTAACTTTCGATTATGTGAAACATTCTTCAACGCACACGAAGGTGGTACAGGTCTCTTAGAATTCCGTAACGCCATGTAGTATCATAAGCCTTTTCGATATCGAGGAACACAGAGAGAAAATATTGTTTATGGACGAACGCGTCTCTGATCTGTGCCTCGATACGAACAAGGTGGTCTGTGGTGGATCTACTTTCTCGAAACCCGCACTGAAGTGGGTCGAGCAAATTGTTTGTTTCAAGAAAATGTACAAGTCGGCAGTTTATCATTTTTCGAAGACTTTGCACAAGCAGCTTGAAAGTGCTATAGGCCTATAACTCGAGGGTAAAGAAGGGTCCTTGCCCTCTTTCAAAATGGGAATAACAATAGCCTCTTTCCAGGAGGTAGGAATAGTGCCAGAAGACCAAATAGCATTGTACAAAGAAAGTAAGCTTTTTCGGGTTTCGTTTGGTAAGTTTTTTAACATTTCATACATCACATGGTCAGAACCTGGGGCAGAGGTACTGCAGGAGTTTAGGGATGTTCAGAGCTCCGCTAGACTGAAAGCTTGGTTATATGCCTCGTATCTAGTGGATTTGTGTTTGGGTGTCTGCTTTTCTATTCTTGTTCTGTATTTTTCGAAAGTGTCAGTATAGTGGGACGAGTTGGATAATCGTTCAAAATGTGCCCCGAGGAAGTTTGCCTGATCTTCCAAGGTATCACCTTGAGTGTTTACGAGTGAAAGTGTGTGTACTTGTTTCCCTGCTATCCTACTGACCATGTTCCAGACTTTGGCCTCTTGTGTGTATGAATTGATCCCTGACAAAAACTTCTGCCAGCTTTCTCTTCTGGCCTGCCGACGCGTTCTCCTAGCTTGAGATTTTATTTTCTTGAAGGTGTCAAGATTTTCGGCTGTCGGTGAGTTCCGAAGCAGCCTCCAAGCTCTGTTTTGCTGTTTGCGCGCGTTTCGGCATTCAGAGTTCCACCATGGCACACGCCTTTTTCCAGGGTGTCCATTTGTTTGTGGGATGCATTTTGTTGCAGCATCAATCAAAAACGCTGTGAAGAAGTTGACAGCAACATCAGTGCTCAAAGTACATATGTCATTCCAAGCTAGACGAGCGATGGTATAAAACTGTTCCCAGTCAGCTCTGTTTATGAGCCACTTGGGAACACGTGGTGGACACTCAGTTACTGTATTTGTGCTCAAAACTATGGGGAAGTGGTCACTTCCGTACAGATTACTGACGACTTTCCACTGGAGTAGAGGCACAAGGGATGGAGATAATATGCTTAGATCTATGGAAGAGTAGGTGTTAATGGCGAGATTATAATAGGTTGGTTCTTTTCGATTTAGGAGACACGCGCTCGACGAGAGAAAGAACTGTTCGATAAGTCGACCTCGCGCGTCATACCGAGAGTCACCCCATAGCCTGCTATGCGCATTAAAGTCTCCAAGAAGAACATAAGGTTCCGGAAGTTCATCAAATAAAGAGTGTAAATCACCTTTTTGCAGCTGATAGCTAGGAGGAATGTAAATAGTGCAGATTGTGATCAGTTTATCAAAAAGAACCGCTCGAACCGCCACTGCCTCAAAGGATGTTTGGAGTTGTAAGTGTGTATACACTCTTAAAAAAAATGGAGTGACGTACTCTCTATTTAGGGAGGAACGGCGATGTCCCCAATGTTCGTCTTCAAATAGAGAAACGTTGCTCCCTCATCCACGGAGAAACACGTTGCTCCTTATGAAAATCAACATGGCTGCCGCCCGGCGAAGCGAGTAGGCTTAGCAAATGCAACGATTCTCGACTGGTAAGGAGTACACGGCACTGAAAGTTACAAAAAATGGTCCCGCTGAGCTTGATATTGAACGAAATTATTATAAAAACAAGCAGACGAACCTGTGGCGGTGAACACATCGCGAAAGAGAACGATGGAGCAAGTACGTTTCGTTCGGTCAGCGAAGCCACGTTCACTCCGAAAGACACGGTTTCTGCAGAGCCCTCACCTGAAGAGTGCATGCTAGGCTTGCTGTATTTATTTCTCGCAGATTCACATAGTGCAGCGACGTTATCCATGCGCTTACGGGTCCGCAGGTCACGAGATGTGCCTCCGAACCGTACACTCGATCGCAGCGAAACCATTCCGAATCCGTAGTGCAGCTTTGATAGATAGATGTTCAACAATATATAAATGGCTGGAGGTGTGAGAGCGTCATAGCAATGAAGTAGGTGGTGGTAGGTGGCGCCATCTGGAGGGATTGGACAAAGTTAAAAAAAAAAACGTCACGGCAGTCAACTTTTTGATGTTATTACCCACTATCACGGCTCCCTTGAGGATTGTTTACGCATCAACCCATTCAAGACCACTCACGCGCACCGAAGGCCTATTATGTGCTGATGCAATCCATATAGCTACACATGCACACATGGTCACATAGTAACACAAATAGTACGCAACAAGTACACTAGCGTATACGCTAACAAGTACGCAACAAGAGCACAATCAACCATTCAAAACCAGCGGCTCACACCTCGACGTGTTTACTCACACTCTACTATGAAAGCGCGCCAGCTTATATAGCGAGGAATTTCGACTGACATGAGCGGCACAGGTTACAAGTAGGTTTTCTTACACGTTTTTTTACGTTTTTTATCAATACCACAACATGCGCACACGTAAATATATTGTACCTGATGCTTAGGTAAAGCTTAGTTAATAAATTGTTGCACAATAATGAACGGAATAATTACTAGAGCTTATCAGGTTTTCACGAAGGCGGATGCCCCAAGCCGTGCTTAGAATGCCCACGGCAATTCGAATGCTGCGCCATCTGTCGACCACTGCCACAGTTACTTTTTTTTTCTTGAAGCCTTTGAGAGTGCAAACACTCGCCGCGCGTTAGGCATTTCGGAGGTCACGTTTTTTTTTTCTTCTTCTTACTTGGAGAGGGCGCAGCATGCAGACCAAACTTTGTCTCCGTCGTGGTAGGCGTTCTGTGGTCACGTCGACATCGTTTAGTTGTTTCGTCTTAACGTTTGCTTATATTATTTTTACGTGCATACCACAAGTGTGGCCGTTAGCCATGGATATAGTACACCATTAGCCCTTCAATGACAATGTTTTTGATGCGGTATTGACCGTCCTAGCAGTGTATACGTACGTTACAACGCTGGTCTTGCGAGATAAATAAGCGATGACCTCGCATCCGACGGTATTTTTTCGTGAGCCATGACAGTGGCTGTTGGCGCCGCGGCAGCTCTCATACTTGAGTGTAGGAACTATCGCTGCAGTGCGCAAGTTTACTATAACTTTATAGAATGTTGTGCCTGCATACTTTTCCGCTTCAGATGCCTCTCGCGATTCGCCTCGCGTGTCAACTTGCAATCATAGGTGCGTGCCACAATTTTGTTGTTAGCGCTGTGGCTGTGATGGTTATTACTCTGGATTCGGAATACTCTTTTCACAAAGGTGAGTGAGCATTAGTACTTACTTGCTGTGCACAGCTGCTACTAGAAGTGCATTTTGTGTTGAGTTTCTCACGACAAAGGAGAATCATGGACGAGAAAGACATACTGCTCGCGTGCATAATTCTTTCCTACTTCTCAGTGCTGGCATGGGCAATTCAAAACGAATGCGATTGAGAATTTGGTTTAACCTACAGAAGTCATTGGTTCACTTTTCACAAAAGTTTAGTTATGATGATGTTTAAAAAGTTTCTGATGGTTGTAATCTAGTCTGGTGAATAAACGCTCGGTGAAACTTCGCAGCCTGTTTCACTTTGTGCTTTCACCTGCCGGGGTAGCATAGCCTTATTGGGTGTCGTGTGACTATGCTGATGGACGCAGGTTCGACTTCCGGCCACGGCGGCCGTAATCGAATGGGGGTAAACTGCAAAGAACATCCATATGGTGGTAGTGGCACGTATAACTCTATCAATTGTATATGATCGTACTTTCACGCATGGACTGTAGAGTGGTATCAGGTTTCCTACACTATTGAAAAAATAAGTGTGATGCTTTTTTGCGCGCCTCGTTGAATTCATGAGTGCTGTTGGTGCCGTGCGAAACTAAAAATGCGTGGGCTTACCAAGTATGTCGACAACCGAAAAAAAATCATTACTTTTTTTTACACTCTAAGGTAATCGATAAAGCAAGACTGCTTGGGAAGCAGAGCTCCTTGTATTCGTGACAAATTGGTAGTATGAAACAACACGAGACACACATGGAAGTGTGCGGAGCATCGTGCGAGTGCCTGACGATAAAAAAAAGAGAGGCTTTTACTCTATACTAATAAAACAAAAGAAAACGCCATTCCTGCATTGCTTACAACAATCTTAGGTGAAAGCAATCGCTCGCGACTGGCCGCGGGCGGCTATAGGATTGGCGTGCGCATGCGCGCGAGCAAGAACCCCGTGATTGAGGAGAAACTACAACGCTGAAGGAGGAACGTTTCTCCTTCGGTCCTTGCCGCGAGAGGGCGCGACGGGTAAAGCGCCCGAAAGGCAGGAAGTCGCTGCGCCGAAGGAGGAACGGAGCCCGTTTCTCCATTCTCGCTCCCTTTTTTTTAAGAGTGTATGCAATTCCTTGATTCACTATGATGGCAACACCTCCGGATGATGTCATGGCATCATCACGGTCTTTTCGAAAAATAACGTATTTACGAAGAAAATTTGTGTGTTTTGAACTAAAGTGTGTTTCTTGTACACACAGCACTTTTGGTGAGTGTTCGTGTAAGAGTTCTTGGATGTCGTCAAGGTTTATGAGAAGGCCCCTGACGTTCCATTGTATAATTTGAGTGTTCATGGTGAATGTAAAATGATGCTGTGTGTACGAAAAGCGAGTGGCTGTTTAGACGGGGAGTTTGAGTTCACTTAACAGGGCCATCACTAGGCCCTGTTATTGGCTTTTTTGTTTTCTTGGCGCGCTCCAAGGAGCCACGCCGCTCTTTCGGCACCAAGGGTGCCCTTATATCCATTGCCTCTTCAGAGGCACTGGGTGCCCGCACATGCGAGCTGGTGGTTCGGATTTTAGGCCTCGCCTGGTGAGGGGAGGCCTTGAGGCCAGAGGACCCTGGAGTCTCCGGCCTCAATTCGCTAGGAGGCGGAGTAGACTGAACTACTTCCGCCTTGGGGGCAGGTGCCACAGCCGTCGGCTTGCTCTGCGCTGGCCGAAGGAGTGGCGAGGGCTGGTGCGGCGTTGCCCCCTGACGCGCCGCATCAGCATATGTAGCGCCATAAAATGGCGACACTCTTCGTCTTGCTTCCTTGAATGTGATATTTTCTTTAATTTTCAATGTGATGATTTCCTTTTCTTTTTTCCAAAATGAGCAAGACCGTGAGTATGCGGCATGATTTCCACCACAGCTCACGCAGTGTGATGGTTCTTCGCAATTGTCTGAATTGTGGCCTGACACTCCACATTGTGCACAAGTTTGGTGACCACGGCAGCTTTTTCAGCCGTGGCCATACTTCTGGCATTTAAAACAACGACGTGGGTTAGGTATGTACGGTCTGATCGACGTCTTAGTGTACCCTGTTTGAATACTTTCTGGCAGATTACTGGAAGCGAACGTGAGTATTAGGTGTTTTGTTGGTGTTACCTTGTTGTCTCTTCTAATGGTGATCCTTTGTACATTGGTCACATTCTGACTCTTCCACCCCTCCAGAAGTTCCTCTTCAGTCAAGCCGAGCAAATCAGCATCAGATACTACTCCACGGGTTGTGTTCATGGATCTGTGTGGCGTTACAGTTATGGGAGTGTCACCAAATGTTGAAAGATTCTGTAGCTTTTCAAATTGTTCTTTTTCTCGAACTTCAAGGAGAAGGTCTCCGCTGGCCATTTTGGTAACTTTGTACCCGGCTCCAAGAGTTTCTGTGAGACATCTGGCTACTACAAAGGGGGATACAGTTCTCGCTTGCTTGCTGCTTATCTAACTATGTACGACATAAAAATGGGGAAAGTTTTCAATTGGTCGATTGAAAAGGCCAGTCTTCGGTGCGTACGCGCTTTAAGGCGGTACGATCGTTTAACAAGGGAAACGCTCTATGCATTCCAGTTTAATTTTCTTCAGAAGCGTTGGCGGCCACCCACCACGCAGCCGAACGAGGGGACGCTACAAGTTTGCAGATGCTAAAACCTGCAGGCGCCAGCCGTACAACGCTGCTATAACCCAATGCGCCTAGACCAAGGTAGGCTATTTGCACAGGGTTAACCCTAGCCGCCAGGAAGTTTGGAAGTAAGCAGAAGAGAGTAAAAGACAGGATAGATAAATAGTGAAAGATAAAGACGAAGATGTAGGAAGAGAGAGATAGGAAAAGGCGACTGCCAATTTCCCCTGGGTGGGTCAGCCCCGGGGTGCCGTCTACGTGAAGCCGGGGCCAAAGGGGTGTGTTGCCTCTGCCGGGGGGCCTTAAAGGTCCAATCACCCAGCGTCGGCTCAACCCCCAGGATCCCCTTTTCCCCGGACACGGCAAAGCCACGCACTGCTAGGCGTGGGAGGGAGTAGAAACTCCCTCGTTAGCTCGGGTCCGTGGTGTCGCTACACACCAAACGCCTACTTGCGCAGGCGCCCCTGCGGGGCAGCGATATCATGGGTCGGTACAACATCGGAAGGGAGTATGTAACGGTAATGCGGACGCGTTATCTAGGCTTCAGAATAGTTCATGGAAGCCATCAGAATAACAGTGCATGCCAACTGGGGGGGGACGTCAATGTTCCTGCCCACGTGCTGCTGTAGATTGTGGACGGTGTGATTACAATTCAAGAAACAGACACTAGTGATCTCACTGCTTGAAGCATCAATGCTGTACTTGATTGTTTAGCATGTATTTGTTTTCGTTTAGTGTATTCTCCTGTAGTGTTGACTTGCAATTGTGTTTGGTGCTTGTGTACATCTGTTGTTTGGTTAGAAAGTACAGTGACCTAATCGCAGCAGTGCTTTATCGTATCACTGAGCGTAAGAGAGCCCAATATTCTCTTTAGGGGGGACGTGTTATGTTTTGCCGCTCATAAGTTGATCGTGCGGATGGGACAGCACCAGAATCTACGTTATTCAAAGTTTCTTTCTTGGATCTCTCTTGGCAAGGTCGCAAATTGCTTCCTTTGAGCATGGGACGACAGCGCGGGAAGCTACGTTATACAAAGTTTCTTTCTCGGCTCTCTCTCGGTATGCCCGTGTGACTGTACACCACTTATCCTCTGGAATGCAAACTACTTCCGTCTCCTCCGCTGCCGGGGACAGAGACACAATGTGAAACGAACCCGCTCTGCCAAACGGCTTGGAATGTTTGTGGTTTAGAGACAAGTCGCCGCTGCCGGGGGCAAACGCACAATGGGGTTAAGTGACCCCGTCCTGCCTCCGCTGCCGGGCGCGAGCTCAGTGGGAGTAGGCGACATGCTCTGCCCTGGCGATCGGCTCGAACTCGCAGCGATGCACGATCTGAACACAAGGAAAGCGGAGAAAGTCAAAGGCCGCTTGCTACCCACGGGGGCAATAACGATCCGCGCGCGATCATTCACCTTCCGGCTTTGAGGTTCGTCTCGGCTCGCTGAGTGTGGGAAAAGGCATGAATGTACCAGGTCTACAATGCGATATCTCTCGAGCGAGGGATTTCCTGAGCGCGTGGGAGGTGGAGAGAGAGAGACATGATGGGAAAGAGTACTAAAACGCCTGTTAAAACTGTAGAAGCGCTGCTGTAGAGAGTAAGGTCAGCCCAGTAGGGAGTGACCTAATCTGAGTGGAAACAGGCTGAATGATGATATATGGTGATAATATATGGTGTTTTTTGGCGCAAGGGCCATTTGTTGGCCAAAGAGCGCCAGTTCATCTTACTAAAATATGGACAATGATTGTGATAGGCGGCTGTATAAGGGCCATAAAATTCCTCGCGATAAGGCGGGTAAGAACATAAAAGCAATAAAATCATTACCATGCCGTGAAAGATGTGTGTGGTGTGAATAGTTGACAAAAGTTGACAAGTTGAGTAGATAACAAAAGTGATAATAAAGACGATGGTGGATATCTATGGCATTAGCACAAGTGCCTCACTCGTTCATACCTTTGCGTCCAAGGGCCGTGAGGCAAGTGCTTTCTTGTGTAACCTCTGCAGCAAAAACTTCTCTAGAAAGGTCGTGCTACGAAATGCCCGGGTATATGATAGAAAAATTATCAATTTCTTTTAAAAACACTAACAATGATTTATGACTAAAGAGCGGTGCCCTACCGACGAACATTGCAGGGTGTAAAGGTATATGTTGTCGGTAGGGTAATGGAAAATGTCGTTTTGTTAGAGTTTCTAAGTGTTTTCACTGGATTAACATGTGAAGGACTGTCAATGCTTAACCACATCTGACACACAATAGTGGATTGCGACCAGACAAAAGATATGTGTGTGTCGTGTATGTGTGTCCTATCCTGAGTCTCGTTAGTACTACCTCTGTATGACGCGATTTCGATACGGGCAGCCAATGACCAAGGTGTGACTTAATAACGTGTAGTTTGTTTTGTGTGTGCGTATCCCATTTGCTCTGCCAGTATACCCTGAGGTTTTGTTTGAGAGACGGCTTAAGATCAAGGGCCGGGATTGATACGGGTGTAGGGGCAGTGCTTTTGTGGACGGATGCAGCGAGCTGATCCGCCCTCACGTTGCCTTGAATCTCACGGTGCCCTGGCACCCAGCACACTACAACATGTCGGTAGAGTGTGTAGAGTGTGCATAAAATGGAGTAAAGTGAAACGAGGACAGGGTCTTTTGTTTTTTAAGACTGTGCAGAGCCGTTACCACACTGAAGCAGTCTGTAAAAATTACTGCTTTTTGTATTCGTAATTGTTTGATGTGTTTAGCTGCCACAAGTATCGCGTAAGCTTCCGCTGTGAAGATACTTGTGCCTGGATGTAGAGGGCCAGCATCCAAAAAGGAAGGGCCAACAGCAGCGTAGGACACAGAGGAGTTAGACTTAGAGGCATCTGTAAAGAACTCAGGACGTGTGTATTTGTGTTGAAGTTCCAGGAAGTATGTTCGAATATGGGCAATAGGCGCATGTTTAGTAATTTCTAGGAAAGACACATCGCAACCTATAGTCTGCCACTGCCACGGTAAAAGGTATGCTACAGGAGCCATTAAACTGTGTTCGAGTGACACTCCAGTGTCCTCAGCTAGACCCTTCAGGCGAACTGAGAAGGGCTGCCTCATTGAAGGCCTGTTTTGAAACAGAATGGAGCTCGACGAATCATTAATAGTAGAGTATGAGGAGTGCCTCTTGTCTGCTTTCACGTTAAGGAAATATACAAAGGACATGTAGGTTCTTTGCAGATGAAGCTACCCCTCATTTGACTCAACGTAAAGGCTTTTTACGGGGCTGGTGCGAAAAGCACCCGTAGAAAGACGGATGCCATATGGTGCACGGGATCCAGCACCTTCAAAGCGCTTTGAGTCGCAGACTGATAAACAATGACCCCATAATTTAAGCGGGTGCAAATGAGGCGTCTATACAGGTTCATGAGGCATTTCCTGTCACTACCCCACGTAGTAAGTGACAACACTTTTATAACATTCATGGCTTTTAAACATTTTGTTTTAAATACTTTATGTGTGGTACGAAGGTCAACTTGTTGTCCAAGATTAAGCCTAGGAATTTATGCTCCGCATTCACAGACAGACGTTGGCCGTTCAGTTCAATGTTGGGTTCTGAGTGCATGCCTCTCTTTCGGGAGAACAAGACACACGTGCTTTTTGCTGGGTTCAACCGAAATCCGTTTTCCTCTGCCCATTTGGAGACCTTGTTTAAACCTAACTGAACCTGCCGCTCCCACATTGCTAGGTTGCTTGACTTAAAGCCAAGCTTGACGTAATCGACATATGCGGAATAGAACATGTTGCGGGGATGGACAGGTGCAAGGAATTCATTTTAATAATAAAAAGTGTACAACTAAGTACACTACCTTGCGGTACTCCCGTTTCTTGCACAAATGTTTGCGACAGAATACTCCCCACACGGACAGGGAATTTCCGATTGGACAAGTAACTCTCGATTATGGAAAGCATTCTACCGCGCACACCCAGGTGAGACAAGTCTCTTAATATGCCAAAATGCCATGTTGTCTCGTAGGCTTTATCGATATCGAGAAACACTGAGAGGAAGTATTGTTTGTGGACGAAAGCGTCTCGGATCTGTGCCTCGATACGCACCAGATGGTCGGTGGTGGATCTACCCTCTCGAAACCCACTCTGAAATTGGTCGAGCAGATTGTGTGTTTCAAGGAAATGTAAAAGTCGGCGGTTTATCAATTTTTCAGAAAGTTTACAAAGGCAGCTAATTAGTGCAATGGGCCTATAACTTGAAACCTAGGAAGGGTCCTTGCCCTGTTTCTAATTAGGGATAACAATAGCCTCTTTCCAGGAAGCAGGTATGGTGCCTGAAAGCCAGATAGCAGTGTATAGAGAGAGTAAAGTTTTTCGCGTTTTGAGCGGCAGGTTTTTCAACATTTCATGTGTGACACGGTCGTAGCATGGAGCAGAATTATTGCAAGAGTTTAGTGATGTTTGTTGCTCAGCTAAGTTGAAAGGTTGGTTGTATGCCTCGTGTTTTGTGCATTTGTAATCTGGTTTCTGCTTTTCTATCCTTGCTTTATATCTTTGGAAAGCTTCAGTATAGCGTGAAGAGCTAGACACTTGCACGTAGTGTGCACCGAGTAAGTTCGCCTGTATCTTCCAGGCTGTCACCCTGTGTGTTTACGAGTGGGAGTGATTATGCTTGTCTTCCTGCTACTCTACGAACCATGTTCCAGACTTTAGCCTCTTGTGTATATGAAGTTCTCCCTGATAAAAACTTGTGCCAGCTTTCTTTTCTGGCCTGCCGACGCGTTTTCCTGCCTCGAGATTTTATTTTCTTGAAGCTCTCAAGGTTTTCCGCTGTCGGCAAGTTTCGCAGCAACCTCCATGCCCTGTTTTGTTCCTTTCGCGCATTCTGACACTCAGTGTTCCACCACGGGACGTGTCGTTTGCCGGACAGTCCAGACGGCTGTGGAATGCACTTGGCTGCTGCGTCACTAAGAAAAGCCGTGAAGTACTGCACAGCTTCATCTATGCCTAATCCGCATATGTCAGTCCAATTTAGGTGAGCAAGCTTTTGAAATTGTTCCCAGTTGGCTTTGTTTACCAGCCATTTGAGAACATCTGGAGGAAATTCATTTATAGTGGTGTACTCAAATATAAAGGGAAAAGGTCACTTCCGTATGGATTATATATGACTTTCCACTCAAGTAACGGTACAAGTGAAGGAGCTGCGATACTGAGGTCTATGGAAGAGTAAGTTTGGTTGGCAAGGTTATAGTATGTTGCCTCTTTCCTATTCAACAGACAAGCACCCGAAGAAATGAGGAATTGTTCAATGAGACGAACTCGTGTATCACATTGAGAGTCCCCCCACAGACCATTATGTGCGTTCAGGTCCCCAAAGACCAGATAAGGTTCAGGTAGTTCGTCTATAAAGACTGGAATTGAAGTTTTTCAAGACGGTAGTGCGGAGGTATGTACAAAGAGCAGACTGTGACAAGTTTGTTTAGGATAACTGCTCGGACAGCCACCGCCTCCAGGAAAAATTGAAGGGGTAATTGTGTACATGCTATACCTTGACTAAATATAACCGCTACACCACCAGATGGTGGCATGGCATTATCTCTATCCGTTCGGAAGATTACGTAGTTACGTAAAAAGTTTGTGTTTGCTCATTTTCAGTGTGTCTCTTGTACACACAGCACTCTTGGATTGTGTTCGTGAAGGAGTTCTTGTAAGTCATCGAGGTTTCGAAGAAGGCCTCGGATGTTCCACTGTAATTTTTCTGTCTGCATATTTAAACAAGAGAGATGCTGCTGTGTGTACAAAGAGTATCCTGTGTGAGAGTGAGCTTGTTATTTCAGGTGGCAGGACGGTCGTCCGGCCCGTTATTTTTTTTTCTTGGCACGCTCCAAGAAGGCGCGCTGCTTTGTCGGTACCAAGTGTACCGTTGTATCCATTGCCTCCTCAGAGGCACTGGATGTCTGCACATGCGAACTGGTGGTTCGGATTATAGGCCTCGCCTGGTGAGGTGAGGCCTTGAGACCAGAGGACCCTGGAGTCTCCGGCCTCAATTTGCTTGGAGGCGGAGTAGACTGAACCACTGCCGCCTTGGGGGCAGGCGCCACAGCCGATGGCTCGCTCTGCGCTGGCCGAAGGGATGGCGAGGGCTGGTGCGGCGTTGCCCCCTGACGCGCCGCATCAGCATATGTTGCGCCGTAAAATGGCGACACTCTTTGTCTTGCTTCCTTGAATGTGATGTTTTTTTTTACTTTAAGAGTGATAATTTCTTTTTCTTTCTTCCAGTTAGCTCGGCTGCTGACCCGCAGGGCGCGGGTTCGAATCCCGGCTGCGGCGGCTGCATTTCCGATGGAGGCGGAAATGTTGTAGGCCCGTGTGCTCAGATTTGGGTGCACGTTAAAGAACCCCAGGTGGTCTAAATTTCCGGAGCCCTCTACTACCGCATCTCTCATAATCATAGAGTGGTTTTGGGACGTTAAACCCAACATATCAAATTTCTTCCAGTTAGGACACGAACGCAAATACGCGGCGTGTTCCCCGTCACAATTCACGCAGTGAGGCGTAGTAAAACAGTTATCAGATGGGTTGCCGTGGCTACCACACCTTGCACAAGTTTCCTGACCCCGGCAGTTCTGCGAGCCATGACCGAATCGTTGACATTTATAACACCGTCTTGGATTGGGAATGTAGGCACGGACAGATAGTTTGATGTAGCCTGTGTCTATAGATGAAGGCAGTGTGCTAGATGCGAAGGTGAGTATTAGATGTTTGGTAGGTATTTCTTTGTTGTCTCGCCTGATGACGATTCGTTTCACATCTGTGACATTTTGCTCTTTCCACCCTACAAGCAGTTCCTGTTCAGACATTTCAAGAAGGCCTGCTTCTGAAACAACTTTGCGTGAGGTGTTCATTGATCTGTGAGGTGTAACAGATACTGAGATATTACCAAATGCTACGAGACTGCCAAGCTTTTCATAGTGGTGTTTTTCAGGCAGCTCAAGGAGAAGGTCTCCGCTAGCCATCTTTGTAACCTTGTATCCTGGGCCAAAGACCTCAGTCAGAGATTTAGCAACAAGAAATGGAGATATGGCTCTGGCTTGTTTTGTTGGGTTTTCGCTGTGCACAACATAGAATTCGGGAAAGCATTGTCTGGGTTGGCTGAAAATTGATATGTCATCGGTGCGTCCCCTCTTAGGTAGAAGACGTTCTAGGAGACGAGGAAATGCAGGTGTTCTCATTGTAGTGTACTTTTTTTCGGCAGCAATAGCGACCACCCACCATGGAGTCCAACCAGGGGACGCTGAAGCACTTAATAGCATAGGGCTGCAGACGCCAGCCTTACATTGCCACTATAACCAAATATAACTACTCATGGTTGAGTAATTACACAAGGTTAACCCTTGCCGCCAGGAAAAATCGGAAGTAAATGGAGGAGAGAAGACAGGACAGATTTAAAGACGAGAAAAGACTAAGATGTAGGAAGAGAGAGATAGGAAAAGGCGACTGCCGATTTCCCCTGGGTGGGTCAGCTCAGGGGTGCCATCTACGTGAAACCGGGGCCAAAGGGTTGTCTTGCCTCTGCCGGGGGTCCTTGAAGGTCCAATCACCCAGCATTGGCTCAACCCCCAGGATCCCCTTTTCCCCGGACACGCAAAGCCACGCACGGCTAGGCGTGGGAGGGAGCCGAAACTCCCACGTTAGCTCGGGTCCGTGGTGTCGCTACACACAACAGATTGGATGAGAGAACGTTGAGGCAGACCAGCAGTGGCCACCTCCCCTTTTTCTTTGTTACCGCAAGATACTTAAGACAGGATGGAATCCGTTTCCCTTCAGTCGAGGCTGCAATAACTTAACTGATATATCAGTACGACTCCGTACGATGCAACTTTTGTCTGGGCCGTAACCACTTGGTGGTCGAACAGTGAGACTAAGTACGTTGTATGTAGTAACAATGTTCTAGGCTGTTACTTAAGAAAAGTTAAGTAGAAGAGGAAGACGCTGTTGATGCCTGTGTTATCATGAGTGTGCTTCGGCAAGATGTACATATGACTGTAAATATTTCGCTGTAATATACCTTCAAGTATTCATTACCTCTAACGTGCCTCCTGCTTCATTGACGCCGATCATCTCCTTGACGGGACTATAATCCACATCCAGGAGATCAACGAACAAGAAGGAAAACTTAACTAGCACCTCCACTAATTTCTTACATTTCATGCAAACGTGTGCATCGTGTTCAGAATTTCGCCATGATCAACAATGCCAAACTTCAGCGCAACGAGCCGTGGGCGTTCCAGAAGTTTCAATAACTAATCCCTCCTCCTCTCTGCTCCTTTCGGCACTTCTAATTCTCTCTATGTTGGAAGTGACGTCAGCTTGTCATCGGACAGTCCTCAGTTTGTCCGCTCACAGGCACTACCAGCGTCAAATGAAACCAGAACCGCGACAAGCGTTCGCAATGTTATGCAGAGCGCCGTTCACCTATCACCATGCACAGGCCGGCATATATGCGCAGAGCTGCCGAAAAAGATGCGTGCGCCTTTCGATGGTGATAACTGGTTGGTGCGCACAATGCCATTGCGAAAACTTGCCGCTGTTCGGGTTTCGTTTGACGCTCAATGCACGTGCGCCTGCCGCTCTTCCACCTCGCACGGAGTACTCGGTCAGGAGAAGAGACAATCCCATGAACGAAGAAATTGGCGAAACCAGCTAGAGTCTACTAGGTATGATCAAAAGGGGCGTGCTATGTTTTAATTGTAGACTCATGCTCAATCTCTGGGTTGTTTAGGGGCCCTTCAACAAACCTTGTTACCATGTCGCTCACACTGCCAGACACATACTTGCTCATGAGTCACCTATCTTTTTTTTGGCTCAAATTTCACTCAAAGTTCTTGCCATACAAATACGGAAATGCCTCTTCCTTCCATCTGCTTCTTTACATGTTCTGTAATCTTTGATCGAAACTAATTTTTAACCAGTGAAGTCACTACTGACTCCACCATTATTATGCGTCTGACCGTCACGCTGTGAAGCCCGGGTGCTATCGGTATTACACGGTGCTATTCGGAGGTGTATGTAGATAAACGTAGGGTAATAAAAAGATGTGTATAAAGGGTAAAGTGGTGTAATGTTTACTTTGGCGTACGGTATTTTTCAAAACGTCGATTCGCAAACGTGACTGCTTACCACCCGCTGCAGTGAGGTCATAATATTACTTACCAATTGCTCTTTTTCGAGCAATTTAAGATTTCTTGTATCAGCGGCACATCACGAGGCGGTCTCTTTTCGTAGGCCTGCAATGTGCTTGTGATTCACTACCTCCAAAACACTGACCTACCAGTTATACCAGTCCTCCAGCAGGTAAGTTCTGTGCCTTTTCAGTTTCTGCAACTGCGCAATGGGGTTTTTGTGTTGCTGTGAACGCAGCAAATAGTTGCGTATGTAGCAGAAACTGAGGTGGATGAATGTTTTGGTGTCGTGAAGCCAGTCAAAGCGCGGGCATAACAAGCTTTGGTTTTAACCAAAACGTAAGAAAATAGCAATTGATGAGCTTTCGCCCTCATTCATTTATTTTTCATTGATATTTATGCATTTGAACTCCAGGAGCACATAATATTTTCTTTAGTCTGCTGAGTGCTTGCCCCTATTACGTTTGTATTTTTCTGTAAATGTAGCTTTTTCATTGAATGGTCAGCTTTTCTTACTCATATGTTTATGTTAATTACTGTTGGCTTAGTGCTGAGGGCGAAGTCTACAGGGTAGTGTATTTCTAGGTGTTAGATGCTTGTGACATACACTGAGCGCCATTTCATGTCTGTCGACAATAATCAAGATGGGTTCTCGATGTGGATTGGGGTTATTTTGCACAATAAGCCGACAGTCAAGTGCAGTGGAGAAATTGATGATGATGATGTTTGATGTTTTATGGCGCAAGGGCCATTTCACGGCCAAAGAGCGCCAGTTCATCTTACTAAAAAAATGGACAATGATTGTGATAAGCGGCTCTATAAGGGCCATAAAATTCCTCGCGGTAAGGCGGGTAAAACATACAAGCTATAAAATCATGACCATGCCGTGAAAGGTGTGTGTGGTGTGAATAGATGACAAAAGTTGGTGATAATAAAAGACGATGGTGGGTATGTATGGCATCAGCACAAGTGCCTCACTCGTTCACACCCTTGCGTCCAAGGGCCGTGAGGCAAGTGCTTTCTTGTGTAACCACCGCAGCAAAAACCTCTCTGGAGAGGTCATGCTACGGGATGCCCGGGTATATGATATGAAAACTATGAATTTCATTAAAAACGCTAACAATGATTTGTGACTAAAAGCGGTTCCCTACCGACGAACATGGAAAGTGTTGTTTTCATACAGTGTCCCATTGTTTGCACTCAATTAAAATGTGAAGCACTGTCAATGCTTCACCACATCTGTCACACAATGGTGGATCGCCACCGCACAAAAGGTGTGTGTGTGTCGTGTATGTGTGTCCTATCCTGAGTCTCGTTAGTATTACCTCTGTATGACGCGATTTCGATAGGGGCAGCCAATGACCAAGGTGTGGCCTAATAACGTGTTGTTTGTTTTGTGTGTGTGTATCCCACTTGCTCTGCCAGTATACTCTGAGGTTTCGTTTGAGAGATGGCTAAAGGTCAAGGGCCGGGATTGATATGGGTGTAGGGGCAGGGCTTTTGTGGGTGGATGCAGCGAGCTGATCCGCCCTCACGTTGCCTTGAATCTCACGGTGCCCTGGCACCCAGCACACTACAACATGTTGTTTGCGTGTGTAGAGTGTGAATAAAATGGAGTAAAGTGAGACAAGGACTGGGTTTTTGTGTTTTTTAAGAGTGTGCAGAGCCGTTACCACACTGAGGGAGTCTGTATAAATTACTGCTTTTTGTATGTGTAATTGTTTGATGTGTTTAGCTGCCACAAGTATCGCGTAAGCTTCCGCTGTGAAGATACTTGTGCCTGGATGTAGAGGGCCAGCATCCGAAAAGAATGGGCCGACAACAGCGCAGGACACAGAGGAGTTGGACTTGGAGGCATCTGTAAAGAACTCAGGGCGTGTGTATTTGTGTTGAAGTTCCAGGAAGTATGTTCGGATATGGGCAATAGGCGCATGTTTTGTAACTTCAAGAAAGACACATTTCAGTCTATAGTCTGCCATTGCCACGATAGCAGATATGCTACAGTAGCCATGAAACTGTGTTCAAGAGAGACTCCAGTTTCCTCAGCTATACTTTTCAGGCGAACTGAGAAGGGCTGCCTCATCGAAGACCTGTTTTAAAACAGAATGGAGCTCGACAAATCATTAATAGTAGAGTATGAAGGTGCTTCTTATCTGCTTTCACCTTAAGGAAATAAACAAAGGACATGTAAGTTCTCTGCAGATGAAGCGACCACTCATTTGACTCAACATAAAGGCTTTTTACGGGGCTGGTGCGAAAAGCAACCGTAGAAAGGCGGATCGCCAAATGGTGCACGGGGTGCAGCATCTTCAAAGCACTTTGAGTTGAAGACTGATAAACAACGGCCCCATAATCTAAGCGGGTGCGAATGAGGCTTCGATACAGATTCATGAGGCATTTCCTGTCACTACCCCACGTAGTACGTGACAACACTTTTATAACATTCATGGCTTTTAAACATTTTGTTTTTAAATACTTTATGTGGGGCACGAAGGTCAACTTGTTGTCCAAGATTAAGCCTAAGAATTTATGCTCGGCTTTGACGGACAGTTGTTGCCCGTTCAGTCGAATGTCGGGTTCTGAGTGCATGCCTCTCTTTCGGGAGAACAAGACACACGTGCTTTTTTGTGGGTTCAGTCGGATTCCGTTTTCCTCTGCCCATTTGGAGAGCTTGTTTAAACATAACTGAACCTGTCGCTCACACATTACCAGATTGCAAGATCTAAAGCCAAGCTGGACGTCGTCGACATATGTACAATAAAACATATTGCGAGGGATGGACAAGTGCAAGGAAATCATCTTGATTAGAAAAAGTGTGCAGCTGAGTACACCACCTTGTGACACGCCTGTTTCCTGGACAAATGTTTTAGAAAGAACCGTGCCCACTCGGACACGGATTGTCCGGTTTGACAGGTAACTTTCGATTATGTGAAACATTCTCCCGCGCACGCCAAGGTAGGAGAGGTCTCTAAGAATTCCGAAACGCCATGTTGTATCATAAGCTTTTTCGATATCGAGGAATACAGAGAGAAAATATTGTTTATGGACGAAGGCGTCCCTGATCTGTGCCTCGATACGAACAAGGTGATCTGTGGTGGATCTACTTTCTCGAAACCCGCACTGAAATGGGTCGAGCAAATTGTTTGTTTCAAGAAAATGTACAAGTCTGCAGTTTATCATTTTTTCGAAGATTGTGCACAAGCAGCTTGTAAGTGCAATAGGCCTATAACTCGAAGCTAAAGAAGGGTCCTTGCCCTCTTTCAAAATGGGAATTATAATAGCCTCTTTCCAGGAGCTAGGGATAGTGCCAGAAAACCAGATAGCATTGTACAAACAAAGTAAGGTTTTTCGTGTTTCGATTGGTAGGTTTTTTAACATTTCATAAACGACACGGTCAGAACCTGGGGCAGAAGTACGGCAGGAGTTTAGAGACATTGGCAGCTCAGCTAGACTGAAAGCTTGATTATATGCGTCGTATCTAGTGCATTTGTGTTCAAGTTTCTGCTTTTCTATTCTTGTTCTGAATTTTTGGAAAGTGTCAGTATAGTGGGACGAGCTGGATACCCGTTCAAAATGTGCCCCGAAGAAGTTTGCCTGATCTTCCAAGGTATCACCTTGAGTGTTTACGAGTGGAAGTGTGTGTACTTGTTTCTCTGCTATCCTACCGACCATGTTCCAGACTTTGGCTTCTTGTGTGTATGAATTGATCCCTGACAAAAACTTCTGCCAGCTTTTTCTTCTGGCCTGCCGACGCGTTCCCCTAGCTTGAGACTTTGTTTTCTTGAAGGTGTCAAGAGTTTCGGCTGTCGGTGAGTTCCGAAGCAGCCTCCAAGCTCTGTTTTGCTGTTTGCGCGCGTTTCGGCATTCAGAGTTCCACCATGGCACACGCCGTTTTCCAGGGTGTCCATTTGTTTGTGGGATGCATTATGTTGCAGCATCAATCAAAAACGCTGTGAAGAAGTTGACAGCAACATCAATGTTCAAAGTACATATGTCAATTCAACCTAGACGAGTGATGGTATAAAACTGTTCCCAGTCGGCTCTGTTTATGAGCCACTTGGGAACACGTGGTGGACACTCAGTTACTGTATTTGTGCTCAAAACTACGGGGAAGGGGTCGCTTCCGTACAGATTACTGACGACTTTCCACTGGAGTAGAGACACAAGGGATGGAGATACTATGCTTAGGTCTATGGAGGAGTAGGTGTTATTGGCGAGATTATAATAGGTTGGTTCTTTACGGTTTAGGAGACACGCGCTCGACGAGAGAAGGAACTGTTCGATCAGTCGACCTCGCGCGTCATACCGAGAGTCACCCCATAGCCTGCTATGCGCATTAAAGTCTCCAAGGAGAACATAAGGCTCCGGAAGTTTATCAATTAAAGAGTGTAAATCACGTTTTTGCAGCTGATAGCTAGGAGGAATGTAAATAGTGCAGATTGTGATGAGTTTATCAAAAAGAACCGCTCGAACAGCCACTGCCTCAAGGAATGTTGGAGTTGTAAGTGTGTGCATGCAATTCCTTGATTCACTATGATGGCAACACCTCCGAATGACGTCATGGCATCATCACGGTCCTTCCGGAAAATAACGTATTTGCGAAGAAAATTTATGTGTTTTGAATTAAGGTGTGTTTCTTGTACACACAGCACATTTGGTGAGTGTTCGTGTAGGAGTTCTTGGATGTCGTCAAGGTTTCTGAGAAGGCCCCTGACGTTCTATTGTATAATTTGAGTGTTCATGATGAATGTAAAATGGGGCTGTGTGTACAAAAAGCGAGTGGCTGTTTAGACAGGGAGTTTGAGTTCACTTAACAGGGCCCTCACCAGGCCCTGTTATCTGCTTTTTTGTTTTCTTGGAGCGCTCCAAGGAGCCACGCCGCTCTTTCGGCACCAAGGGTACCGATATATCCATTGCCTCCTCAGAGGCACTGGATGCCCGCCCGTGCGGGCAGCTAGTTTGTATTTTGGGACTCGCCTGGTGAGGGGAGGCCCTGAGACCCAAAGACTCTGGAGTCTCCGGTCTCTGTTTGGGAGTAGGCGGTGTAGCCTGGGCTACAGCCTCCTTGGGGGCAGGTGCCACAGCCGACGGCTCGCTCTGCGCGGGCCGAAGGGGTGGCGAGGGCTGGTGCGGCGGTGCCCCCTGACGCGCCGCATCAGCGTATGTAGGTCCATAGAATAGGGCGACTCTTCGCCGTGCTTTCTTAAACGTAATGTTCTCCTTCACCTTCAATGTAAATATTTCTTTTTCTTTTTCCAGTATGTGCAGGAGCGTGAATATGCGGCATGGTTTCCTTCGCAGTTTACACAGTGTGGCGGTTCTTTGCAGTTCTCGGACACGTGGCCTAGGACTCCACATTGTGCACAAGTCTGGCGACCACGACAGGTTTTAGAGCCATGGCCATACCTCTGGCATTGGAAGCAACGACGAGGATTTGGTATATACGGCCTGATAGATGTCTTTGTGTACCCTGTTTGAATGAAATCTGGTAGTTTACTGGATGCAAACGTGAGTATCAAGTGTTTCGTTGGTATTTCCTTATTATCTCTTTTGATGATAATTCTCTGTACGCTATTGACGTTTCGGCTCTTCCACCCTTCCAAAAGTTCAGTCTCGGTGAGCTCAAGTAAATCTGCATCAGATACCACTCCGCGAGTGGTGTTCATAGATTGGTGTGGTGTTACGGTGATCGGTACGTCACCAAACGTTGAGAGGCTGTTTAGCTTTACAAATTGTGCTTTGTCCCGAATTTCTAGAAGAAGGTCTCCGCTCGCCATTTTGGTCACTTTGTATCCAGCCCTGAGAGTTTCCGTTAGACACCTGGCAACTACAAAAGGAGATACGGTCCTGGCTTGCTTTCCGGTTTTTTCACAGTGAATGACGTGGAAGTGGGGAAAAGTTTCTCTTGGCTGGTTGAAGAGATTTATGTCGTCGGTGCGTACCCGCTTTAGGCCGGTACGATCAGATAGTAGAGGGAATGCGCCATGCATGCCGGTCTTATTTTTGTTCAGCAGCGTTGGCGGCCACCCACCACGGAGCTTAACAAGGGGACGCTGCAAGTTTACAGGTGCTAAAAGCTTGCAGACGTCAGCCGTACAACACTGCCATAACCCAATGCGCCTAGACCAAGGTAGGCTATTTGCACAGGGTTAACCCTTGCCGCCAGGAAAATTGGAAGTAAACAGAAGAGAGTAGAAGACAGGACAGATAGATAGTGAGAGATAAAGACGAAGATATAGGCAGAGACAGATAGGAAAAGGCGACTGCCGATTTCCCCTGGTTGGGTCAGCCCAGGGGTGCCGTCTACGTGAAGCCGGGGCTAAAGAGGTGTGTTGCCTCTGCCAGGGGGCCTTAAAGGTCCAATCACCCAGCGTCGGCTCAACCCCCAGGATCCCCTTTTCCCCGGACACGGCGAAGCGACGCACGGCTAGGCGTGGGAGGGAATAGAAACTCCCCCGTTAGCTCGGGTCCGTGGTGTACACACAAAACGCCCACTTGCGCAGGCGCCCCTGCGGGGGCAGTGGAGAAATTCGATCCTAATAACTCTTGTGCCTCGCTTTCAAGTACAACCTTTGGATTTTGGTAACAAGTTTATTGAAGTGTTGATGAGATCTGTCATTACGTTTGAAATTAACCGGATCGAAACTTCCAGGTCGCACGCTTAGATTTTCTGATGCCCCATGGCAGTGTGCTATGCGCCACATAGTGCAATGGTGGTCACCATTAAACACAATCAATGTGACGTTTTTCAACAGTGATTAGCTTCCTGCCAAACTTGTGGAAAGGTGCCAATCACATTCAAGAAATTCCATTCGAATAAAGCTCGATCCAGGACTGAAGTGACCGCATGACATCAATATTACAGACGTGCAAGCTTTATATCATATTTTTCTACTATAACGCAGATATTTGGTGTTACGGTTGTTGATGCTACAAATTGTCTATTTTGAACTCCCCGCTTGCTTTTTTGTTCTTTGTTTCGTGTTTTGTAACCCAGATATGCAGTGCTGGATTGTGTGATGTTCAAGTGCAACAATATTGTGCATTGCAGTTGGGTCAACAGGAGCCAAAACTCGTCGACGGGTGCAACGTCTATTTTTTAACAACATTGGTGAATTGGTAAGTGTCCTGATGTCCCGGAGTTGACCAAACTTGTCGTGCATCTTCACATGAAGCAGTTGTTTCTTCCATTTTTCTGTGGTCTGTGTGGCACTGTAAAGACGGGTACTTTCGGAGCATGTGTTTAAATGAGTACTGACGTGATTTTGATGGAACAGCGCGAAGGGACAACTTTCGTTTTCATGGTGTACACTATCAGCGTTCTCCACAAACCGGAGCCAGACAACACATAGAGAATATTGCACTCTAATTTTAGAGCTCGTCGCACAGCACAACGAAGCGAGCCCAATCACAATGGACAATATCAGAAGTCAACAGACTTCATTGTGTTTGTCCTGCCTATCTAGAGTACAACCGTGGTTATGATTAGCTTCATTCACAGTACCTGTAGCTCATGGAGAGAATAAGCCGTGTCAACTTCGCATCCGGCTGATGTTAACACCCTAATATGTATCTTCCAGTTTGATTGTGGCCCTCCTAGCTAATCGCATCTAGAGTACCTATATGTATGAGCCACTTGGTTGAAGACCCTTTCAGAATCGAGACCAAGAATGACCATCGTGCCTGCGCAAACAGGAAAGGGAGAAAATAAAACCAAAGAATGTTTTGAAGCCCTTCGATTGGTTATTCGACTGAACATTCTGGTTCAATATTGTTGCTTTCTATGCGATAGGAACTTGGCAATAAAGCGTCAAAAACAGGCTAGATTGCCTACTCTATTTTTAGATGACGCAAGCAACCGCACTAAAAACGGTCGTACCAGGCGCCTGATTTCTCGATATCGATATCGATAACAGTTTGTGAAAGAGTATCTCGATATTAGTTAACTGAATAGTGTGCATATCTGTGACGTGAATATCATGGTTCAGCCAGTCCTAATCTATGATCGTATTTGGTTTCATTTTCTCCCACGAAAAAGTGAAGTGGTACCACGTGCATGTTATTTTAAAGGCCTATGCTCCAGTCGGTTAATGTTGTCGTACCGTGGGCCATGAGGCATTGAATGAATGAATAAATAGTGGGGTTTATCGGCGCAAGGGCCAGATATTGCTAAAGAGCGCCAGAGCGATGATAATGAACTTTGGGATGTGCAGTATAGATAAAACAGATGGGACGTGGCTGTAAATAGGCCTAAAAAACAGTCGCTGTAGGTGCGTCAAAATATACATATAGTAAAATTTTGACAATGACAAATGATGCGAACTATGGAGACATAAAATGGATCAAAAGTGACAAGTATGTGAAATAAAAACTTGGCATGAAGCACCAGTGCGTCGACAGCGCCCTTAAAACAAGAGCATGGAGGCCTAGGCTCGTTGAAAGCTGCTATCACAGCGGCATCCTCTGAACAGAGGTTGCGCTATGAATCCGTCGGGCTAAAAGCATTCAATGTTGGGCTAAAAACATTCAATACTACATCCTTTAAAAAGCTTAAAACTGATTATGCATCAAAAAGCGGCTCTTCACCGAGAAACATAATCGGATGTAAAGGAAGATTATAGCTGTATGCTAAAGCAAAATATTTCTTTCTCTCCCTTTCAGCTTCCACACATTCCAGGAGGACGTGGAGGACGGTTAGCCTGTTGCCACATCTACCACAAATAGGAGGTTCGTCACCAGTCAGATGAAAGCTATGGGTACCATAACTGTGTCCTATTATGAGGCGACAGGATAGGACATCAGTTCGCCGTGTTCTTGTAGCGGAGGGCCAGTAACCCAACTGCGGCTTAACCAAATGAAGCTTATTATTTATTTGTGTGTCCCACAAGCGTTGGCAGTGGTTTCGCAGTTTTTTACGTAGGAAGGGTTTTAGATCTGTTGCAGGG
The DNA here is from genome assembly GCA_013436015.1 of Rhipicephalus annulatus. Lineage (NCBI taxonomy): Eukaryota > Metazoa > Arthropoda > Arachnida > Ixodida > Ixodidae > Rhipicephalus > Rhipicephalus annulatus. The sequence goes on along the minus strand of WOVY01010225.1, from coordinate 159,747 downwards.
ACAGTAGCGGTGGGGTTAATAGCGCGCAATATAATTGACGTGGCCATTTGGTCAGATAACACATTGCCCTCGATACTTCTATGGCCAGGTACCCAGCAAACAGTAACATGCTGGTTGGACATATAAGCTGTACACAGAATGGAATACAGCTCAATTATTACCGGATTTCTGAATCTGAAAAGGGATCTTAATGCATTTGCGACGCCTAACGAGTCTGTGAATATAATTGATTTTTGTCTGTTTGATTTCCGTATATGCTTCACAGCGGACAATAGTGCATGACCCTCAGCCATAAATATACTTGTTTCCGGGTGCAGCACACCGGATTCCGAGAAGGATGGTCCGACGGCTGCATAAGCCACCCCTGCATGCGACTTAGAAGCGCCAGTATAAAACTCTACGCATGAGTAGTTGGACTGGAGTTGTCGGAAATGCATTTTAATATGTGCTTCTGGTGCGTATTTAGTGATCTCGGCAAATGAAGTATCACAATGTATGAGCTGCCACTGCCACGTTGGTAAATGTTTTGTGGTGGGCATAGGACAAAGTTCTAGCAGCGGAACACCCATTTCCTCAGTTAAGCTTCTCACACGCAAACAGAACGGCTTTCTCGCTGCGGGTCGATTGTGGTAGAGGGTGGCAGCGGTCATATCGTTTATAGCTGAATAAGAAGGATGCTTTATGTTTGCGCGTTTTATAAAATAAGTGAAACTGCTATAGGATCGCTGCAGGTGAAGTGACCACAGATTCGACTCTACATAGAGACTCTGGATCGGGCTTGTCCTGAAGGCCCCGGTTGCCAGTCGGATACCCAGATGGTGGACGGGGTCTAGGATTTTCAAAGCACATGGCGTTGCGGAATGATAAATTATAGAGGCATAATCAAGGCGCGACCAGACAAGGCTTTTGTACAACTTCAAGAGACACTTCCGATCACTACACCATGTTGTACGTGATAGGAGCTTCAGGAGGTTCATCTCTTTCAGACATTTCATTTTTACATGTTTATTGTGGGGTATAAACTTGAGCTTAGAATCTAAAGTGGTTCCCAGGAATTTATGCTTGTTGCGCACAGAGAGTTGGTCTCCCTTGATCGCAATATTTGTTAGTGGCATTACCCCTTGTTTATTGGAGAAGAGTACGCCAGTACTTTTCTGGGTGTTTAATTTAAAACCATTCTCATCCGCCCATTTGGAGAATTTATTCATTCGAAGCTGCACTTGTCGTTCGCAGATAGATAAGTTGCATGATTTGAAACTCATCTGCTCATAGTCTACATACACGGAATAAAACATCGCGCTTGGAATGACTGACTGCAGGGAGTTCATTTTTACAAGGAACAATGGGCACGCCTCCTTGCGGAACACCAGTCTCTTGGGTAAATGATCTAGAGAGAGCATTTCCCACTTTTACGCGAAAGGTTCAATTAGACAGAAAGCTTTCAATTGTGTTTAACATGTTCCCATGGATGCCCATGGTGGCAAGATCGCGTAGAATCCCGAATCGCCAGTGGTATCGTACGCTTTCTCCATGTCTAAGAATACCGAAAGTACAAACTGCCTATGAATAAATGCATCTTTCATATATGTCTCTATGCGAACAAGGTGGTCTATTGTTGACCTCCCCTCTCTGAAACCACACTGAAGGGGGTCTAGTATACTGTTACTTTCTAGGAAGTGGGTTAAGCACCGGTTTAACATTTTCTCATATAGTTTGCATAAACAGCTTGTTATCGCTATTGGCCTGTAGCTGGCGACCAAGGACGGGTCTCTGCCTTGTTTAAGTACCGAGATGACTATCGCTTCTTTCCATGACAATGGAATTTATCCAGCTTCCCACATGGTATTGAATAGGGTTAGGAGTGTTTTTAGTGCTTCTGGGTGAAGATATTTGATCATTTCGTACATTATATGATCGCCACCTGGCGTCGAGTGTTTGCAGTACGCAAGAGATGACTTAAGTTCAGCTAATGAAAATGGGCAGTTGTAAGCCTCCCTGGATAGACGTGTACATTTAAGGGGTTTCCGCTCTTCGCGTTCTTTGAATCCAAAGAACGTTTCTGTGTAGTGCGATGTACTTGAGACGTATTCAAAGTGTTCGCCTAGGCAGTCCGCCTGCTCCTCCAGGCTCTCCTCTCGGCTACTTACCAAGGGTAGGGGTTGTGACTCCCGACCCCATAACTTGTTTACCCTATTCCAAACCTTCGTTTCGTTGGTGTAAGAATTTATACTGGAGATGTACCTATTCCAAATTTCTTTCTTTGCAAGACGACGCGTTCTTCTGGCTCTGGACTTGACCTGTTTGAAATTGACAAGCTTTTCAGCCGTTGGGTAATTTCGAAATAGTCTCCAAGCTTTATTTTGTCTATTGCGCGCTTTCCGACAATTGTCGTTCCACCATGGGATGCGACTTTTATTGGTAATTCCGTTAGTTTGCTTGATACATTTCACTGCAGCGTCAATAATTAAACCTGTTAGGTATGCTACAGAATCGTCTATGCCAAAATGAGCAATATCATCTCCGTCTAAAAATTTACTTTCTCGAAACAGTTCCCAGTTGGCTGACTTTGTGTTCCAGCGAGGAAAGTCAGGGAACCATGTATCTTCTTTTCTTAGCTTCAACATAATTGGGAAATGGTCACTCCCAAAGTGGTTCTTGAGAACGGACTGCTTCAGATATGAAATTAATGTACTCGAGACAATACTCAGGTCTATAGAAGAGTATGTGTTGTGTGTAGTGCTATAGTACGTTGGTTCTTTGTTGTTTAGTAGACATGCACCTGACGAAAACAGAAAGTGTTCTATTAGGCGTCCTCGGGCATCTAAACGGGAGTCGCCCCACTGGGGATTATGTGCATTTAGATCACCAACGACTATATATGGCGGAAGAAGTTTATCAATTAGGCTTTGAAATTGTGTCTTTGAAAGTTGACAGCACGGGGGAATGTAAATAGTGGTAATTGTTAGTAGCTTTCCGAGCAGCACTGCTCGGACAGTAACTGCCTCAAGAGAAGTACGGAGGTTTAATTGCTTACAGGCAACACCCTTATCAACTATTATTGCGACACCGCCCGACGAAACGGCAGCGTCGTCACGGTCTTTGCGGAAAATGGCATATTGCTTTAGAAAGTTTGTTTGTGTGGACTTGAGATGTGTTTCCTGAACACACAGCACCTTTGGAGATTGTAGGATAAGAAGGTCTGTAATATCATCGAGGTTATGGAGAAGTCCTCTCACATTCCACTGTAACATCTGTGTACATTTTGGATGTGTTTTGTGCTGTGTGCTCAAGGATAGAATGTTAACTCACGGACCCTTTCAAGGGGCCGTGACACCAGATTTTTCTTTTTTGCATCGGTCGACGGAGTCGCGCCGATCCTTAGGCGCTGGCTGCGCCCTCACACTCGGTTTTGTGTCCATTGCCTCTTGCGAGGCGCTGGACACGCACTCTTGCGAGCGCTGCATTTGTTTTGAGGGCCTCGCTTCAAAAGACGAGACCTTCGTGGCTGGGTTGGTGGGTCTTTCTTGAATGGCGGAGGAGCACTGGCTGCGACCGCCGAGGGGGCGGGTGGCGTCACCGCTGGCTCACTACGCGTGTGCCAGACAGGCGCCGGAGGCCGTCGTGGCGCTGCCCCCTGACGCGCCACTTCGGCAATGCTAGTTTCTGGTAGGCAGGACATCTGCCTTCGTGCCTCCTTAAATGAAATGTTTTGTTTTACTTTAATTGTGACAATTTTCTTTTCCTTTTTCTAGAACGGGCATGACCACGAGTATGAGACATGTTCCCCATTACAGTTCGCACAGTGAAGAGAGTTTTCACGGGCATCTGATGTGTGCTCTTGAGCACTGCATTTCGCGCAAGTTAGGTGGCCTCGGCAGTTCTGTGAACTGTTGCCGAACCACTGACACTTGAAACATCGGAGAGGGTTTGTTATATATGGCCTCACTCGAAGCTTGATATTCCCAGCCTCAACGGAGTCGGGCAGTTGATCGAATTTTGACAACCTGGGGTTCTTTAACGTGCACCCAAATCTGAGTACACGGGCCCACAACATTTCCGCCTCCATCGGAAATGCAGCCGCCACAGCCGGGATTTGATCCCACGACCCGCAGGTCAGCAGCCGAGTACCTTAGCCATGAGACCACCGTGGCGGGGCACGTAGTCGGGCAGTACACTTGCGTTGAAGGTAAGTATCAGGTGTTTAGTCTGGACTTCTTTGCCATCACGCCTCATCCTAATTCGTTTCACGTTTATGACATTCTGTTCACTGAATCCCTCCAGGAGTTCAGCCTCCGTCAGCCCTAACAGGTCATCATCTGAGACAACGCTACGGGTAGATTTCATGGTTCGGTGTGGGGTTACTATTATTTGCTATCTCCAAATTTCACTAGATTAGGCAATTTTTCATAATGTTTGGGGCCGTGTGGCATTACTCTCCCATGCATATTATTGCAATACTCAAGTGCCTAATATATGGGGTTCACTCTGAGCGCAGGTCAGCAAGTCAGTGATAACTAAAAGGTGAAAGATAAATAGGGTGCGATGTTCAACTTCCCGTGCCCGCCCAACGAAGTTTCAGTGCTTGCTTGATGGATGCTTTTGCAACCTGGTTTACTTAATCTGCCAACTTGGGCGGTACAGTATAGCCGAGTAAAAAATAATCTGAGAGGGATAGCCATGGGTATTAGTTTTTCCGTTATATTCTGTAAAATGATTGAGCTAATGGCTGATCAGTCAATCCATCAGTGCATTTTGTTATTAAAAAAGGCAGAACTGTTCTAGGTCGAGATTAGAATCCTGAATCCCAATAGAGTATCATGGAATCGGTGTGCAGCTAACGAGACTACTTGCTTATTGACACTGCAGATAAACGAAGCAAAAAAGCTCTTCAGTATGAATTACCAACTAGCCCAGTAAGCTGAATTAAAAGTAGACTCGCAGGCCGCGGGATAAACTTCCGGCAGTGGCAGCAGCATTTCCGATGGAGGCGGAATTATTGCAGGCTCGTGTGCTCAGACTTGGCTGCATGGTAAAGAACCCAGGGAACCTAAATTTTCTGAGTCCTTCACTGCAGTGTTTCTCCTAATCACATGGTGCTTTTGGGACGTTGAACCTTACATATCAATCAAATCAATCTGAATTATAAGTATGCGCCACTGCATTTGGAAAAATCTCTCTACTCCCCTCCGATCCACAAAACATGAAGAAGCTTCATATAAATAGAATGTTGCGTGAACCAAGGTAAGCGTAGCCATAGAGTTTCCGATTACCATCCAGGGAGAACTCGGGCTATATGTTCATTGGTGAGTAGTTAGAACAATATAGAAAAACTGTACGTTGCACGTGTTGCAAAAATTTTTCTTGACTTAGGAAAAAAAAGAGACCGAGCATTTGTGTAGGCATGCTGTGGCATAACTGCTTTACAGTAAACTCAATCAAATAAATAACAATATGGTGCCACCTGCTCCAATGTTTAGCCAGTGCTCGTGACGCCAAATAAGTGAAGCTATTTGAATTCATTTTCCCGTTGCAGGAATAAGTCTGGAGTGGCAAAGGACAAAACCATCAGTCAGTCGGGGAGCTGTGGGCGGGCTCTTACGTTATTATGCAGAGTTTGACATAGAAAAGTATGTTGTGTGTATCAGAGCGTAGACACCTGTGACGAGACTGCAGAAGAATTGGGAAAGTGGGAATCGAAGTTCATGGCTATCGAAAGTAGGCTCTCACTCAGTGAGACAGCAAAGAAATGTTCAGTCAGCATGTAGTATTCAGTTTCGAATGGGTGCTCAGTGTTTATTGCCACATAAAGCCACACAGGTGCTCGCAGCTATATCTTGGAGCTACCTACAGCGTGTGAGATAACAGAGGACATGGCATCGCTGCTTCCACGTCATTTTTATTATACAGCGTGTCCCACGTAACTTTAGCCAGAGTTTAAATATATGCCGGAACACGTAATTACGACGCGACCAAATTAATGGTGCTCACCGTTGCCTGGAGTTAGACATTTTTTTGTGTTTTCAAATATTCCATAATTAGATCTGCTTAATTAACTAACTTCGGAAAAAATGAAGAACGATAAAGAATTTCAAAGAGACAGTTGTAGATCGGTTTGCAAAACGCCCAAATCGATAGTTCTGAACTTCATATTTGTTAGGTATTAGTGTTTCTCTTCTAATTGCAAATGCCCGCGAAATACAAAAAGTACCATGCGACAAATCCGCTCGTGTGCCAGTGCGCACAATGATTCTAGTGGTCTCTAACGTTCCGCGTACGAATGACCATAAATTCGCCACATTGTGCTGTCTTGGCAGGGTCGCAACAATTGTGGTAGCTTTGCGATGAACACGTTTTGTTACGGGTGACAAAAACAATAACCGCTGTGACTGATTATCGCTGTCATGAACTGGTGCAAGAAAAACGTGTCGTGATGCATAGGCCTGCGAACGGAGTGGAGTAGGGCCGACCAGGCGAAGCTGCCTCAAACCCCCCCTCCCCTCTTTTCCCTTCAAATAATGTGAATGGCGGCGCCAACTCTGTCCGACTCCGTCCCTCGGTTGGATCTTCGGTGGCGTATTTAAGGCGCAAAGTTATGGCTACGCACTGTTTTTCAGAGTAACGGCCACCAGGAACCTGAATTTAGAAAAGTGGGCGCCTCCCAAACTCACACGTGTGAATGCCGTTGCGGGAAACACTCAATTCCTTTATTTTTGCATTCATCACAGAGCTTTTTTCTTTCGAACCCGACTAGAGGCAAAGGCATGGGCGTGTCCTGCAGATAAGTTTCGGAGAACAATGCGCTAACAAATAACAAACTGTGCTCCGTCGGAATTTCGTGAAGGCGACGACACTGTACGGTACCCTTGCATTTTGATGGAAGGCTTTTGACAATGCCAAAATGGTTGTTGCGGTTTCGTATCCTATAATGATGCTCAAAGCAGTCTCGGAGTGGTCACTGGTAGAGGATGTGCACGTTAGATCAGTTTGAGAGCGCGAGTGATCGCATGGCTGGTTGCAGCTGATATGTAATCTTCTCGCCTATTTTTTTTCAGGTCCTTTTGAAATACAAAGGGATCTTGGACAACACGTGACCAAACAGTAAGTATTCTAGTAAGTGAAGGTATAGTCCTTTCATAAATGGGATACCTGAAGCGGTACATTCTAGTTCCCGCGTCGTAGCGAAGATTACGGCGCGTGCGACGTTGAATACAAAAATTAAAACTCCGTTTTTGCAATGAAATCAAGCACAGGCTTTCATTCTATGAGGGATAAAAAATGTTCTGTGACAGAACCAAGCCGGTCCTTGAACGTGCTTTTGAATGAGATCCTATACAGTGATGACAGAGGAGGAGTCACAAGATTTGTTCAAGTATTAGTTAGAACTGTTTATTGGGCAAGTGCGTGTATATTTGCGACACGTTTTAGCGCCGAAAGACTGGACACCTTGGAATCAACTTTCACACACACTGCGCAGCAGAAACGTATATTTGAACCAGGAGTAGATCGTGTGAATTGCCAACAATGGGCACTAACAGGCAATGATTTCAAGGAAAGTATATGGAATGTTATTTCGTGACTGTAGTGTAAATGTTCAGAAACTTGCAGTAATGGAACAGTTGCCAATGGCACGATGTCAGTCATTGTGCGCCTACGCTGAACCACCCGCGCAGCTTCAAACTTGTTTACGAGCGCCGAAAAGCGCCGCAGCCACCAAGCCGTGGGCCGGGAAACGTGGCTGAAATATTGTCTTTGTGGTTTCAATGAAACGATAATAGTTTTGGTTCCGTCAAGAATGTCATTTTCTGACCAATGATTCTGAGGGCAAGGTCATGACCACTCGCACTTGCGCAATCTCGACAGGTATTAGCGCTAATGACTCGTAAACCCATCTACTTGCTACGCTCTCAACGCGAAGAGACAGTGCGATAAGAGCATTGCACAATAGTGCATTGAAGGACTAAGCAATACCGTACCCAAAAGAGTTAACTGCCAGCCGTCGTATATACAATTTTGTGACTGTCGCATTCATTGCTTCTCCCTCTCTGTGAAACTAATTTTTTTTGTAACTTGGAGGCAGTGTTTTGCTTTACTTCTTTTAACGCAACAGTTGGAATCACTTAGTACGGCATAAGTCAGATAGGAATGGATCAGCTTCGCTGTGCCTTGAGCTTAGTCAAAGCAATTCTTGTTTTTTGTTTCTTTTTTTGTAGTTTAAAACTTTGTGAAAACAGTTCCCTTTCATTCGTCGCTAAGAAAGCCCTTCAAATGCTTTAAAATGTCTATTTTTGTAATATTTTTTTATTTCAATGTAAATGTAATAAAATTAAAAATAAGAAAAAAGAATGGTTAGAAATTACCTACACAAAGAGTGATTTACCTATAAGGCTAAACGAAAAGCAAAAGAGAATTAATGCCTCTAGTCTGGTACAGCATTACTGCGAGTCTCATGACAAAAAAGAATTGGTGTGGTTAGGGATAATTGGTCAGAACATTTATATGTATTATTTCAAGTGCGACATCACGTTCAGTTTACCGAGATATGGCCCTCTCGTCTAAGACCCAATTCTGGTTTTTTTGACACAAAGACTTTGTATATAAATACAAGGCATTATGTCCGTTACCGGTTCATTATAGCAAAACATTGGTTTTATGATCCAGAATCAACTGCTGACTTCAGCTGCATGTCAATCCAGATGCTTTAGGAGCTGTGCGTGATGCCTTTCTGTTTATGATTGGCATTCGTTTCCATCAATAATAAACTATTCATCATGCACCTTGTTTGCAGAGGGTGAGTTCATCATCAGCTATCTGAAAAAAGAGATGATGCGTTGCGAGAAACCCATTCAACAAACGGTTGGCTAGTATGTGACGCTAGTTGTAAGTATTGCAGACTTTGAGACTGCTCGAAAGCTTTACCATGGTCTTACTGATGAAAAAGTGTGGCTCCAGGTCGGAGTGTTTTTTAGATGACTGTGACTACAGTGAGACGCTGCTATTATGAGCTATGATGAGACCCATCTCAATTTTTCAGGATCGATGCTTTAATTTCTCGGTATTAAATCCATTGAAAACCGTACTTTCTTTCCTAAGTAATTGAAGCAACTTAGTGCAGCAGTTTTAAAATATTATTGTGGTATTGCATAATTGCAGTATATCTGTATAGGCCTTCTTGAAACCACGTTATTCGGCCTTTTCTGATTTGGGCGCACCAACTGGCCCCGTCCTACTTTTTCATAAGCATCTGGTACCGAAATATTGTATAAAGGGCTGAATACACTGGTCAGGTGGTATGATTATAGCTTGGTCTTAATGAAGAGAGTTTGAAAGAGTGCGGGATATTCAAGCACGCTTTTCGTGATATGAGAATATTTATATCTTTATATCGCAAGAATGCAGGTCCCGAAAACCCTGTATGTCACATAGCCTTGCAGGAGTGCCTCGAAGCTATATTACGGAGTCGTCAACTTTGCTATATGTCGTCTGTTTTCGTGGACACCGTTATTAGGATACAAATTTTTTGTTTACTAAATTATTAACGCATATGTTTTATTAAGGGGTTTACCAAAAATTTTACAACGGATATACGTCCGCAAAATATATGCAATCCTATAGGACGGGATAAAAATAAACAGGACTCGAACTCGTCATCAATGAGCCCACAATGATAAGTGGCGGAACTATAACTAAGTGCGCTACTGTGAAAAGCGTGAAGAAGACTACAAAAACACGTTTTTTTCCAACACTGCTATCAGACTGCTCTTGACTCGGGGGAGGTGTCTCCGACTGGAAGCAGTAGACTAAGCAACCTTCGGCTTCCGTGATTAGCTCTGGCAACGCGCTATTGCTGTGACCATCCCTTTTGACGTGTTTCTATTAGAATAGTAATTTTTGTCAGCTATATAACAAATTTTAGGTAGTGGGGGTGTAGAGCATTTATTCGGACAAGAAAAATTAATAGCAGTGAGATAGAGGGAGAGGTTAGCCTCACACTGGGTGTGCTCATGCTGAGTGGTGTCTCTACTTCGAAACTACATTGATCGAAAATGCCAGTATGGCTCTCCAGATCGAGGCTTTTTGGGCCTGTATGGTCTGAGCACCTTGTCAGAGCCGCCTCCATGTCCTCTTGAAATAGGGTGAGGAAGAGCGCTTAGGGCTGAATTGCGCTGACGGCCCCAGATTATCTGGCAGACATCGGCTACTTACTCTCTATACCAGCACGTGACATTGACTGTCGGGTCGAAACGTTTCACGATAGCATGGCAGAACATCGTATTAGTAAAACGTCTCAAAAAGACGCGTTTGCTCACCCTTACAAAACCTTTTGCAGAAATGATGAAATCTGCCATCTTTGATGTAAGCAGGACTCTTCCAGCTTCTTCGTCTAGAAGGTTGCCGAAAGATATGGTAGAAACGAGTGCGTCAGCAGACGCATTAGGGGCGCCGTTCTCGCTGAAGATTTGTGCGGAAAAACACGCATCATGTACGAAATAATAACAAATTATGTAACCTAGAACACACTTGTTATCAATTCTAAAATACATGTCTTAACATCACACGCGAGACGCGCGTTTGGTTTTTATGCAAACAACCAACCACCACATAAAGGGAGTGTTCTCATTTTCCTATAAATGTTAAGGGCACACACACACACACACACACACACACACACACACACACACACACACACACATATATATATATATATATATATATATATATATATATATATATATATATATGGCAAAGAAGCCTAAAGGCTCGTTTTTTCATGTTTTGACACTATAATTATGAGATATAACAGACAATAATGCCTATGATCGTATAGGGCAAGTTATTAGATCCAATATCATGTAAATAAGAAGAAAAAAAACTGGGTGAAAAGATAACTTGCCGTGGGCAGGAACCAAAACTGCGACCTTCGAATAACACGTTTGATGCTCTACCACTGAGCTACCACAGCGGCTATCCTCCCAGCAAGTTTATTGGGTATATATGTGAATTTTTTATCATGGAGTGACAGTCAGCGCCATCCTTAGCCATGGAGGTGAGGGTGGAACACTCTTCATGAGCCAGGGAGGCATCACGTGGCGCAAAAGTACTGAAATATATCAGAAAATAATGCCAAGGAATGTATAGAAGCAATTAATAGACCTAATTGTAAGGTAAATATGAAGAAAGAAACGTAGGTGAAAAGTAGGTGAGAAGTGGGTCAAAACATTGAAAACTGAGCCCTTATGTACTCACTTCTTTCTCTTATTATTCACCGAGGGTCTCGTACTGGCAGACATGGTCCTTTACGTTGTATACCAGGGCTAATTGTTCAGCTGCCTGCTCGTAATAAGTTCACGTGCTACGTGACGCCACACAGGCTCATGGAGAGTGTGCCACACTCGCAGCCATGGCTACAGATGGCGTTGACTGACACTCTCACAATCAAAATTCACATCTATACCCAATAACATTGCTGGGAGGATAGCCGCCGTGGTAGCTCATTGATAGAGCATCAAACGCGTTATTTGAAGGTCGCAGATTCGGTTCCTGCCCACGGCAAGTTATTTTTTCACCTACTTTTCTTTCTTCACAATTACCTTAAAATTTGGTCTAATAACCTCCCATATACTTTCCTTGGCAATATTGTCTGTTAGATTTCATCAATATTCTGTCAAAACATGCAAAAACAAGCCCTTAAGTACACACTTTTATATATATATATATATATATATATATATATATATATATATATATATATATATATACGTCACCAAAGAGTCAACACAAAGAGAAATATATTTCCCTCCAGTTTCGCGAGGGGCCCTCCCTTATTCAGGGGATGAGTTCTATATATATATAAACTCCTCCCCTGAAGAAGGGAGGACCCCTCGTGAAACTGTTGGGAAATATATTTCTCTTTGTTGATAGCGCTCCCGTTGTGCCATATCCCATAATTTCACGAAGACTAACTCGCCCATTGGATGATTACTCCCACTATATATAATATATATATATATATGTATATATATGAGACCATTTGCGGTAAGGCAGTGACCATGTTATATTTTCAATCCAATGCACGAGCTAAAGAGCCCCAGCCCACTAAAATACGATGATCTCTACAATTGTTTAGTCATACAGATCAAGATGTAGTACATTGTCAGCGCTACCCCTGTTTTGCCCCCTTTATGAAAGAGGGCAGCAAGTTAGAAAGGGTTGGAACGCCGAATATATGTTTTCAGTCGAGAGACCTGGGAAATCTCGGTGCGACGGCGATGACGGTCAGGAGCCTCGTTGACAGGAGTAGCGCGATAAACGACTTCAGATGTTCGTTCCAGGACGGTGTATGGACCTAGATATTGGTGAAGGAATTTTTCGCAAAACCCAAGTGCACGAGCAGATATCCACAAAATGACTTCGTCGGCTGAGCAGAACAGAGCAGCTCGACGTTTTGCATCAATGTCGATCTTTCTCTTGTCCTGAATGGTAGCAGTGTTGGCGCGGGCGATTTCACGGCAGCGGGCGACGCAAGCGGTGAACACTTCCGGGAAGGATGAAGACGGAACCGAAGATATGGAAGGTGCTGTCCAGAATGAAAGTCGGTACACGGCCATACACAAGATAAAAGGGGCTGTGATTCGTCGTACGCTGTATCGCAGTATTATATGCGAACGGGACGAAGGGAAGTATAGTGTATAAGTTTTTGTGATCCGGTTGGACGTATATAGAGATCATGCCGGACAAATTTCGGTGAAAGCGCTCAGTCAGACCATTAGTTTCTGGGTGTTATTCTGATGTGATCTTGTGGATGGTGTTAGAAGCATGGAGGACTTATGCAAGGACATGTAAAAGAAATGTCTTGCCACGATCACTAAGAAGCATACGTGGTGCGCCATGTCGTAAAACCATGAGTTGAAGGGAAAAATCGGCGACATCAGAGGTAGCACCAGACAGAAGAGCTGCCGTCTCCGCGTAGCGAATAAGGTAGTCCACAGCAGTGATGATCCAGTGGTGACCGACTGGCGTAAGCGGAAGAGGTCCGTAAAAGTCTTTGCCCACAAATTCAAAGAGAGTGGATGGGTATGGCAGTGGTTGCAATGACCCAACGGGAAGAGACGTGGTACATTTTTGTGCTGGCATGAGGCGCCGGTAGCAACGTACCTGGCGAGAGAAGTAGAGATTCCAAGCCAAAAGCAGCGAGTGATGAGGCGGTTGTATATCTTGTCAAACCCTAGGTGACCAGCTGTCGCGTCATCTAGAAACGCTTGTAAAACTTCATGAAGAAGTGAGCAAAGATTGACGGGAACGCATTGATTACAGAGACGATGGTAAATTTGCCGACATAATGTTCCATCTTGAAGCTTGAAATGGGCAAGTTGTCGTCTTATGCGGCTGTTTGGAGCACGCGATATGCCAGCGAGCCGATCGATGATCGTGCGGCAGTAGGTATTGGCATGTTGAAACGAGGCGAGATCTGTGGAAGGAAGAAGGTCCGCTGAGGCAACCAACTTTTTCGAACCAGCAGCTGTCTGCCTGGTCACTTTGGTGGGCGGTGGTGAACCGATGGAAGATGAAACTTCGATGTTTTGCGAGAACGGGCAATGTGACAAAGCGTCGGTATCTTGGTGCTGTCGATCCCACAATATGTGACGCTGTAGTCATACTCCTGAAGTCGTAGTAACCAACGGCCAAGGCGTCCCAACAAATTTTTGAGAGACGATAACCAACACAGAGCATGATGGTCAGTCACTGTTGTGAAATGTCGGCCATAAAAATAAACGTAAAAGTTTTGTACAGACAACACGATGGTGAACCATTCTTGCTCAGTGATGCTGTATTTAGCTCAGCAGGTGAAAGAGTACGGCTCGCGTAGGCCACGACTTGTTCTTCGAGAGGGTGGTTCCGCTGAAGGATAGCACCGATGCCAAGTCCACTTGCGTCAGTGTGTAGCACTGTAGGTTTGGCAGGGTCGAAATGACGAAGCACTGGCCGTGATGTGAGGCATCGCTTGAGGGTGTGAAAAGCGGCTTCGCAGTCATCCCACCATACAAAGGGTGCGCTCGTGGTCAGAAGTTTGTGCAGAGGAGTCGAAACAGTAGCGAAATCACGTACCAGTGGTAGAAATACGACGCCAAGCCAAGGAAGCTGCGGAGGTCGTTGGGTGTGGTTGGTGTAGGAAATTGCAGTACCGCGGCAACCTTTTCGGGATCAGGCTCAACGCCATGTTTATTGACGACGTTACCTAATACCTTGATACTGTGACTGGCAAACCAACATTTCTTAGTGCTGAGCTGGAGACCGGCTTTAGCTAAACATGTGAGGACTTTGTCTAGCTATTCCAGGTGCTGTGATAAGCTGAACGAAAAGATGACAATGTCGTCCCGGTAGAAAAGGCAGGTCTTTCATTTTAATCCCCGCAGTACCATGTCTATCATTCGTTCGAATGTGTCTGGGGCGTTGCATAGACCAAAAGGCATTACATTGAATTAGAATAGCCCATCTGGCGTAGCAAGCGCAGTCTTCTCTATCAGACTCATGCATCGGAATCTGCCAATAACCAGATCGCAAAGCGAGACTTGAAACGTACTCGGCACCTTGAAAAGTATCAAGAGCGTCGTCAATGCGAGACACTGGGTAGACGTCCTAACGAGTAATTTTGTTGAGTGATCGGTAATCAATGGAAGACCATACCAAGCCATTCTTTTTTTACTAGAACGACAGGAGAAGACCATGCGCTTGTTGCGCCTGATGAAGTTTCGCGCGAGCGATTCGTTGATTTGTTCTTCTATAAGCTTGCATTCAGAAGCCGAAACACGGCAAGGGTGGTGTCGAATGACACGGGATCCGTCGGTGTCGATGCGATGAGCAGCCACTCTTGTTTTGTTTGACCCAGACCTTCGGAACAAACGTTAAAGCAAGTTTGATACTTCATTAATAATGCCAGCAAGGCATCAGTTTGCGTTGGGTTGAGATGGTTACACAAAGTAGCCTTGAGAGCAGGAAATAAATCTTACGTTGGCATGCACTTTGAGAATGACAAAGCAGATGAACCAGTGACAACAAAAACCGCGGCTTCTACGGTAATGCTGGCAACAGTGGTACCCTCTGGCAGAAGTAGTGGCTCTGGCCTATTTTAGCAGGCGGGGATGCCAGCATAACCACGTGAGAACCGCAGTGAACACGATACGATGGTGATCCCTTGAAAAATGCAGCGCTGGCAAGAAACGACCACAGCGTCACCATCTAGATTGTCTCATGACTTGATCTTAAGGACACGTTCTTGTCCCGGAGGCAGGAGAAAATCCGCAGCTGTGACAAGGATGGGCGATGAAAGGTGGCAGCAGAAGAAAACTCGGTGTCCGTAATACGACTGAGTGGCCGACCACACGAAATTACAGCATACGCAGCTGACAAGGAGTCCCATCCTGAGATTATCTGATGAGCGCACGAAGACAGTAAAGCCAATTGTATGTGATGCTGGATACCATCGATGACAACACGAGGAGTGTACACAATCCCGTCGGGCAAATCGGACTGGCACTAGCGCTGCATAAGAAAGAACCGCCATAAGGAGTTTGCGCTTTACGCAGGCAAAAACAAAATTCACAATCAATTGCCGAAATGACGGCTCCAGTGTCTATAAGGGCGTCAACAAAAACACTTTGACACAAACAGGCAGTAAATTAGCTAGACGAGATGGAGGAGCACGCCGAAACGGTGATATAGAACGGCGGCGAGATGAATGGGGATGAGGTCCAGCTTGAGACCGTGGAGGGGAGGGTGACGGGCGGGAGTTGGAAGAATACGTTGTGGGATCATATTTATTGGGTCTCGGGGCAAAGTATTTTTTGTAACTGGATAACTACGTCGTTCATCCTGCTGACGGCGGCGGCAGACACGGGATATATGACCCCTTATGCCGAAGTAGAAGCAGGCGGTGCGTGGAGGACGCCTTGTAGAATAGTGGGGTGGCCTTGGCACTTGCGTTGTCATTGCAGCCAAATGGTCGGATCCGACGTCCGCCGGCACGATTACAACTGGTGCAAGAGCCCGTGAGGAAACTTCTGCGTACAAAGGTGCCTGCAAGCACCCAGGAGACGGGGCATGTGCAGCGGTTGTCATTGATGCTAGTTCGTCCTTGATTGTCTCACGCAGATTGGGAGGAGGTGTGCGGACAGACGCAATGGTTCAGTTACCTGAAATAAGGCTGTGGAGTTTCTCTGACAATATCTTGGATAATGGCTCGCAAGTCATTCTCTCAGGTAAAGTGAGCGTCGCAGGAGGCGTGTGGAAGGCACATGGAATGAAGCCCGTCCAGGCGTTGGCGTGTGGTGATGACGTCTTGGAAGTAGTTGGGTTGTGGATAATGAGAGCATTGAAGGCGACAGAGTTGATAACTTTCAGTAGAAGTCGTATGCAATCGGTCTCCGTCATGTCAATTTTTGCTCGGCGACAGAGAGCCAGCACATCTTCAATGTAGGACGTACATGATTTGTCGTTACCTGGATGCAGGTTGCGAGCTTCTGTTTCGCTACCGCAAAGCATCCTGCAGACGTGCCAAATACCTCAGGGAGACCCCGTGAGGGCCAAACGATTGGAGAAGTCACTCTCGTGGTTGTAATACCAGATTGTAGCGTCGCCATTGAGGTAAAAAGGAATGTAGCGCAGTTTGTGCGCCTCGTCTCAATAAATACGAACACTGGTTTGATAACAACTGTCCTGCCATTCTTCGACGTCTTCGCCGCGAAGGCCGGAAAGTTCCGGAGGGTCTCGGTGAGAGGTACTCATGGTGTAGTGAAGCTTAAGTGGCTGAGAAGGTGCAGTTGCACAGCGGACGCGTTGGGTTCTGCCAAAGCTGTTGCTTGAGGGCACAACCGTCGACCAGACCGGAGCTTCTCGGGTGAGGTGTAGAGCAAGAGGATGGGGCAACCAAGACACGCTCCAGCACTTATGAGACCACGTTTGGTACAACAGTAACCAGGCTATATTTTCAATCTCCCAGCCCGCGTGACATACGATGATGATCACTAAAGTGGTTTGGTCATACAGATGAAGTACATAGAGAGCGCTCACAATATATATATATATATATATATATATATATATATTGCTGCATTCAACCTGCAGAGAAGAGCTCGCACAGCCAGAGAGGAAGACAAAGTTCTTGCCCGGTCCTCTTTCCGAGCGCCTTTCATTTTTAATTAAAGTGAGCTCTTCTATATCGAACTCCTGCTGTGTCTGCGTCGTGACACTGGTGGAGGAGCTGGGTACATGTCCAGGACACCTTCCAACAGCCCGGAATCTAGTCCACAAAGACTTCCGCTCGTCGAAACACCCATTCATCTCGCCAGCCGCCGCCTGTTAGGCCTGAGCCCAGAGTTTGGTCCTTGGACGGAAAACATGACCGCGCCGGAAAGCAGTTGCCCCATCATGACGAGCCCAAGCACGACACAGATGACTGTTTTCACTCCTAAAACTCCTGTGGACTTCAATGGCAACACATACGAGGACGCAGATGACTGGCTTGAGGAGTTCAAGCGCACAGCCAACGTTAACGCGTGGAACGCCGCACAGAAGTTGGGGTACGTGTATTTCCCTCTTCAAGACGGGGCTCGCACGTGGTTCACAAATCGCGTGTGGTCAACGTGGGACGAGTTCTGGCGGCAATTCTTGGACACCTTCGCAAACAACGAAAGGCGGGATTATGCACAACAACTCCTTGAATCACGGATTCAAAAGCCCAACGAGTCTGTTGCTATGTTTGTTGAGGACATGGCTCGTCTGTTTCATCGAGCCGATCCCGATATGTCCGAGAACAGAAAGATCAGCCACCTCATGCGTGGTGTCAAAGAGCAGCTGTTTGCTGGTCTCGTACGGAAGCCACCTTCAAGCATCGACGAATTTTCGAAGGAGGCGACCACCATAGAACGCGCACTACAGCTACGGTACCGCCAGTACGACCGTCCAAACAACAGCGGACAAATCAGCGCAACCGCCGTGACCACTGTGACTCCTGACGAGCGTACTTTGCGTGACCTGATACGCGAAATTGTGCAAGAAGAGGTGAAGAAGCTCGCCGCCGCACCGAATAACTGCGCAATTGCGTCGGTCACAGAAGTTGTTCGCCAAGAAATAAGGCAAGCGCTTTCACTTCCCCAGCCGAACACTGAAATAGTTAGGCCAACATATGCAGATATTCTCCGTCGACAGCCTCGATCTAACGTGCCGCCACCTCAACAGTACCACCAGCAACAGCCGCCGACAGTGCCTTGGTAATACAGGGAAACGCCGACGCCGATGCGACCCCTACTCCGCAAAACCGACATATGGCGTACCGCTGACTACAGGCCCCTGTGCTTCCATTGTGGGGAAGCAGGCCACATCGTGCGGTATTGTCCTCATCGCGTTGCTGGGTATCAAGGATTGCCGTCCACTACCCGTCGGCGCTATTTCGACGGAAGCCGCAACGTTGAAACGAGCGCGAAGATCCCGCGAGACGTTTCTCCTGGGTTCCGGTCACGCTCGCCCTCCCCAGGTCATTTCCCCCGATCTAATAGAGGTAGCACCACGGACATGGCGAGAGGAAGGTCTCCCAGTCCACGCCGGGGAAACTAAAAGCAGCGACCTTAGGCGGGAGGGTTGCGAATTGCTGAAGATTTGAAAATCCCCCATTACCGCCGCATGAAGTGCCGCACCTTTCGAATGAACCGACGAAAGACGAGATTGTCACCGCCGACATTACACTTTCAATTGACGGTCACTACGTGACCGCACTGGTCGACACTGGTGCGGACTTTTCAATAATGAGTGCGAATCTGGCCGACCAACTGAAGAAGGTGTGAAGAAGAAAACGCATCGTTGGCAAGCAACATCGCCTCCGTTGGGTACTGGGTCCTGGGCTTCGCTCGCTTGGCTCGTGCTGATCATCGCCGGCATCTGCTTGACCGTTGCTGTTTTATTGTAGGACCACCGTCGCAACAGTCGCCAATAAACCATTTTTCAATTGGTGGAGGGTGCTGACATTCCCCGTCGCCTGAACCTGGGTGCTGCCATTCGCCGTCGCCTGAACCTGGAGCTGCGCAATCGAACGTTACCTCCCATCATGGCTACCAACAACGCGCAACCTGGCTCTTCCACTACATCCCCCAGCAACCCCGGCGTTCTTCGTTTGCGAGAGCCTAAGGTCTTTAGCGGAGCTGATGAGACCGACGTGGAAGACTGGTTCGCTAACTACGAACTCGTGAGCGCAAACAACAAGTGGGATGACGCGGACAAATTGACTAACGTCATCTTTTACCTCACTGACGTGGCCGAAATGTGGTATAACAACCACAAAACGACATTACGACGTGGTCCATCTTTAAAACGTTGTTTGCTGACGTTTTTGGCCGACCCGCTGTCCGCAAGTCCAGAGGCGAACAACGCTTGCGGACTCGCGCACAAAAGCCAACGGAATCTTTCACCAGCTATATCGAAGACATTATTGCTCTTTGCAACCGTGTGAACGCCACCATGCCCGAGTCGGAGAAGATTCAACACATCCTCAAAGGGATAAATGACGGTGCATATCAGCTGCTCCTGGCCCGTAATCCTGCCACTCTTGCGGAACTTGTCACTTTGTGTCAAAGTTTCGACGAGTTGAGCAAGCAGCGCGCCCTTACTCGGCCATTTTCCTCACACGCCGACTCGCTCTCCAGTCTCACTTCCGTTCCCGACCACTCACCAACCCTGCAAGAGATTAAAGACTTCGTGCGTGAAGAAGTAGCTCGGCAACTGTCGTTGATTCCCTTCACGCAGCAGCCACCGTTCTCTCGTCTGCCCTCACCACTACGCGACGTTATTGCCGAAGAGGTAGCTCAGGCTGTTCCCGCCGCTGCCCACCAGCAGCCTGTGGCCATGCCTGTTGTCCATGCGCCTGCTATGCAGCCCGTGGCCGCGCCTCTAACGTATGCCCAGGTGGTACGCAGCAGACCCCGCCAGCAGCATTTGCCACCCATGTCTTCGGTTGCTCCCCACTCCGCCCCTCTTTCGACACCTTGGGCCGCACCACGAGTCAGCAATTCCTGGCGCACTCCTCACAATCGACCGATCTGCTACGCCTGCGGCACTCCAGGGCACGTGGCACGATATTGTCGCCGTCGCTTGCAACCACTCCACGACGCTACTCGGCCGTTACCGTATGACCCACAGCCCATGCACATACCTGCTCCCTATCCATCAACGCAGTATGGATACACTAACCTTCCTGAGTCTCGGTCACCCCAGTTCTCACCTCAGACTCACTCCCCCGCTCCCCATCTCCTCGCAGGTGATCACTGTCCCCAATGCGTCCTAGACCCGCTTCCTCCAACCGGGAAAACTGAACGCCGCAGTTCCAGAGGCAAGAACTGCGCCGTCGTCGAAATGCTCAAGTCCTCGCACTTCACCAGCTAACGTCGTCGCCATATCTGTCGATGGTGTTTCTACCTTTGCCCTCGTCGACACAGGTGCTGCCGTTTCTGTTATAGCCGCCCAGCTCTGCCGCTCCCTACGCAAAGTGACCACGCCGCTCTCTGGACTATGGCTTCGTACAGCTAGCGCACAACCAGTTCGACCTTTCGGCACCTGTACGGCCCGCATATTCATCCAAGGCTCTATGTACGTTGTCGAATTCATCG
This sequence comes from Rhipicephalus annulatus, assembly GCA_013436015.1. NCBI lineage: Eukaryota > Metazoa > Arthropoda > Arachnida > Ixodida > Ixodidae > Rhipicephalus > Rhipicephalus annulatus. The sequence continues at coordinate 139,099 of WOVY01010225.1, read as the reverse complement.
TCCTTTCGGTGTGCTCGCATGACGTTATCCTCGGGTGGGACTTTCTGTCAAATCATCATGCCATCATCGACTGCGCACGCGCTGAAGTTCAGTTTTCGCACCTGTGTGACGAACCTTTGCACGAAACCCTTGAGCGGTCGCCAAAACTTGTCGTGCGTGAGGACACTGAAATTCCGCCAGCCTCTCTTGCCGTTGTCCCGGTATGCTGCAATGACTATAACGATGCTACGGTAATGTTTACACCTTCCGACATTTTCATGAGCCGCAGAGCCGTTTCTTTGCCTTTCGCTACACTTGACGTCAATGCTGGCCGAAGCAATATTTTCAACCACAACCCCCTTTCTGCACCACTTACGCTACTTGCCGGCAAATGTCTCGGTCGATTGGATTACCTTGATTTTTATTTACTCCTTAACATGCCAGACGAATCGTGCAGTAACGCCTCTACCGAACTTCATGCGCTTTCCCCACTGGAATGCTCGTCGAGTGACACCTTCTCGAGTTCCATCGCCGACACCTTAACTGCTCAAGAACGCGCCGAGCTTCTTAATCTCCTCCAGCACTTCGCGAATTCGTTCGACGGTTCTCAGCCGCAATTGGGTCGTACTTCGGCAGTGCACTACTACATTGACACCGGTTCGCACCAGCCATTGCGTCAAAGACCGTACCGTGTCTCTGCTGCAGAACGGCACGTCATCAACGACCAGGTCGAAGAGATGGTACGTCGTCGTCTTATTCAACCATCGCACAGCTCTTGGGCATCTCCTGTAGTTCTAGTTCGAAAGAAGGATGGATCAATTCGATTTTGCGTCGACTACCGGCGATTAAACAAGGTGACGCGGAAAGACGTCTATCCATTACCGTGCATTGACGACGCCCTTGACAGCCTCCAAGGAGCCGAATTCTTCTCTTCCTTAGACTTACGATCTGGATACTGGCAGGTCCCTATGGCAGAAGTTGATCGCCAGAAAACTGCGTTCATTACACCAGATGACCTGTATGAATTTAATGTAATGCCTTTTGGGCTTTGTAATGCCCCTGCCACGTTTGAACGACTCATGGACAACACACTGCGTGGACTGAAGTGGTCTGTGTGTCTATGCTACCTCGACGACATTTCTCTTCCGATTTTCCTACACATCTGCTTCGGCTCCAACTGGTTCTGACGTGTTTAACTAACGCTGGGCTCCAACTGAACCTCAAAAAGTGCCGCTTCGATGCGCGAGAGCTGTCCATCTTAGGGCACATCGTGTCCAAGCATGGTGTTCTACCCGACCCTGCAAAACTGCGAGCTGTCACCGAGTTCCCGAAACCTACTACACTGAAAGAATTACGCAGTTTTATCGGACTATGCTCGTACTTCCGGCGCTTCGTTCGAAATTTTGCGTCCATCATGTCCCCACTGACCAACCTCCTACGCGGTGACGCAGACCTTTCATCCTGGTCTCTTGACTGCGACGTCGCGTTCGCCACGCTCCGTAATCTGCTAACATCTCCTCCCATTCTACGGCATTTCGACCCAGCAGCTGCAACGGAAGTTCACACAGACGCTAGCGGGGTTGGTCTTGGCGCTGTCCTCGCCCAGCGCAAGCCGGGCTACTCCGAATATGTCGTCGCTTATGCGAGTTGCACGCTCACTAAAGCTGAGGCCAATTACAGCGTCACTGAAAAAGAGTGCTTAGCGCTAGTGTGGGCGCTTCGCAAGTTCCGCCCTTATTTGTACGGTCGCCCATTCGACTTGGTAACGGACCACCATGCACTTTGTTGGCTCGCCACATTGACAGATCCTTCTGGCCGCCTAGCTCGGTGGGCACTGCAAATCCAGGAGTACGACATTCGTGTCATCTATCGCAGTGGACGCAAGCATTCTGACGCCGACGCCCTGTCGCGTTCGCCTTTACCTCCCGACTTGGCCTGCGGAACCACTGGTACCAACTCCATCGCATCTCTCGACCTCGACTCGTTTGCCAGTGAACAACACAAGGACTCATGAATCACTTCCCTTTTTGACTGTCTCTCTGGATCGTCAACCACTGCGGTATCACGATCTCTCCGACGTCAAGCTGCTCATTTCGCCATTCGTGATCGGCTGATACACCGACGCAACTATGCCCCTGAAGGTCGTAAGTGGCTCTTGGTTGTCCCCCGCAGCTTGCGATCACAAATATGCACCACCTTTCACGACAATCCCCAGTGTGGCCATGCTAGAGTTTTCAAAACTTACGAAGACATTCGCCGTCGCTTCTACTGGCGCGGAATGTATAATTTTGTTCGAAAATTAGTTAAGGGCTGCCCTGAATGTCAACGCCGCAAATCACCGCCTTTTCACTCGTCCGGTGCACTTCAACCGCTTCCGTGCCCTGCCAAACCTTTCGATCGAATCGGAATTTATCTCTATGGCCCTCTACCAACAACATCAGATCAAAATCGATGGATCATAGTCGCTGTGGATTATTTAACACGCTACGCTGAGTCCGCCGCCCTTCCAAGTGCCACTGCGCGGGACGTAGCGTCCTTCGTCCTCCATCGATTCATACTACGATATGGTGCTCCTCGAGAACTACTAAGTGACCGAGGACGAGCCTTCCTATCAGAAGTCGTCACAGCTCTGCTTTCTGAATGCCATGTTGTTCATCGCAAGACCACGGCATACCATCCGCAGACTAACGGGCTCACGGAGAGATTTAACCGCACACTGGGCGATATGCTCGCGATGTATGTGACATCTGATCATACTAACTGGGATCGCATTCTTCCATTCGTCACGTTCGCATACAACACCGCGGCACAGTCCACCACTGGATTTTTACCTTTCTTTCTCCTTTATGCACGCGAACCATTCCACACCATCGACACTCTCCTTCCATACCGTCCTGACGCATCCGATTGCCCATCTGTGTCCGAAGCTGCCCGAAAAGCGGAAGAGTGCCGTGAACTCGCACGCACCTTTACGTCACAAGAACAGCAGCGCCAGAAAGAAAACAACGCCGGCTCTTCACGAAGCCACAGCTATTCCCCGGGATCATTTGTATGGCTGGCTGTTCCTTACCAAAGCCCCGGCCTTTCCTCAAAACTAGTCCCCAAGTACGAGGGTCCTTACCGCGTTTTGGAGCAAACCTTACCGGTGAATTTTCTCATTGAGCCACTTTCCCCTTCTGACGACATGCGCCGGCGTGGACGTGACATCGTCCACGTCGCCCGCCTTAAGCCATATTATAGCCCTCTGCCTCCAGACTCTTAGGTCGCCAAAATGGCTCTTTTTTTTGGCGGGGGAAAATTGTGAAGAAGAAAACGCATCGTTGGCAAGCAACATCGCCTCCGCTTGGGTACTGGGTCCTGGGCTTCGCTCGCTCGGCTCGTGCTGATCATCGCCGGCATCTGCTTGACCGTTGCTCATTCCCGATCGTGTTTTATCGTAGGACCACCGTCGCAACAGTCGCCAATAAACCATTTTTCAAAGGTAAAAATGGAATGGACGGGGCCGCAAATTAGAGGAGCCGGAGGACAGCTGCTGACAACTACCGGAAAGTGCACCGCACGAATCAAGATCGGGGATTCATCATTCGTGGCAACCTTCATTATTCTTTCTGAGTGTTGTAACCAGGCCATCTTGGGTATGGATTTCCTGCAGGAGTACGTTGCCATTATAAATATACAGGACGGTGTACTGACCTTCTCAGCGGACCATAGCGCAGCGCTGCAGTGCAAGCCCATGCGCGTGATTGACGACGTGACCATGCCACCGTTGTCATGCCGCCTCGTCTCTGTCACGTGTAACACGCAGCATAGTGGAGAAGGTGTCGCGGAACAAATATCGACGCTTTTACTCTCTCGAGGAATCGCTATTGCCAGAAGTCTCGTCAGTGTAGTGTCTGGGCAAGCAGAGGTCCTGTTAACAAACTTCAGCAACGAGCGTCGACACATTGCAGAGGGTACCACAGTTGCATACTTCGAAGAAATTGTTGAATTCCGCGAGTGCTTCGCAGTACAACAGGCAGAGACGCCGGCCGCTTCAACACCACTGCCTGTCGACGTGAGCACAGATTTATCGCCAGCGCAGAGGCAGAGTCTTCTAGATATTCTCGGCCAGTTTGAAGATTGTTATTCGTCGACCTCGAGCGTAAATCAAACACCACTTACAAAGCACCGAATTATAACGGAAGAGACGGCAAGGCCAATTCGACAAAACCCATACCGCGTGGCACCAAAAGAACGCGAAGCAATCCAAGAACAAGTCCAGAAAATACTCAATGATGACATCATTCAGCCGTCAAAAAGCCCTTGGGCATCACCGGTAGTGCTAGTTAAGAAGAAAGACGGCAGCTTACGCTTCTGTGTGGACTACCGCAAGCTGAACCGCGTGACAAAGAAGGACGTATAACCACTACCGCGTATTGACGATTCACTTGACAGGCTGAGGCATGCACGCTTCTTCTCGTCGATGGACCTGAAAAGCGGTTATTAGCAAATCGAGGTCGATGAGCGGGACAGAGAAAAGACTGCTTTTGTTACGCCTGACGGACTTTACGAGTTTGAAGTCTTGCCCTTCGGATTGTGCTCAGCCCCAGCAACATTTCAGAGACTGATGGATACCGTCCTATCAGGCCTTAAGTGGCAGACGTGTCTCGTATACCTCGGCGACGTCATTGTTTTCTCACCAACATTCGAGGAACATCTAAGACGGCTGCTATTAGTATTTTGAGCAATAAGGTCCGCTGGCTTATCGCTGAAACCTGAGAAATGTCATTTCGGTTTCAAGGAACTCCGATTCTTAGGACATGTGTTGAGTCATGAAGGTGTTCGTCCGGACCCCGACAAGATCGACGCCGTCCGAAAATTTCCGGTGCCAACAGAAAAGAAGGCCGTAAGACGTTTTCTTGGCCTTTGCGCCTACTACCGCAGATTTATCGCCAATTTCTCGCACATAGCGTCGCCCTTGACACACATAACGAGAGACGATGTTCCATTTTTATGGGGCGAAGAGGAACAAGCAGCAATTGACGGTCTACGACAGCGCCTGCAGACACCCCCTGTTCTTGCTCACTTTGACGAGGATGCTCCAACCATGATCCACACTGATGCCAGCAACGTAGTTTAGGCGCTGTACTCGTCCAATGGCAAGACTCAGCCGAGAGAGTGATTGCATATGCAAGTAGGGCGCTTTCCCGTGCCGAGTCCCATTATTCCACAACGGAAAAGGAATGTCTTGCTGTAGTATGGGCAGTTCTGAAGTTTCGCCCATACCTCTACAGCCGTCCCTTCCACGTAGTCAGCGACCACCACTCTCTTTGCTGGCTGACCAACTTGAAGGACCCATCCGGTCGGCTAGCGCGCTGGAGCTTACGCCTACAAGAATTCGTTATGACGGTCGTCTGTAAGTCGGGACGACAGCACTCTGATGCTGATTGCTTATCCAGGTCGCCTATAAAGCAAGATGATGTTTCAGAAGATGATGACATGGCATTTTTAGGAGTGGTCGACACGGTCACCATTTCGTCTAAGCAGAAAGAAGACAGTGAGTTGCTCCCTCTTATTAATTTTCTTAACGGCCAGTCTACAAGCGTTCCCAAGATATTTGCATGGAGCCTACCATCATTCTGCTTGCGCAATGGTGTCCTATACAAGAAGAACTTTGCCCCCAGCGGAAATGCCCACTTACTTGTCGTCCCGACATTCATTCGCGATGAGATCCTGAGCGCTTGCCACGATGAGCCAACCTCCGGCCACCTCGGATACACGCGCACATTGGCCAGAATCCAACAAAAGTACTACTGGCCGAAGCTTCCAGGCACTGTAAAGCATTACGTCCGCACGTGCCTCGATTGTCAACGACGAAAATCGCCACCTTTAAAGCCAGCCAGATTGTTGCAACCAGTTCAAGTGCCCACCATGCCTTTTGCACAAATTGGAATGGATCTCTTCGGACCATTTCCGACTTCGCATACTGGAAATAAATGGGTAATTGTCGCTACGGACTATCTTACTCTCTACGCAGAAACAAAGGCTTTATGAAGTGGAACCGCAGTAGAAGAGGCACGATTTTTCATTGAAAATATCGTTCTGAGGCATGGTGCTCCTAGAATTATAATAACAGACAGAGGTACCGCTTTCACGGCTATGCTCCTCAAGTCAGTGCTTGAGTTGAGTGGAACAGCGCATCGAAAAACTACCTCCTACCACCCACAAATGAACGGCTTAACAGAACGCCTCAACAAGACAATTGCTGATATGCTTAGTATGTACATCGACGTCGATCATAAAAATTGGGACGACGTTCTACCATACGTGACGTTTGCCTATCATACGGCGCAGCAGGAAACTACACGGAGCACGCCATTTAGTCTTCTTTATGGCCGTGAAGTGACGACAATGCTTGATGCCATGCTGCTGCACAACTGCGAGAATACAGACACGGATGTTCAAGCCTTTACCCGACGAGCTGAAGAGGCACGGCAGCTAGCACGCGTGCGAATCGCCCGACAGCAGAGTTACGACGCACAGCGTTATAACCTGCGAACCGATACGTCACTTATCAACCAGGCGAGAAAGTGTGGGTATGGAGCCCTATTCGCCGACGCGGCCTTTGTGAAAAGTTACTGAAGAAGTACTTTGGTCCCTACAATGTTATACGGCGCCTAAGTGACGTGAATTATGAGGTCATCCCTGACAGTTCCTCGCGAGCTCAAAAATGTGAAATCGTACACGTTGTGCGGATGTAGCCATATTGCAGTGAGCCAGTTGTGTAATATGTTAACTACATACACCGCGTATTTTGTAGCAAAGCATCGGGTCGATGCTCTTCCTGGAGGCAGGCAAATGCCGCATTCAACCTGCAGAGGAGAGCTCGCACAGCCAGAGAGGAAGACGAAGTTCTTGCCCGGTCCTCTTTCTGAGTGCCTTTCATTTTTAATTAAAGTGAGCTCTTCTATATCGAACTCCTGCTGTGTCTGCGTCGTGACAATATGTATATATATATATATATATATATATATATACTGAAGTTTGTTAAGGAATTCTTCAAATTTAAAAGGTTTATGGCTGCTTTTAGATGCGGAGAATCTAATACTCGAGGCTTGTAGTGCGGCGCCGTCCGCAAGCTTCCTCCTCCTCCTTCCACCATCTGTGCATTCCTTCCTCCTCTCCACACCGCGCGCGTTTCTCTCCTCCACCATCTGTGCAACCTTCCTCCTCTACACACCGCGTGCGCTTCTCCTCTTCACGAACATTAGCCAGCTGTATGATGAAGCGCGCATGCGCTGTCGCGCTTCGAAAATATCGGGCGCTGACGCGCGCGCATGCGCCGTCGCGCTTCTCCCCTTCGAGAACCTTCGAGTACATTCTTCATCTTACGCGCACGCATGCGCCGTCGCGCTTCGAGAACATCGGCAGCTGACGCGCGCGCATGCGCCGTTGCGCGTCTCTCCCTTCTCGAGCATTTGACAGCTGACGCGCGCATGCGCCGTCGCGCCGTCGCCCACCATCTGTGCCGCGCGCGCTTCTCCCCTTCGAGAACATTCTACAATTCTCCAGATTCTCCAGCGGACGCGCATGCGCCGTCGCGTTTCGCGAACATTCGACAGCTGACGCGCGCATGCGCCGTCGCGCTTCAAGAACATTCAACAGCTGACAGCGCATGGGCCGTCGCGCTGTATATATACTCAAGGTCGGCGCTCGCTCGCTCAGTTGCCGCTTGTCGGTTGGTTTGTACGGCGCGTCAACGTCCGAGGTCGCGGTGAAATTAATGCCAACGAATCCACAAACACAATGATCGACGTCCCTTCGACCAGCGCCGCCCTTTCTCGTTTGCGAAAGGGCGGCGCTGGTCGAAGGGACGTCTATAACTTTCCTGCTCTATAAAAACTATAACTATAACTTTCCTGCTCCAGAGGCTGCTCCAAAAGGGAATTGTTGCTTTCATCACTGCACGATGGTGAATAGTGTTTATGCGGGTGCTTGAAACTCATGAAAACCAAAATGTTTACTTTCAACGCCTGAAAGTGCTGTCATTTTTGCAACTTCCCGAATTTTCTTTCTTTTATTTGACTGAATGTCGTACATTTCATGGCACTACATTTGTAGTGCCATAAATGTTGCAGGTGACATAAGTAATGTTCTCATCACAAAGGAAAGCAACACCGTGCATTTCTGTAAAGTCGAAGAAAGCAGGAACAGCAGGATAAGAAATGAAAAAAAAAGATTTTGAATTGAGCAGGAAGTCGGAATAATAACACAAAAAAAACTAGACGCCACTCTGAAGTAATGAACAGCTACATCAGACTCGTAACAAGAAAAGGCAGAAGGAACAAGCGACTTGACAAGCATCAAGTCGAATATCCATGAGAAGGCAAGCCTAGACCAAGCAGCAGTTGAAATTCATGCAAAAGTTCTGGAAAAGGATTACTGGGATACTGAAAGTCATACTGAAACATGATAATCCTGACACGCGAGTCATGTAAGAACATGACAAACACCACGCTCATAGCGTGCTCGCGGCCGTTTCGCTACCTTCACATATAATAATTTTGGTATCACGTGACGTGAATACATGACGAAGGTAAACGACACATCTAAACATTATAATCATGATACGGAAGTCAAGTAGCGCATCGTTTACCTCCCCTCGTAACGTTTTGCTGATTTTAAAGTCACATATCAACCTTATATCCCTCGCAGGGGCGCCTGCGCAAGTAGGCGTTTGGTGTGTAGCGACACCACGAACCCGAGCTAACGGGGGAGTTTTGACTCCCTCCCACGCCTAGCCGTGCGTGGCTTTGCCGTGTCCGAGGAAAAGGGGATCCTGGGGGTTGAGCCGACGCTGGGAGATTGGACCGTTAAGGCCCCCCGGCAGAGGCAACACACCGCTTTGGCCCCGGCTTCACGTAGACGGCACCCCTGAGCTGACCCACCCAGGGGAATCGGCAGTCGCCTTTTCCTATCTCTCTCTCCCTACATCTTCGTCTTTATCTCTTACTATTTATCTGTCCTGTTTTCTACTCTCTTCCGTTTACTTCCAAACTTCCTGGCGGCCAGGGTTAACCCTGTGCCAATAGCCTACCTTGGTCTAGGCGCATTGGGTTATAGTGGCGTTGTACGGCTGGCGTCTGCAGGTTTCAGCATTTGTAACCTTGTAGCGTCCCCTTGTTGGGCTCCGTGGTGGGTGGCCGCCAACGCTGCTGAACAACAATAAGGAAGACATGCATGGAGCATTCCCACTACTGTCTGATCGTACCGGCTTAAAGCCGGTACGCACCGATGATCTCACCAGAGAAGGATTGGCCACCCTGGTGCAGTATCTGGCCACCCCCTCCCGTAGGCATTCGTCAATTAACTCACGGCCCTCAGTCCCCGCCAGCTGCGGAGCAACTGACCACGGCGGCGGTCAGATCTGCAAAGCAGCAGAGGGTGCTAGGAATCTCTGGATACGGACAGGCCACCATTGCAACTTGAACTTAGCAACGTTTAACGTTAGAACGTTATCTAGTGAGGGAAGTCTAGCTGTATTATTCGAGGAGCTAGAAGGCATTAAATGGGTTATAATAGGGCTGAGTCAGGTTAGGAGGACAGATGAGGCCTATACTGTGCTACAGAATGGGCACGTCATTTGCTATCGGGGCTTGGCAGACAGAAGAGAACTGGGAGTAGGGTTCCTAATTCACAAAAACATAGCTGGCAACATAGAGGAATACTATAGCATTAATGAAAGGGTAGTAGGCATTGTAATTAAACTGAATAAAAGATACAAAATGAAGTTAGTACAGGCTTACGCGCCTACATCCAGCCATGATGACGCTTCAGTTGAAAGCTTCTATGAAGACGTGGAATCGGCAATGAGTAAGGTGAAAACACAGTATACTATAGTAATGGGCGACTTTAATGCAAAGGTAGGGAAGAAGCAGGCTGGAAACCACGCAGTAGGAGATTATGGCATCGGCACTAGAAATGCCAGAGGAGAGCTACTAGTAGAATTCGCAGAACGCAATAATCTGCGTATTTTGAATACCTACTACCGAAAACGAGAAAACCGCAAGTGGACATGGAGGAGCCCTAATGGCGTAAATAAGAACGAAATAGACTTTATAATGACTGCACACCAAGGAGTCGTGCAGGATGTGGAAGTGGTTGGCAAGGTAAGATGCAGTGACCATAGAATGGTACGGGCTCGAATCCGCCTAGACTTGAAGAAGGAACGACAGAAACTTATACGCATGAAGCCAATCAATGAGCTAGCACTGAGAGGGAAAGTACAGGAATTCAGAGTGTCACTGCAGAACAGGTACTCCGCTCTTAGCGAGGAAACCAACCTTAGCGTAGATACAATGAATGATAATCTGACGAGTATCATCACGGAGTGTGCAGTGGAAGTTGGAGGCAGGGTACCTAGACAGGACACCGGCAAGCTTTCCCAGGAAACGAAGAACCTAATTAAGAAGCGTCAAATCATGAAAGTGTCAAGTACAACAGACAAAATAGAACTGGCAGAGCTTTCGAAGCTGATTAATAGACGTAAAGTATGCGATGTAAGAAGGTATAACATGGAGAGAATTGAGCACGCTCTGAAAAACGGAGGAAGCGTCAAAGCAGTGAAGAGAAAACTTGGGATAGGCAAAAGGCGGATGTATGCACTAAGGGACAAAGAAGGCAAATTAACTACAAATATGGATAGGATAGTTAAAATAGCGGAGGAGTTTTACAGAGATCTGTAGAGTAGCCGAGACAACCACGACCTTAATACTATAAGAACTAGCAGTAACCCAGACGACACCCCACCGGTAATGATAGAAATAGTCAGAAAAGCTTTGGAGAGCATGCACAGAGGCAAAGCTGCTGGTGAGGATCAAGTAACATCAGATCTGCTGAAAGATGGAGGACAGATTGTGTTAGAAAAACTAGCCACTCTATTTACGAGGTGTCTCCTGACGGGAAGAGTACCAGAGTCTTGGAAGAACGCTAATGTCATCTTAATACATAAGAAAGGAGATGACAAGGACTTGAAGAATTACAGGCCGATCAGCTTGCTCTCTGTAGTATACAAGCTATTTACAAAGGTAATTGCTAGCAGAGTAATGAAAACATTAGAATTCAATCAACCAAAGGAACAAGCAGGATTTAGAACAGGCTACTCAACAATTGACCACATTCATACTATCAATCAGGTAATAGAGAAATGCTCAGTGTATAACCAACCACTATACATAGCCTTCATAGATTACGAGAAGGCGTTTGATTCAGTAGAAATATCAGCCGTCATGCAGACACTGCGGAATCAGGGCGTAGATGAAATATATATAAACATTCTGGAAGAAATCTACAGGGGATCAACTGCTACCATAGTGCTTCATCAAAAAAGCAACAGAATACCAATAAAGAAGGGTGTAAGGCAGGGGGACACAATCTCCCCAATGCTATTCACTGCGTGCTTAGAGGACGTTTTCCGAAGCCTAGAATGGGAACAGTTAGGGATAAGAGTTAATGGAGAGTACCTCAGTAACCTGCGCTTCGCCGATGACATTGCATTGCTGAGTAACTCAGGGGACGAATTGCAACTCATGATTACGGAGTTAGACAAGGAGAGCAGAAAGGTGGGTCTTAAAATTAATCTGCAGAAAACGAAAGTAATGTACAACAACCTCGGAAAGTAGCAGCGCTTTGCGATAGGTAATAGTGCACTTGAAGTTGTGAAGGAGTATGTCTACTTAGGGCAGGTAATAACCGCAGAGCCTAACCACGAGATTGAAGTAACCAGAAGAATAAGAATGGGGTGGAGCCAATTCGGCAGGCACTCTCAAATTATGACAAGTAGATTGCCACTGTCCCTCAAGAGGAAGGTATCTAACAGCTGTATCTTGCCGGTACTTAGCTACGGAGCAGAAACCTGGAGACTCACAAAGAGGGTTCAACTTAAATTGAGGACGACGCAGCGAGCAATGGAAAGAAAAATGGTAGGTGTAACCTTAAGAGACAAGAAGAGAGCAGAGTGGATTAGGGGACAAACGGGAGTTAAGGATATCATAGCTGCAATAAAGAAGAGGAAATGGACATGGGCCGGGCATGTAGCACGTAGACAGGATAACCGCTGGTCATTAAGGGTCACCAACTGGATTCCCAGAGAAGGGAAGCGGGGTAGGGGGAGACAGAAGGTTAGGTGGGCAGATGAGATTAAGAAGTTTGCGGGTATAAATTGGCAACAGAAAGCACAGGACCGAGTTAACTGGCGGAACGTGGGAGAGGCCTTTGTCCTGCAGTGGACGTAGACAGGCTGATGATGATGATGATGATGATGATGACGAAAGTCATTTTCCATGCTGCTCACAGGAACTATTATTGAAAGTATTATTTTCATACACTTCTCGTTTTTCACATTTACATTACACTTACCTAGCATAACATCTCTTATACTTCACTTGGCGTGGTTGTCTGACCTAATTTACATTGTGTCTAATGAAGAAAACGAGCGCCTATTTGAAGTGTTCCTTACTTCATTTATAGCGAGAGTCTCGTTCTGGCAGACTTGAAGCGTTAAGATGCTGTGGGTTGGAATATTGGTGAGCTGTCATCTAATAATATCACGTGCTACGTAACGCCAAACAGGCAAGAAGAGGGCTCCACAGTCACCGCCACGGCAGCGAGTGGCACTGACAGACAATCCCAAGTTCATTTCACATATATATCTGCCCAATAAAGCGGATGGCGGGATAGCCGTAATGGTAGCTAAGTTGGAGAGCATATGACGCGTTATTCGAAGGTCGAAGGTTTGGTCCTTGCTGGACAAGTTATCTTTCCGTCTACTTCTCTTTCTTCACATTTACATTAAGTTACTTTTAAAACCATTCTCTACACTTTCCTTGGCATTATTGTCAGTTAGACTCTAATAATATTGTTTCTAACAAAGAAAATGAGCCAGTCATGGTATGCTTTTTTTCTAGAAGAAAATGTGATTGCAGCCATATTTTTAGGTCTGTTCTAGTGTTTTACCTGTTTTAAATGAATAGTAAGTATTTAGAGCCTTCATCCTTCCTTGAAATATGTTACTTGGGTTTTCACCGATAGTAGGGTCCTTGAAATATAATAGGCATAGCCTGGAAAGTCATTGAAGAATCCAAACTTTTGTCCCGTAAAGAACAATTAAACCTGGTAACTCTGATGCTGAGAAATGACTGAAGACAGCAGTGTAATACTATGCCTGCAGCTCTTTACGTGGCAAGCCACCGGTCTACACCCTGATGGCTCTGTGAAGTCTCGGTGAAAACCTTTATTTACAACGAAAGCACAAAGGGGAATAGCTGTCTTGTAAAAAGAATGTTAGCATCAGTTCCGCTTCATTAGGTTCTCAATAACAGGGCAGAAAAAAAATTGGGGGAATAAACTGCGCCTTGTTTTGCTGAGAAGCTGACAACCCGTTATCGTGGTGCAGTGGCTGCTTCGTTTTGGACTGCCGACTTGTTGGTTTGAAACTGGTTGAAGGTTTGACTCCCAACTATTGTAAATGCTTTTCGATGAAGTTAAAAATACACAAGCTAATAGACGTTTCATTGAGGTTTCGAGCAACTTGATTTCACTCTGTTCATTAATAAAGTCTGGCTATGAAAATGCAGCCGCTGTAACAATGTTTGTACTACACTGAATGATTCACTATTGCTTCACTTCTTCGATGCCAAGAACTTCAAAAAAGGGTCACCGCCACAAGGTCGCTGCCGCTTCGGGTCATGCCACGTGTGTGGAATGATGGGGCATTACATCAGAAATTGCCCGCACAAGGACAACATCTTCGTTGTCAAGAAGAAGATTTCGGCCGTCCCCAGGTACTTTGCAAATCCATGTTATGCGAATAATGTTTAAGGAAGGTGATGTCAGTGCCCTATCTTAAACGCAAATGCATTGCTTAGTCGGGCTATGTCAGGTGTAGATCTGTCCGGACGCCCTCTCCTATAGCAACAGAAGTGGGCGGGCGCACTTATCCTCACCCCTACCAACCGTAGCCACTACTTTCTTTACTTTAATGTGGCTTGCCATCGCCTATGCAAAGCGTTGGAAACGTGTTTAGCGTTCGTGCTGCTAGCGTTTGTGTAGCATTTGTGTTCAACCGTGCACGCTATCGCAACTAGAGCTGTAAACGCTTGCCACGTTTCTCGTGCCGGAAAAACACCACTTGTGGTGAACGGCACTATTGGCTTCAAGGTGCGATAAAAAAATTCTTCTAACGCTGGGTTGTCACATGCGAAATGCCATAATGCTACGCATTGCATTCGCACTTTTTACCAATTACCATCGTGTAGGTGGGAGCATTTTTTGAATGCGAAGCATTTCTTAGCAAACTTCGGCGACTTTCAGCCAAGCTTCTGTCTATGTATCATTGATCAATTTGTCTATCTATTTATCTATCTATTTATCAATTTATCTATTTTTATGTAATAATTTATTTATTTTCTAATTATTTGTTTATCTATGAATTCATTTATTTTTATGTGTTTATTTTTATTTATTTATAATTATAATTATATATATATCCATTTCTATCTATATATCTATCTATATCTATCTATCAAGCCGTTTACGACTTTTTTCTCTCCTGACCGTTTAGATAATGAAGTCACGTATTGCATCATTAACCTTCACCTCGTAACGGCGTGCTGATTTAAAAGTGTTATACTAACATTTCTCATGCGTGCTTCGCATATCATCGATTACAATGGTACGCGGGATCTGCCTATTTTTTTAATGAGCTAGATGGTACGAAATGACGCTGCTGATATGAACAAATGTTGAAAGCAATGACATATGCAGAACTGTCTCATATGTTTTATACCACCAGTTCTTCACACTTATGTAACAATACAAGAAAAGCATGCCTATTAGAAACACCCGAAGTGCTAAGCATCATGTAGTGCTTATGTTTGCAAGGCTTGTTGCTTCTCTATTGACCAACTTCAGAGGATGGCGCTTAAGTCTACAATTGACGAAACCGGAAGTGACGCCTGAATTCAAGGGGCGCATATGTAACGTTTCTGAAATAGATAGCCAGAACTGCTGCCACAATTGACCTTGCCTTATCATTACGATGACAACTTCCAGTAAAACCTAGGAAGGAATGACTTTATCCTTTTAGTCACGCAGGCAATCTGGGCCGCTCCACCTTAAAAGTACAGGTTGACGGATTGGGTCGAGTTTAGAAAGCGCCGCAAGGCTGATCAGGCAGAATGACTCATTCTGGGAAAACTTCTTGAGATCAGTGGAAGATGCGCTTCTCTCAACCAAGAAAGTCCTTTCTGATATAAGTGTGGATGCAACAGATTCATGTCGTGCGCGCACTGGAAGCTTTAAAATTGCTGGCTGAGGCAAGGTACACACAGCTCAACAGCCGATTGCGTAAGTGCAAAGCACTCCTCAATAAAGAAGCTGAGGACTATAGACAGGAGCAGTCCACACAGCAGTGGAATGAGGTTTGCTCTAAAAGAGATGAACAGATACGCACCAGAGGCATATGGAAACTTGGCTAGACAATACTAACTAGAAAATCAATCAGATGTTGGCGAAAGACTGATTAGTTCAAGTGCAGGGGAACAGTGGGCAGACTATACAACTGCACTTGAAGAATCTCCACAGCAATACCTTCCACTTGACTCCTCCGGAGACTGGGATTGCTCAGACTTCCGGGGAGGGCTGCTGAAGGAAATCGACTCGCCCTTCACGAAGCTTGAGATAGAACAGGTGCATCATATGTTAAATACGTTTATACGCTCTTACCCATCATGAACTCTGGGCAAGACGCCGCGTGCTGCAGGCCAGCAAGAGGGCCTCGGTGACTCATTCAGAACATGCAAGTAACAAAATCGTGACCATGTCGTGAAAGATGTGTGTTGTGTGAATAGATGACAACAGTTGGTGATAATAAAAGACGATGATGGATATGTATGGCACTAGCACAAGTGCCTCACTCGTTCATACCCTTGCGTCCAAGGGCCGTGAGGCAAGTGCTTTCTTGTGTAGCCACCGCACCGAAAACCTCTCTGGAGAGGTCGGCCCATGGAAGGCCCGGATATATGATATGAAAACTATGAATTTCTTTTAAAAACACTAACAATGATTTATGACTAAAAAGCGGTTCCCTGCCGACGAACATTGCAGGATGTAAAAGTTTATGTTTTCGGTAGGGTAATGAAAAGTGTTGTTTTCTTATAGTGTCCAATTGTTTGCACTGAAATAAAATGTGAATAACCGTTAGTGCTTCACCACATCTGTCACACAATGGTGGATCGCCACCGGACAAAAGACATGAGTGTGTCATGTATGTGTGTCCTGTCCTGAGTCTCGTTAATGTTACCTGTGTATTTTATTTATTTCATCATACTGCGGGCCGAGTGCCGGCCCAAAGCAGGAGGGGCAAACATATCACCGACATCAACGCGAACAAGCGTGTCCAGAATTTACACACTCAAAAAAAGGTTGAATAGACAGACGAACAAACGCATTCATAGGTAAGATTACAAAGTGGACGCAAATGAAAAGGCGCATAAAACAACCAACACATAAAAAAATTGCCCGCAGCTTCCCTCGGGGGAACACTGAGGAGGATGCGGAGCATATAATTGGTTAACGGGGTGTTAAAGTGCGACTTACTTGGGTCGATGGCTAAATTGGTTAACGTGGTTGTGAAATGCGGTGCTAAATTGCGACTTACTTGGGTCGATGGCTAAATTGGTTAACGTGGTTGTAGGAGGGGGTGTTAAATGAGTGAACACGTACACACGTATGCGAAAGGGCGGCGCTGGTCGAAGGGACGTCGATCATTGTGTTTGTGGATTCGTTGGCATTCATTTCACGGCGACTTCGGACGTCGACGCGCCGTACAAACCAACAGACGAGCGGCAACTGAGCGAGCGAGCGCCGGCCTTGAGTATATATACAGCACGACGACGCATGCGCTGTCAGCTGTCGAATGTTCTCGAAGGAGAAGCGCGCGCGCGGCACAGATGGCGACGGCGCGACGGCGCATGCGCTGTCAGCTGTCGAATGTTCTCGAAGGAGAAGCGCGCGCGGCACAGATGGTGGGCGACGGCGCGACGGCGCATGCGCGCGCGTCAGCTGTCGAATGTTCGAGAAGCGGTGCGGACAGCGCGGACGGCGCACTACAAGGCGCGAGTATAAGATGCTTCCGCATCTAAAAAAACTGACGCGATTTTTATACTGGTGGCCAATGGCCAAGGTGTGGCTTGATAACGTGTAGTTTGTTTTGTATGTGTCTTTCGCTTTTTGCTCTGTCGGTAATCCCTGAGCTTTCGTTTAAGAGACGGCCTAAAATCAAGCGCCGGCATTGATATGGATGTAGTGGCGGTGCTTTTTTGGACGGATGCAGCGAGCTGATCCTTCTCACGTTGCCTTGAATCTCACGGTGCCCTGGCACCAAGCACACTACAACATGTTGTTTGAGTGTGTAGAGTGTGCACAAAATGGAGTGTTTGTGTTTTTAAGAGTGTGCAAAGCCGTTACCACACTGAGGGAGTCTACTATAAAAACTGCTTTTTGTATTTTTAATTGCTTGTTGTGTTTAGCTGCCAGAAGTATCACGTAAGCTTCCGCCGTAAAGATACTTGTGCTTGGATGTAGAGGGCCAGCCCGAGAAAGGATGGGCCGACAGCAGCGAAGGACACAGAGGAGTTAGACTTGGAGGCATCTGTGAAGAACTCAGGACGTGTGTATTTGTGTTGAAGTTCCAGGAAGTATGTTCGGATATGGGCAATAAGCTCATGTTTAGTAACTTCTAGGAAAGACACATCGCAATCTATAGTCTGCCACTGCCACGGTGGCGGGTAAGCTATAGGAGCCATTAAACTGTGTTCAAGTGAGACTCCAGTTTCCTCAGCTAGACTCCTCAGGCGAACTGAGAAGGGCTGCCTCATCGAAGGCCTGTTTTGAAACAGAATTGAGCTCGACAATTCATTATTAGTAGAGTATGAGGGGTGCTTCTTGTCTGCTTTCACCATAAGGAAATAAACAAAGGACATGTAAAATCTCTGCAAATGAAGCGCCCACTCATTTGACTCAACATAAAGGCTTTCTACGGGGCTGGTGCGAAAAGCACTCGTAGAAAGGCGGATGCCCAAAGGTGCACGGGGTCCAGCATCTTCAAAGCACTTTGAGTCGCAGACTGATAAACAATGGCCCCATAATCTAAGCGGGTGCGAATGATGCTTCTATATAGGTTCATGAGGCATTTCCAGTCACTACCCCACGTAGTACGTGACAACACTTTTATAACATTCATGGCTTTTAAACATTTTGTTTTTAAATACCTAATGTGTGGTACGAAGGTCAACTTGTTGTCCAATGTTAAGTCTAGGAATTTATGCTCTGCATTCACAGACAGACGTTGGCCGTTCAGTTCCTTGTCGGGTTCTGAGTGCATGCCTCTCTTTCGGGAGAACAAGACACACGTGCTTTTTCCTGGGTTCAGCCGGAACCCGTTTTCCTCTGCCCATTTGGAGACCTTGTTTAAACCTAACTGAACCTGCCGCTCACACATTGCTAGGTTACATGACTTAAAGCCAAGCTGGACGTCATCGACATAAGTGGAATAGAACATGTTGCGGGGGATGGACAGATGCAAGGAATTTATTTTAATAATGAAAAGTGTACAACTAAGTACACCAGCTTGCGGTACTCCCGTTTCTTGCACAAATGTTTGCGAGAGAATACTGCCCACACGGACACGGAATTTCCGATTGGACAAGTAACTCTCGATTATGGAAAGCATTCTACCACGCACAGCTAGGTGAGACAAGTCCAATAATATGCCAAAACGCCATGTTGTGTCGTAGGCCTTCTCGATATCGAGAAACTCTGAGAGGAATTATTGTTTGTGGACGAAAGCGTCTCGGATCTGTGCCTCGATACGCACCAGATGGTCGGTGGTGGATCTACCCTCTCGAAACCCACTCTGAAATTGGTCGAGCAGATTGTGTGTTTCAAGGAAATGTAAAAGTCGGCGGTTTATCAATTTTTCAGAAAGTTTACAAAGGCAGCTAATTAGTGCAATGGGCCTATAACTTGAAACCTAGGAAGGGTCCTTGCCCTGTTTCTAATTAGGGATAACAATAGCCTCTTTCCAGGAAGCAGGTATGGTGCCTGAAAGCCAGATAGCAGTGTATAGAGAGAGTAAAGTTTTTCGCGTTTTGAGCGGCAGGTTTTTCAACATTTCATGTGTGACACGGTCGTAGCCTGGAGCGGAATTACTGCAAGTGTTTAGGGATGTTTGTAACTCAGCTAAGTTAAAAGGTTGGTTGTATGCCTCGTAATTTGTGCACTTGAATTCTAGTTTCTGCTTTTCTACCTTTGCTTTGTGTCTTTGGAAAGCTTCAGTGTAGTGTGACGAGCTAGACACTTGCTCGTAGTGTGCACCGAGTAAGTTCGCCTGATCTTCCAGGCTGTCACCCTGTGTGTTTACGAGTGGGAGTGATTATGCTTGTCTTCCTGCTACCCTACGAACCATGTTTCAGACTTTAGGCTCTTGTGTATATGAATTTCTCCCTGATAAAAACTTGTGCCAGCTTTCTTTTCTGGCCTGCCGCCGCGTTTTCCTGCCTCGAGATTTTATATTCTTGAAGCTCTTAAGGTTTTTCGCTGTCGACGAGTTTCGCAGCAACCTCCATGCCCTGTTTTCTTCCTTTCGCGCATTCTGACACTTAGTGTTCCACCACGGGACGTGTCGTTTGCCGGACTGTCCAGACGTCTGTGGAATGCACTTGGCTGCTGCGTCAGTAAGAAAAGCCGTGAAGTACTGCACAGCTTCATCTATGCCTAATCCGCATATGTCAGTCCAATTTAGGTGAGCAAGCTTTTGAAATTGTTCCCAGTCGGCTTTGTTTACCAGCCATTTGGGAACGTGTGGCGGACACTCATATATTATTTGTGTACTCAAAACTAAAGGGAAATGGTCACTTCCGTATGGCTTATTTATGACTTTCCACTGAAGTAATGGTACAAGTGAAGGAGATACGATACTGAGGTCTATGGAGGAGTAAGTATTGTTTGCAAGGTTATATTATGTTGCATCTTTCCTGTTCAACAGACAAGCACCTGATAAAAAGAGGAACTGTTCGATGAAACGACCTCGTGCATCACATCGACAGTCACCCCATAAACCACTGTGCGCATTCAGGTCCCCTAGAACCAGATAAAGTTCTGGTAATTCCTCTATTAAAGACTGGAAATCATGTTTTTCCAGGCGGTGTTGCGGCGGTATGTATAGAGAGCAGATGGTGACGAGCTTATTCAATAGAACTGCTCGAACAGCCACTGCCTCTAGGGATGTTAGTAGTGGTAGATGACTACATGCTACTCCTCGATTAACTATAATGGCTACATCACCAGATGATGCCACAACATCATCTCTGTCTTTTCGGAAGACGACATATCGACGCAAATTGTATTCTTGGAATTTAAGTGTGTTTCCTGTACACACAGCACTTTTGGAGAATGTTTAGAAGTTCTTGGACATCGTCGAGATTTTGAAGTAGTCCTCCGACGTTCCATTGCATAACTCGTGTCTGCATTATGGGAGTAAAGAAGTACTGTGTGTACAAAATGAGTGTGGCTGGTGTCTAAAGAGAGAAGTGACTTATCTTACAGAGCCTCTAGAAGGCCCTGTAATTACCGTTTTGTCTCTTTTAGAGCGGTCGAGGGAACCCCGCCGCTCCTTTGGCGCAGTCTGCGCTGGTGCAGTTGATGTGTCCATCGCCTTAGGAGAGACGACAGATAATGTTTTCATTGTAGGCTTCGTCGTGACAGACGGAGCCTTAAACCCCACCAGGCTGGAGGTCGAGGGGACCTCTTTAGTTTGTGTGGTGCCCTGGCTGCTGCCAAGGTTCACAGGAGCCTTCGGTGGGGCTGTATTCAAGGAGGGTGGGGCAGCCGAGGCTGCTCCTCCCATGGGGGCTTGTGGCGTTTGCCTCGGCACGCTGGGCGTGGTCCAAGGCATTGCCGAAAGCCGAAGTGGTGCTGACCCCCCTCGCACCACTTCGGCATACGATGTGTTCCCAGCAAAATGCAGTGAAACGCGCTGCCGCGCTTCACGGAAGCTTATGTTCAATTTAAACTTTGTATTAGTAATTTCTTTTTCCATTTTCCAGGTCAAGCATGACCTGGAATATGCAGGATGGTCACCCTCACGGTTTTCGCAGTGGACTTGTAGCTGGCAGTCATCGTCAGCGGTATGACCTTTGGTGCTGTATTTCACGCAGGTAAGCTGTCCACGGCAGCTCTGGGAGCCGTGCCCGAACCTCTGACACTTAAAGCAGCGCCGCGGGTTGGGTATGTATGGTCTAACTGGCAGTTTAAGATATCCTGTTGCTATTTCAGCGGGGAGGGTGCTAGATGCGAAAGTGAGTATGATGTGCTTCGTTGGGATTTCCTTATTTCTCTTCCTATTTTGATACGCTGCACCTGAATGACATTTTCCTCTTTCCAGCCTGTTAGAAGTTCATCATCAGAGAGGTCCATCAGGTCTCCATCTGATACAACACCCTTCACTGTGTTCATGGTTCGATGTGGTGTGATTGTGATAGGCTGATCCCCAAATGCTCTGAGTTTATGTAGTCTCTGGTACTGTGCGTTGTCTTTTACTTCAAGTAACAGGTCACCACTGGCGGTCTTTGTGGCCTTGTAGCCTGCGCCCAGCGTTTCTATAAGGCATTTCGATACAAGGAAAGGTGAAATGTTTCTAGCTTTTTAGGGGCGGAGCTCCTTAGGGCGTGGGCTGTGCGTCCCTTGTAGCCTGTATGTAGCCACCTCTAGTTTAGTTCTTGCAGTGTTCACTAGATGGCGGTACCGTCCCCTGTATGTAGCCACCTCTAGTTTAGTTCTTGCAGTGTTCACTAGATGGCGGTACCGTCTCCTGTATGTAGCCACCTCTCGTTTAGTTCTTGTAGTGTTTACTAGATGGTGGTACTTGTAGCTGATGATGAAAAGATGCAAGATGTTATAAACTGGAAAGCTGTACTTGTATTTGATGAAAGACGCGAGATCTTATAAAATAGGAATGATGTCACATATGGCGCGTGTCATTGGTTGAAGGCAATCGTTCGATTCAGTGCGGCGACGTACGCTAGGGGGAGCGATGTAATAAAATCGAGTGGGCAAAATGTACAGAGGATTCATGGTTTACCAGGTTTACCTCCGGAGCTTCGCCCACTCATCATCATTCACTTCGTGGATATGGCGGAATTTTTTTTTCTGTATTTTCACAATGGATAATGTGGTATATTGGGAAGTTGCCTTTTTTGTTCGGGAGAAATTCAAGAATTACATCGGTGCGCCACCTCTTGGAGGGGCGATTAGTTGTGACACGGCTAGTGGTGCCCATAAATTTGATAGCTTTTTCGGCGGCCATGCCAGCCACCCACCACCGAGCCCATGATGATGATGATGATGATGTTTGATGTTTTATGGCGCAAGGGCCATTTCACGGCCAAAGAGCGCCAGTTCATCTTACTAAAAATATGGACAATGATTGTGATAAGCGGCTGTATAATGGCCATAAACTTCCTCGCAGTAAGGCGGGTAAAAACATACAAGTAATAAAATCATGACCATGCCGTGAAAGGTGTGTGTGGTGTGAATAGATGACAAAAGTTGATGATAATAAAAGACGATAGTGGATATGTATGGCATTAGCACAAGTGCCTCACTCCTTCATACCCTTGCGTCCAAGGGCCGTGAGGCACGTGCTTTCTTGTGTAACAACCGCAGCAAAAACCTCTCTGGAGAGGTCACGCTACGGTATGCCCGGGTATATGACATGAAAGCTATGAATTTTTTTAAAAACGCTAACAATGATTTATGACTAAAAAGCGGTTCCCTACCGACAAACATTGCAGGGTGTAAAGGTATATGTTGTCGGTAGGGTAATGGAAAGTGTTGTTTTCTTACAGTGTCCAATTGTTTGCACTCAATTAAAATGTGAAGGACTGTCAATGCTTCACCACATCTGTCACACAATGGCGGATCGCCACCGGACAAAAGGTGTGTGTGTGTGTCGTGTATGTGTGTCCTATCCTGAGTCTCGTTAGTATTACCTCTGTATGACGCGATTTCGATACAGCCAGCCAATGACCAAGGTGTGGCTTAATAACGTGTAGTTTGTTTTGTGTGTGTGTATCCCACTTGCTCTGCCAGTAGTCCGGGAGGTTTCGTTTGAGAGACGGCTTAAGATCAAGGGCCGCGATTGATATGGGTGTAGTGGCGGTGCCCTCGTGGACGGATGCAGCAAGCTGATCCACCCTCACGTTGCCTTGGATCTCACGGTGCCCTGGCACCCAGCGCACTACAACATGTTGTTTGAGTGTGTAGAGTGTGCACAAAATGGAGTAAAGTGGGACAAGGACCGGGTTTTTTAGTTTTTTAAGACTGTGCAGAGCCGTTACCACACTGAGAGAGTCTGTATAAATTACTGATTTTTGTATTTGCAATTGTTTGATGTGTTTAGCTGCCACAAGTATCGCGTAAGCTTCCGCTGTGAAGATACTTGTGCGAGGATGTAGAGGGCCAGCATCCGAAAAGGATGGGCCGACAGCAGCGTAGGACACAGAGGAGTTAGTCTTGGAGGCATCTGTGAAGAACTCGGGACGTGTGTATTTGTGATGAAGTTCCAAAAAGTATGTTCGGATATGGGCAATAGGTGCATGTTTTGTAACTTCTAGAAAAGACACATCGCAGTCTATAGTCTGCCATTGCCACGGTGGCGGGTATGCTACAGGAGCCACTAAACTCTGTTCTAGTGAGACTCCAGTTTCCTCAGCTAGACTCTTCAAGCGAACTGAGAAGGGCTGCCTCATCGAAGTCCTGTTTTGAAACAGAGTTGAGCTCGACAAATCATTAATTGTAGAGCATGAGGGATGCTCCTTGTCTGCTTTCACCTTAAGGAAATAAACAAAGGACATGCAAGTTCTCTGCAGATGAAGCGACCACTCATTTGACTCAACATAAAGGCTGGTGCGAAAAGCACCCGTAGAAAGGCGGATGCCCAAATGGTGCACGGGGTCCAGCATCTTCAAGGCACTTTGAGTAGCAGACTGATAGACAACGGCCCCATAATCTAAGCGGGTGCGAATGAGGCTTCTATAGAGGTTCATGAGGCATTGCCTATCACTACCCCACCTAGTACGTGACAACACTTTTAAAATATTCATGGCTTTTAAACATTTTGTTTTTAGATACTTGATGTGCGGTACGAAGGTCAACTAACTTGTTGTCCAAGATTAATCCTAAGAATTTATGCTCCGCATTGACAGACAGACGTTGCCCGTTCAGTCAAACGTCAGGTTCTGAGTGCATGCCTCTCTTTCGAGAGAACAAGACACACGTGCTTTTTTGTGGGTTAAGTCGAAATCCATTTTCATCTGCCCATTTGGAGACATTATTTAAACCCAGCTGAACCTGCCGCTCACACATGACCAAGTTGCATGACTTGAAACCAAGCTGAACTTCGTCGACATATGTACAATAGAACATATTGCGGGGAATGGACAAGTGCAAACAATTCATTTTGATAATAAAAAGTGTGCAACTAAGCACGCCGCCTTGTGGCACACCTGTTTCCTGCACAAATGTTTGGGAGAGCACACTGCCCAGACGGACACGGAATGTCCGGTTTGACAGGTAACTTTCGATTATATGAAACATTCTTCCGCGCACACCAAGATGGGACAGGTCTCTTAGAATTCCGAAACGCCATGTTGTATCATACGCCTTTTCGATATCGAGGAACACAGAGAGAAAATATTGTTTATGGACGAAGGCGTCCCTGATCTGTGCCTCGATACGAAGAAGGTGGTCTGTGGTGGATCTACTTTCTCGAAACCCGCACTGAAATGGGTCGAGCAAATTGTTTGTTTCAAGTAAATCTGCAAGTCTGCAGTTTATCATTTTTCGAAGATTTTGCACAAGCAGCTTGTGAGTGCAATAGGCCTATAACTCGAAGGTCAAGAAGGGTCCTTGCCCTCTTTCAAAATGGGAATTATAATAGCCTCTTTCCAGGAGTTAGGGATAGTGCCAGAAAACCAGATAGCATTGTACAAACAAAGTAAGGTTTTTCGTGTTTCAATCGGTAGGTTTTTTAACATTTCATAAACGACACGGTCAGAACCTTTGGCAGAAGTACTGCAGGAGTTTAGAGACATTCGCAGCTCAGCTAGACTAAACTCTTGATTATATGCCTCGTATCCAGTGCATTTTTGTTCGAGTTTTTGCTTTTCTATTCTTGTTCTGTATTTTTGGAAAGTGTCAGTATAGTGGGATGAGCTGGACACCTGTTCGAAGTGTGCACCGAGGAAGTTTGCCTGATCTTCCAAGGTGTCACCCTGAATGATTACGAGTGGAAGTGTGTGTACTTGTTTTCCTGCTATCCTACCCATTATGTTCCAGACTTTAGCTTCCTGTGTGTATGAATTGATCCCTGACAAAAACTTCTGCCAACTTTCTCTTCTGGCCTGCCGACGCGTTCTCCTGCCTTGAGACTTTATTTTCTTGAAGGTGTCAAGATTTTCGGCTGTCGGTGAGTTCCGAAGCAGCCTCCAAGCTCTGTTTTGCTGTTTGCGCGCGTTTCGGCATTCAGAGTTCCACCATGGCACACGCCGTTTTCCAGGGTGTCCATTTGTTTGTGGGATGCATTTTGTTGCAGCATCAATCAAAAATGCTGTGAAGTGGTTGACAGCAACATCAATGTTCAAAGTACTTATGTCATTCCAACATAGACGAGCGATGGTATAAAAGTGTTCCCAGTCGGTTCTGTTTATGAGCCACTTGGGAACACGTGATGGACACTCAGTTACTGTATTTGTGCTCAAAACTATGGGGAAGTGGTCACTTCCGTACAGATTACTGACGGCTTTCCACTGGAGTAGAGGCACGAGAGATGGGAATACTATGCTTAGGTCTATGGAGGAGTAGGTGTTATTGGCGAGATTATAATAGGTTGATTCTTTTCGATTTAGGAGACACGCGCTCGAGGAGAGAAGGAACTGTTCAATCAGTCGACCTCACGCGTCATACCGAGAGTCACCCCATAGCCTGCTATGCGCGTTAAAGTCTCCTAGGAGAACATAGGGCTCCGGAAGTTCATCAATTAAAGAGTGTAAATCACGTTTTTGCAGCTGATAGCTAGGAGGAATGTAGATAGTGCAGATTGTGATCAGTTTATCAAAGAGAACTGCTCGAACAGCCACTGCATCAAGCGATGTTTGGAGTTGTAAGTGTGTGCATGCAATTCCTTGATTCACAATGATGGCAACACCTCCGGATGATGTCATAGCATCAACACGGTCCTTTCGGAAAATAACGTATTTACGAAGAAAACTGGTGTGTTTTGAATTAAGGTGTGTTTCTTGTACACACAGCACTTTTGGTGAGTGTTCTTGTAAGAGTTCTTGGATGTCGTCAAGGTTTCTGAGAAGGCCCCTGACGTTCCATTGTATAATTTGAGTGTTCATGGTGAATGTAAAATAGTGCTGTGTGTACGAAAAGCGAGTGGCTGTTTAGACAGAGAGTTTGAGTTCACTTAACAGGGCCGTCACTATGCCCTGTTATCGGCTTTTTTGTTTTCTTGGCGCGCTCCAAGGAGCCACGCCGCTCTTTCTGCACCGAGGGTGCCGACGTATCCATTGCCTCCTCGGAGGCACTGGATGCCCGCACGTGCGGGCTGCTAGTTCGAATTTCGGGCCTCGCCTGGTGAGGTGAGGCCTTGAGACCCGATGACTCTGGAGTCTCCGGTCTCTGTTTGGGAGTAGGCGGTGTAGCCTGGGCTACAACCGCCTTGGTGGCAGGTGCCACAACCTCCGGCTCGGTATGCGCGGGCCGAAGGAGTGGCGAGGGCTGGTGTGGCGGTGCCCCTGGACGCGCCGCATCAGCGTATGTAGCTCAATAGAATGGAGCGACTCTTCGCCGTGTTTCCTTAATTGTAATGTTCTCCTTCACCTTCAACGTAATTATTTCTTTTTCTTTTTTCCAGTATGTGCAGGAGCGTCAATATGCGGCATGGTTTCCTTCGCAGTTTACACAGTGTGGCGGTTGTTTGCAGTTCTCAGACATGTGGCCTAGGACTCCACATTGTGCACAAGTCTGGCGACCGCGACAGGTTTTAGAGCCATGGCCATACCTCTGGCATTGGAAGCAACGACGAGGGTTTGGTATGTACGGCCTCATAGATGTCTTTGTGTATCCTGTTTGAATTTGCCTTCTTTGTCCCAAGTTTCCTCTTCACTGCTTTGACGCTTCCTCCGTTTTTCAATTCTCTCCATGTTATACCTTCTTACATCGCATACTTTACGTCTATTAATCAGCTTCGAAAGCTCTGCCAGTTCTATTTTGTCTGTTGTACTTGACACTTTCATGATTTGACGCTTCCTAATTAGGTTCTTCGTTTCCGTGGAAAGCTTGCCGGTGTCCTGTCTAGCTACCCTGCCTCCAACTTCCACTGCTTACTCCGTGATGATACTCGTCAGATTATCATTCATTGTATCTACGCTAAGGTTGGTTTTCTCGCTAAGAGCAGAGTACCTGTTCTGCAGTGACACTCTGAATTCCTGTACTTTCCCTCTCAGTGCTAGCTCATTGATTTGCTTCTTGCGTATCAGTTTCTGTCGTTCCTTCTTCAAGTCTAGGCGGATTCGAGCCCGTACCATTCTATGGTCACTGCATCTTGCCTTGCCAACCACTTCCACATCCTGCACGACTCCTGGGTGTGCAGTCATTATAAAGTCTATTTCGTTCTTATTTACGCCATTAGGGCTCCTCCATGTCCACTCGCGGTTTTCACGTTTTCGGTAGAAGGTATTCAAAATACGCAGATTATTGCGTTCTGCGAATTCTACTAGTAGCTCTTCTCTGGCGTTTCTAGTGCCGATGCCATAATCTCCTACTGCCTGGTCTCCAGCCTGCTTCTTCTCTACCTTTGCATTAAAGTCGCCCAATACTATAGTATACTGTGTTTTCACCTTACTCATTGCCGATTCCACGTCTTCATAGAAGCTTTCAACTGAAGCGTCATCATGGCTGGATGTAGGCGCGTAAGCCTGTACTACCTTCATTTTGTATCTTTTATTCAGTTTAATTACAATGCCTACTACCCTTTCATTAATGCTATAGTATTCCTCTATGTTGCCAGCTATGTTTTTGTGAATTAGGAACCCTACTCCCAGTTCTCTTCTGTCTGCCAAGCCCCGATAGCAAATGACGTGCCCATTCTGTAGCACAGTATAGGCCTCATCTGTCCTCCTAACCTCACTCAGCCCTATTATATCCCATTTAATGCCTTCTAGCTCATCGAATAATACAGCTAGACTTCCCTCACTAGATAACGTTCTAACGTTAAACGTTGCTAAGTTCAAGTTGCAATGGTGGCCTGTCCGTATCCAGAGATTCCTAGCACCCTCTGCTGCTTTGCAGATCTGACCGCCGCCGTGGTCAGTTGCTCCGCAGCTGGTGGGGACTGAGGGCCGTGAGTTAATTGACGAATGCCTACGGGAGGGGGTGGCCAGATACCGCACCAGGGTGGCCAATCCTTCTCTGGTGAGATCATCGGTGCGTACCGGCTTTAAGCCGGTACGATCAGACAGTAGTGGGAATGCTCCATGCATGTCTTTTATTGTTGTTCAGCAGCGTTGGCGGCCACCCACCACGGAGCCCAACAAGGGGACGCTACAAGGTTACAAATGCTGAAACCTGCAGACGTCAGCCGTACAACGCCACTATAACCCAATGCGCCTAGACCAAGGTAGGCTATTTGCACAGGGTTAACCCTAGCCGCCAGGAAGTTTGGAAGTAAACGGAAGAGAGTAGAAGACAGGACAGATAAATAGTAAGAGATAAAGACGAAGATGTAGGGAGAGAGAGATAGGAAAAGGCGACTGCCGATTCCCCTGGGTGGGTCAGCTCAGGGGTGCCGTCTACGTGAAGCCGGGGCCAAAGGGGTGTGTTGCCTCTGCCGGGGGGCCTTAACGGTCCAATCACCCAGCGTCGGCTCAACCCCCAGGATCCCCTTTTCCTCGGACACGACAAAGCCACGCACAGCTAGGCGTGGGAGGGAGTCGAAACTCCCCCGTTAGCTCGGGTTCGTGGTGTCGCTACACACCAAACGCCTACTTGCGCAGGCGCCCCTGCGAAGCGTGTGGGTGTTTACAAATGCATGACTGTGACGTTGTTTTCGCTCACCAATATTCGAGTGTTTTTTTTTCTTCTCTTAAAATATTTTGAGTGTTGTTTTACTTGTTGAATATATTGTTTCGATTGAAAACTATGTAGTCAAATTATTATGTGTACCTCCCCTACGTAATGCCTCACGGCAATGTAGGTGAAATGTAAATAAATAAAAAATTAATAAAATATAGTCTAGCTAAAAGACTCGCACCGTGCCACTTAAGGAATCGGATTATAGGACAGTGACAAGACTTAACATCCAAGAACAAGCACTCACCGCTAGGTACACTAATTTTACTGACCCGTCATGACTACCAGCAGTATACTGACTAACAATCCCGGGTTTAAAGCTCATATTTATACCACATAAAGTGGGTTTGGGAATCACCGCCGTGTTCCTAAGCAGAGTATCGAACGCGTTATTCGAAGGTGCCACGTTCGGTTTCTGCCGGCAGCAAGTTAACTTTTAGTCCACTTTTATTCCTTCACATTTACATTATTACCATTACTAACCATAACATCCTATATATTTCCTGGACACCATTGTTCTCATTATTATTGAGGCCAATAAAGATGGACTCGTGTATTTGACATTCTAATTAAGGGTCACTGGCGGTCCACCTTAGCGCGCGTACTGTGCCGTACGAATGCATTTCAGTAAGGCATTGCTAACGCCGTTTTTATCGACAGAACTCGCACAGACATTGTAGCCAATGGAACGGTTACCAGCTCGAGCGTAAAATGAAGAATTCTAGTATAGTTTTACGTGTCGTGTAAAGCAAAGAAGGCAAATTAACTACCAATATGGATAGGATAGTTAAAATAGCGGAGGAGTTTTACAGAGATCTGTACAGTAGCCGAGACAACCACGACCTTAATACTATAAGAACTAGCAGTAACCCAGACGTCACCCCACCAGTAATGATAGAAGAAGTCAGAAAAGCTTTGGAGAGCATGCACAGAGGCAAAGCTGCTGGTGAGGATCAAGTAACATCAGATCTGCTGAAAGATGGAGGACAGATTGTGTTAGAAAAACTAGCCACTCTATTTACGAGGTGTCTCCTGACGGGAAAAGTACCAGAGTCTTGGAAGAACGCTAACATCATTTTAATACATAAGAAAGGAGATGACAAGGTCTTGAAAAATCACAGGCCGATCAGCTTGCTCTCTGTAGTATACAAGCTATTTACAAAGGTAATTGCTAGCAGAGTAAAGAAAACATTAGAATTCAATCAACCAAAGAAACAAGCAGGATTTAGAACAGGCTATTCAACAATTGACCACATTCATACTATCAATCAGGTAATAGAGAAATGCTCAGAGTATAACCAACCACTATACATAGCCTTAATAGATTACGAGAAGGCGTTTGATTCAGTAGAAATATCAGCCGTCATGCAGACACTGCGGAATCAGGGCGTAGATGAAATATATATAAACATTCTGGAAGAAATCTACAGGGGATCAACTGCTACCATAGTGCTTCATAAAAAAAGCAACAGAATACCAATAAAGAAGGGTGTAAGGCAGGGGGACACAATCTTCCCAATGCTATTCACTGCGTGCTTACAGGACGTTTTCAGAAGCCTAGAATGGGAACAGTTAGGGATAAGAGTTAATGAAGAGTACCTCAGTAACCTGCGCTTCGCCGATGACATTGCATTGCTGAGTAACTCAGGGGACGAGTTGCAACTCATGATTACAGAGTTAGACAAGGAGAGCAGAAAGGTGGGTCTTAAAATTAATCTGCAGAAAACGAAAGTAATGTACAACAACCTCGGAAAGGAGCAGCGCTTTGCGATAGGTAATAGTGCACTTGAAGTTGTAAAAGACTATGTCTACTTAGGGCAGGTATTAACCGCAGAGCCTAACCACGAGATTGAAGTAACTAGAAGAATAAGAATGGGGTGGAGCACATTCGGCAGGCACTCTCAAATTATGACAAGTAGATTGCCACTGTCCGTCAAGAGGAAGGTATATAACAGCTGTATCTTGCCGGTACTTAGCTACGGAGCAGAAACCTGGAGACTCACAAAGAGGGTTCAACCTAAATTGAGGACGACGCAGTGAGCGATGGAAAGAAAAATGGTAGGTGTAACCTTAAGAGACAAGAAGAGAGCAGAGTGGATTAGGGGACAAACGGGAGTTAAGGATATCATAGCTGCAATAAAGAAGAGGAAATGGACATGGGCCGAGAATGTAGCACGTAGACAGGATAACCGCTGGTCATTAAGGGTCACCAACTGGATTCCAAGAGAAGGGAAGCGGGGTAGGGGGAGACAGAAGGTTAGGTGGGCAGATGAGATTAAGAAGTTTGCGGGTATAAATTGGCAGCAGCAAGCACAGGACCGGGTTAACTGGCGGAACATGGGAGAGGCCTTTGTCCTGCAGTGGACGTAGACAGGCTGATGATGATGATGATTATTCTGTTTGAATAGATTCCTGTAGTTTAGTGGATGCAAATGTGAGTATCAAGTGTTTCGTTGGTATTTTCTTATTGTCTCTCCTGATGATAATTCTCTGTACAATGTTGACATTTTGGCTCTTCCACCCTTCCAAAAGTTCAGTTTCGGTCAAGTCAAGTAAGTCTGCGTCAGATACCACTCCGCGAGTGATGTTCATAGATCTGTGTGGTGTTACGGTGATCGGTACGTCGCCAAACGTTGAGAGGCTGTCTAGCTTTACAAATTGTGTTTTGTCCCGAAATTCTAGAAGAAGGTCTCCGCTAGCCATTTTGGTTACTTTGTATCCAGCCCCGAGAGTTTCAGTAAGACACTTGGCAACTACGAAAGGAGATACGGTCCTGGCTTGCTTTCCGGTTTTCTCACAGTGAATGACGTGAAAGTT
Organism: Rhipicephalus annulatus; assembly: GCA_013436015.1. NCBI lineage: Eukaryota > Metazoa > Arthropoda > Arachnida > Ixodida > Ixodidae > Rhipicephalus > Rhipicephalus annulatus. Next base: position 107,071 of record WOVY01010225.1, on the reverse strand, counting down.
GGGAAAAGTTTCTATTGGCTGCTTGAAGGAATTTATGTCGTTGGTGCGTACCCGCTTTAGGCCGGTACGATCAGACAGTAAATGGAATGGGCCATGCATGCCAGTCTTATTTTTGTTCAGCAGCGTTGGCGCCCACCCACCACGGAGCCCAACAAGGGGACGCTGCAAGTTTGCAGATGCTGAAAGCTTGCAGACGTCAGCCGTACAACACTGCCATAACCCAATGCACCTAGACCAAGGTAGGCTATTTGCACAGGGTTAACCCTTGCCGCCGGGAAAATTGGAAGTAAACAGAACAGAGTAGAAGACAGGACAGATAGATAGTGAGAGATAAAGACGAAGATATAGGTAGAGAGGGATAGGAAAAGGCGACTGCCGATTTCCCCTGGGTGGGTCAGCCCATGGGTGCCGTCTACGTGAAGCCGGGGCCAAAGGGGTGTGTTGCCTCTGCCAGGGGGCCTTAAAGGCCCAATCACCCAGCGTCGGCTCAACCCCCAGGATCCCCTTTTCCCCGGACACGGCAAAGTCACGCGCGGCTAGGCGTGGGAGGGAGTCAAAACTCCCCCGTTAGCTCGGGTCCGTGGTGTCGCTACACACCAAACGCCTACTTGCGCAGGCGCCCCTGCGGGGCACCACCGAGCCCAACAAGGGGACGCTGCGAGACGTGAAGGAGGCGCAAGCGCCAGGCGTACATGGCCGCTATAACCTAATATATCTACCCAAGGTTGGATATTTACACTAGGTTGACCCTTGCCGCCAGGAAAAATTGGAAGTAAAAGGAAGTGAGAAGAATACAGGAAAGATGTAAAGTGAGAACAAAAGACGAAGATGTAGGGAGAGAGAGATAGAAAAAGGCGACTGCCGATTTCCCCTGGGTGGGTCAGCCCAGGGGTGCAGTCTACGTGAAGCCGGGGCCAAAGGGGTGTGTTGCCTCTGCCGGGGGGCCTTAACGGTCCAATCACCCAGCGTCGGCTCAACCCCCAGGATCCCCTTTTCCCCGGACACGGCAAAGCCACGCACGGCTAGGCGTGGGAGGGAGTAGAAACTCCCTCGTTAGCTCGGGTCCGTGGTGTCGCTACACACCAAACGCCTATTTGCGCAGGCGCCCCTGCGGGGCTGAGGTCTGCAAGAACCCAACTACAGCATTGTGCATCACGACTGGACGCTCTCCGGAAATTCTTTTGGGAGACTTTCCCAATATTTTCACCCGTTCTATGTCAAAAGACAACGCCAGTCATCGTTCTGTATTTATTTTATATGCAACTTCATGTGGAATGGATGAGGCAGAATTTACTCTGGCAGAACTACGTCATGCGCGTAGCTTCTGTTACCATCCCACCACCCCAGGAGAAGATGGTGTTACGTACCAAGCTTTGCGAAACATTGTTGAGGTCTTTCATCAAAGTATTTTGGATGAATACAACAAATTGTGGCAGATGAGTCTTATTCCTTCTGAATGAAAATTGTGTGTGGTGAAGCCAGTGTTAAAGCCTGGTCGCCCTAAACAACTCCTGGAGTCATACCGGTCATTATCACTAACTTCTACTGTTATGAATCTGATAGAACGTATGGTGCTGTTTCGTCGGAACGCCAGAATACAGTATGTCACTTTCTTTCCTGATGTAATGAGCGGATTTCGTCGCCTCCGTTCAGCCCTGGACAGCATAGCAGATCTTGTATCATCGCTTGAATCTGCTTGAGCAAACAGACATTCAGCGTATGTTCTATTTCTTGACATACAGCAAGCGTTTGACTCGGTGCCGCAGCAGGTGATTATTTGTGCTCTGACGAATAGAGAAATTTCAGGTCGTCTGTTACACTTTCTCTTGGATTTTTTGTCTGAGCGCAGAATGAAAGTGCACATTGAAAAAGTACAAAGTCAACGTCGCGCTGTTAAATGTGGCGTCCCGCAAGGCAGCGTCTTGTCACCACTTTTCTTTAACAGCGTACTTGCAGGACTTCCAGGCCGATTACTGCAAGACTTTGACTTTCCTATAGACATAGCGATTTATGCTGATCACATCGCACTCTGGGTCAGTGGTCGGTCACACTCTGGTCCACGTCTTCGTGGTATATTGCAGCGAGCTCTGAATGCAACTTCAGAGTACTTGGTGGATGTTGGCCTGCAGGTGGCACCTGCGAAGTCAGCCGCGATCACGTATCATCCAAGACAACGTGCTCGTCGAAGCCTTCGCATGCTTTACTTTGGAGACACACCGATACAGTTGGTACAGCAACATCGCTACCTGGCTGTAATCATCGATGATCGCCTTTCTTGGCTCCCTGCTGTCAAAGCTGTGAGGTAACAAGCGCTGTCCCTGTTCAAATATGCACCCGCCTAGACTGCTAGGGATGAGGGCATTGATCAGAAGGCGGTACTAAAGGTTTACCAATCAACTGTACTCTTACCAGTCTTGAATGCTCTACCTGCTTTAATGTCCCCGCTGGAACGGGATTATCGTGTTGCCCTCCGAACACTGTTTGGCTTAACTCGTGAAGCATAATCCATCCCACTACTGACTTAAGCACACCAGTTGCCGCTAAAGCTGCAAGCTGACCAAAGAGCGCTACGTCACAATCATCGTCTGAACCGAGCTAACATTGCAAGACACTCATTACCAGGCTGTTACAGCGCCAACGTTCTCGAATGGGTGAAACGGCGGCTTTGTTCAATGTCATTACTAGCGATTCCAGCGAAACTATTCAGTTGCCAACAACGGCAGAGCCCAGGCCATGCACCTTCCCTACCCATCTGTCAATTCCAGGAATACGCAAAAAGTGTAACCAACCTGTTTTCAGAACTATACCAATTAGCCCATTCACAGTTATTTAACAACTTTGAAGACTATGTAAAAGAATTTACGGACGCTTCTCTACGCAGCGATGGCCTCAGTGCATCTGCAGCTTCCTTCTGGCCTTCAACAGATATTAGGCGGTTGTTTAAAATACTGCACCCCTCATCGTCGGTGACAGCCAAGCTAGCAGCGATTGATGTAGCCCTTGAGTACGTACAAAAAAGGTTACCAGCATCGAAGGATGTCATCCTCCTCACCGGCTCTCGTGGTGCCCTTAGGAGACTCACCAGCAAGGAGACCAACAGCCTCATTCTGAGCTGCGTCGTGGAATCGATTACCAACATTCTGTCACGTGGGGTATCCTTAGCTGCACAGTGGGCACCTTGGCACATGTGTATTGCGCGCAATGAAAAAACGGGTCGCCGAGCTTCGTCATGCAACCATGATGACTGTGACTGTCCGGGAACTCTATGTACGATGGACAACGCTCTTCTGCTTGCACGCTGACACCCCCTAAAGCAGCCCCCAGTTCAGTGTGCGAATGGATCGTTTCCTCTCCGTGTTCGTAGTCATGGCTTGCCTCGTAGTTCCCGAGCGCTGTTGTACAAACTAAGTGTGGGCTCTGTGCTGGTGCGTGAACGATTACACCGTCAAGGGCGTGTGCACAGCCCCTTGTGCGCAGCCTGTGGCTCCTGCGAAACACTTGATCATCTCGTGGTGCACCGTCCCACATTTTCTACGCAGTGGTCTTTCCTGATTAAGAAATATATATTCTAGGAATCAATTGCGCTACCCTAGACGACTACCTCATTTCGAGTGGTAGTGCTTCCCGACGCGACCAGGCGTACTGAGCCATTGTTACATTTATAAACCAAACGGACCTGGCTACCATTTTATATACGGTATTTTTATTATTCTTTTTCTTTCTTTTTAATTTTTTCTTTCTTTATTATTTTTTTTATTTATTTTTGCCCAAAATTGTCGAAGTCTACGTACTTTTTTCTCTCTCTTCCTCATGTTTTTCCCCCTCTCTCTCCTTTAATCTTTGTTTCGTCGTTTTCTTCCCTCCTCCCGAAAGAGTGAGCGGGCGTTGTGCCCCTCCAGGTGGCAGTTGCCAGTTTGCTCTCTCCCTCTTTCCTCTGTGTCCTTGTGTATCTGTGTATGCAAATAGAATAGATAAATAAATGAATATGTAGCAATTGTACATATGATCATTTTGTAGCGTTTCACTGAATAAAGAATTATGCCGCAGTCGACTTCACTCCAAATTCGTCGCGTGAAATATTTTTCGATGACGAATTTTCAGTTCGGCCAACTGCGGCTTTTGTCTTTGGTTGCGAGTAAATCATCATCATTTGGCGGATACGTTTCAAAAAGCGTGCTTTCAAATAGGAGATGTCAACTGCTGCATCACTGGTTTTTGATAAGAAACATGAGCGCCTTTGTAAATTTCAGCGGGAATTGTGACACTGCCGTTCACCAAAAAACTCGAAATATATGCATAGTGTGCATCGGTGGTAAATTGTTTTGCAGTTTTCGTGGCGTATACCATTTACATTGACCTTGAAACAGGCGTACAATTCTTATTTTTTGTAAATCGCATGCTTTAAAATTCTAAGTACGCAAGCACACTCTACAAAAAAAGGGGGGGCAAGAATGGAGGGACGGGCTGTGTCCCCTTCGGTGCAGCTTCTTTTCCCTTTCAGGCACTTTACCTGTCACGCTTTTTGCGGCAAGTGCCCGAGGAGTAATGATGATGTGCGGTGCTTTGTGGCGCAAAGGCCAATTGATGGCCAAAGAGCGCCATTTTGATGAGTAGAGATTCGGACAATGATATATTGCCTGGCTGTATAGGAGCCTTGAAATTCCTCGCGATAATGCGGGTAAAGCATAAGTATCAAGATCATGACAGTGGCGTGATATGCATAGTAAAAAGGGCGACAAAGGTTTTGATAATAAAAACATGTAAAAATATTTGGCACTAGCACAAGTGCCTCATCAGCACCCTTGTCTCCAAGGGCTGCGAGGCAAGTGCTTTTAAATATAGCCACTGCAGCAACAACCTCTCTTGAGAGTTCACGCTACGCAATACCTGTGTATATTACATGGTAAAAACCAACATTTCTTTAAAAAGCTAGCAATGATTTATGGGTGAAAAGTGGTTCCCTACCGACAGACATTGCGGGATGTATTGGTATATGTTGTCGGTAGGGTAATGGAAAGTGTTGTCTTCTTAGAGTGTCTAATTGTTTACATTGGATTAAAACGTGAAGAACTGTTAATGCCTCACCACATTTATCACACAATGGTGGATCACCACCGGACAAAAGCTGTGTGTGTGACGTGTATGTGTGTCCTATCCTAAGTCTTGTTAGTGTTACCTCTGTTAAACGTGATTTTGATACTGGTGGCCTATGGCGAAGGTGTGGCTTGATAACGTGTAGCTTGTTTTGTGTGTGTCTATCCCACTTGCTCAGCCAGTAGTCCCTGAGCTTTCGTTTTAGAGACAGCTTAAGATCAAGGGGCGGCATCGATATGGGTGTAGTGGCACTGATTTCGTGGAAAGATGCAGCAAGCTGATCCGCCATCGCGTTGCCTTGAACCCCTCGGTGCCCAGGCACACAGCACACTACAACATGTTGGTTGAGTGTGTAGAGTGTGCATAAAATGGAGTAAAGTGAGACGAGGATAGCGTATTTTTGTTTTTTAAGACTGTGCAGAGACGTTACCACACTGAGGGAATCTGTATAAATTACTGCTTTTTGTATTTGTAATTGTTTGATGTGTTTAGCTGCCGCAAGTATCGCGTAAGCTTCCGCTGTGAAGATACTTGTGCCTGGATGTAGAGGGCCAGCATCCGAAAAGGAAGGGCCAACAGCAGCGTAGGACACACAGGAGTTGGACTTGGAAGCATCTGTAAAGAACTCAGGACGTGTGTATTTGTGTTGAAGTTCCAGGAAGTATGTTCGAATATGGCCAATAGGCGCATGTTTAGTAACTTCTAGGAAAGACGCATTGCAATCTATAGTCTGCCACTGCCATGGTGGCGGGTATGCTATTGGAGCCATTAAACTGCGCTCAAGTGACACTCCAGTGTCCTCAGCTAGACCCTTCTGCTGAACTGAGAAGGGCTGCCTCATCGAAGGCCTATTTTGAAACAGAATGGAGCTCGACAAAACAATAATAGTAGAGTATGAGGGGTGCTTCTTGTCTGCTTTCACCTTAAGAAAATAAACAAAGGACATGTAAGTTCTCTGCAGAATAAACGACCACTCATTTGACTCAACGTAAAGACTTTCTACGGGGCTGGTGCGAAAAGCACCCTTAGAAAGGCGGATGCCCAAAGGAGCACGGGGTCCAGCATCTTCAAAGCACTTTGAGTCGCAGAGTGATAAACAACGGCCCCATAATCTAAGCGGGTGCAAATGAGGCTTCTATACAGTTTCATGAGACATCGCCTGTCACTACCCCACGTAGTACGTGACAACACTTTTATAACATTCATGGCTTTTAAACATCTTGTTTTTAAATACTTGATGTGTGCGGTACGAAGGTCAACTTGTTGTCCAAGATTAAGCCTAAGAGTTTATGCTCCGAATTGACAGACAGACGTTGACAGTTCAGTTCAATGTCAGGTTCTGAGTGCACGCCTCTCTTTCGGGAGAACAAGACACAGGTGCTTTTTTCAGGGTTCAACCGGAATGCGTTTTCCTCTGCCCATTTGGAGACATTGTTTAAACCTAACTGAACCTGCCGCTCACACATTGCCAGGTTGCGCGACTTAAAGCCAAGCTGGACGTCATCGATATATGTGAAATAAAACATGTTGTGGGGGATTGTTAGGTGCTAGGAATTCATTTTGATAATAAAAAGTGTACAACTAAGTACAGCACCTTGCTGTACTCCCGTTTCTTGCACAAATGTTTGGGAGAGAAACACACGGACACGGAATTTCCGATTGAACAAGTAACTCTCGATTATGTAAAGCATTCTACCGCGCACACACAGGTGATACAAGTCTCTTAATATGCCAAAACGCCATGTTGTGTCGTAAGCCTTCTCGATATCAAGAAACACAGAGAGGAAGTATTACTGGAAGCGAACGTGATTAACGGTGTTTCGTTAGTGTTACCTTGTTGTCTCTTCTAATGATGATCCTTTGTGCATTGGTCACATTCTGACTCTTCACCCCTCGAGAAGTTCCTCTTCAGTCAAGCCGAGCAAATCTGCATCAGATACTACTCCACGGGTTGTGTTCATAGATCTGTGTGGCGTTACAGTGATGGGAGTGTCACCAAAAGTTGAAAGATTCTGTAGCTTTTCAAACGGTTCTTTTTCTCGAACTTCAAGGACGAGGTCTCCGCTGGCCATTTTGGAAACTTTGTATCCGGCTCCAAGAGTTCCTGTGAGACATCTGGCTACTACGAAGGGGAATACAATTCTGGCTTGCTTGCTGCTTATCTCACTATGTATTACATGAAAATGGGGGAAATTTTCACTTGATCGGTTGAAAAATCCTGTCTTCGGTGCGTACGCGCTTTAAGGCGGTACGATCACTTAATAAGGGAAATGCTCTATGCATGCCAGTTTAATTTTCTTCAGAAGCGTTGGCGGCCACCCACCACGGAACCCAACGAGGGGATGCTACAAGTTTGCGGATGCTAAAACCTGCAAACGCCAGCCGTACAACGCTACTATAACCCAATGCACCTAGACCAATGTAGGCTATTTGCACAGGGTTATCCCTTGCCGCCGAGAAAATTGGAAGTAAGCACAAGAAAGAAGTAGACAGGAAAGCTAAAAAAGTAAGAAAGACGAAGATGTAGGGAGAGAGAGTAAGAAAAAGGCGACTGCCGATTTCACCTGGGTGGGTCAGCCCAGGGGTGCCGTTTACGTGAAGCCGGGGCGAAAGGGGTGTGTTGCCTCCGCCGGGGTGCCTTAAATGTCTAATCACCCGGCGTCGGCTCAACCCCCTGATCCCCTTTTCTACGGACACGGCAAAGCCACGCACGGCTAGGCGTGGGAGAAAGCCAACCCCCCCCCCCCCCCGTTAGCTCGGGTCGGTGGTGTCGCTACACAACAAACGCCCACTTGCGCAGGCGTCCCTTCAGGGGCCCGAAGAGTAAAGTTTCTCCTACAGTGTTCATGTATTCCCTCAACTTGGCGTCTTGCGCACGCCAAGCCACGTCGCAATCACGCGCTGTGTCCACCACTCTTTACGATCGGGTAGTAATTTCTCATCAGTTATTGTCACCCGGCAGTTTCAGGCTATCCGATCAGCACTACCCAGCCGCGGCCAGTCGTGTGCGATTTTTATACCTATGATTGCTGCAAGGAATGTAGCATTGATATATATACTGTTATTTCTGCAGTAACGCCGGGGCTGATTTTTTTTTACGCAAGGCACTCGTGCGATGCGCTGCATACTTTGTGTGTTTTGTGTTGTTTGCATACTATCTGTTGGTCACAAATACCGTGTGTTCTGCTTCTGTTACAGCCTTGCTTCATTGAATAGCTTGGACTGTATACACAAATACCGGATTTATTTTTTGTCCACATAGTGGGTAAGTATAAGCGTTTTTAGATCGACAGCTGTTATGAGAGCGCAACTAGGGTCTCGCGCAGCGCCGTGGTTGTCTACCGTCGCCGCTGTCCGTAACCACATCACGTGCAATAAAAAAATAAAAATTGGCAGATTCCACGTACCTGGGAATCCAAGTTATTCGAAGCATGCGGAAGAAAAGTGACCGCGTCATAAACACGTCATAAACAAACGCTGAACTATTGTACAAATGTCGCACACACAGACATATGTGTCGTAGCGGCGCCCGCCGCTATCAGTCGGTGATCAGTGAAAGAAAGGAGGCGACGGCAGTCCAGGCATTAGCCCAGCAAGAAAAAACCCCGCCGTTTATTTCGCAGTGGTTTAAGTTGCAACTGTGACGTCAGTACCACGTGTTTCGATACAAGGGCCAGGCATGGTGAATCAGCGCGTCATGTAGGGGTGCGCTTTCAGCACACGGGAAACACACTCCGGTACATCCTCCATTTTGCAAAATAACAGTGGTTTTGCGCGTGGAATTAGGAACACTAACACATGAAAAAAAATCCAGAACCCTTAGTGGTAACGAACCACGAACAAAAGCTTATTCATCAATACCATAGCGAACCGGTCGCTTAACCGCTCTGCCAGACATGGTCACAGTGACGGAAGCGTAAGGTACTGACGTGGAAATCACAGCGTCAGAATCTGTAGGCACTCAAGCTGACGTTGAGGCGGCGGGTGGTGCCCTTTCCGTCGAAACCAAGTCGGCTGACTGGCTATCATTTGGGAACTCGTAGCTGTCTTCGCGCTTCCCCTGTTCTGGCATGCGGTTCAGCATTCGTCTGTTACGCCGCAGCATATCCCCATCCTCGGTTCATATTATGTAGGAACGGGGAGAAGCGGCTGTCGCTAGCACAGTTCCTCTGGCTTTCATATCAGTTACCAAAACAGAATCACCTGGTGTTAGTTTCTTCAACTTCCTGGCTCAGTGGAGTTGGTTGTAGTACTGTGCTTGCAACTTTTTTCGCTCTGTCTTTGGTCGCAAGAGTAAGCAGCGGTGGCTGCACTGGATTGTGGAGCTGTGGTGTCATTGGAACTCTTGTCCGAAGACGCTGGCCCATAAGGCTTTCCACCGAGCAAGAGCCGAAGACGCCTGGAGTTGCCCTGAGGCAAGCAGAGCCAAGTATGGGTCCTTTAATTTGAGTATCAGGCGCTTAACTGTTTGAACCATGCGTTCTACTTCCCCATTAGCCTGAGGGTACCTAGAGCTTGCTGTGACGTGACTAAAGCCGTAATCATGGGCAAACTTCTCCAACTCAGTAGAAGAAAACTGTGGTTCGTTATATGTCACCACGGTCTTCTGAATGCCATGAAGTGCAAAATGCTTTTTAGCATTTCTATAACCACACCAGTTTTCGTTGAGGAAAGAAGGGCTACTTCCGGATACCGCGACAGGTAGTCGACACCGACAAGGTAGTGACAGCTGTTGACAAAACACAAGTTTACCCAACTCGTTTCCACGCGAAACTTGGCGTTACGTTTAAGATCAGCCGCTCGCCGTTGTGGGGGACGAACCATGCACAAGTAACACATTATTTTTCTTGCCGTGCGAGTTGTTCGCCGAGGCCTGGCCACCAGACTAGTTCTTTCGCCAAAGCTCTTGTCTTCGAGATGCCCTAATGCCAATCATGGAGCTTGGTTACTACTTTTTTAGGCATTGAGGTACTACCAATCTAGTCCCCCTTAGCAACATGCCAATGCATTCGGCAATAACAGCACGTTCCTGCCAAGTTTCAGCTAGGTAGCAAGAAAGTTTTGGTTTTTCCGGCCAGCCTTGGCGACACAACTTCAGCAAGGCCTGACAAACATTGTTCGTCTTTTGAGCGTCACATACCCTGTTAACAAAATTGTCGCTCGTTCGAATACCTTGAATACAAGATTTAACAAATGAGGAGACTTCCGAGACGGTTGGTTCACCGGCGAGTTTATCGGATTTCATCGGTGCTCATGAAAGAGCGTCCGCCGTAATCAAGCTTTTGTCGGGAACGTACACAATTTTCAAATTGATACCGCATCAACCACATTCTGAAGTGCTGTACTATTGGCGTCAAGAAATCAACAGGCATTTTACCGGGCAAAGAGAGAAGAGGTTGCGGTCTGTTTCGAAGCTCAAATCGATACCTTGTATATATTCGTCAAATCTTTCGGCAGACCATGTTAATGCTAGTGCCTCCTTTTTGACTTGCGCATTGCGCTGCTCGGTTTTGGCCAACGATCTCTAAGCGAACGCTTTCGGACGGCGCTCACCATCACGTTAATTTCTAAAAAGGATGGCCCCCCGACCAAACGAGGAGGCATCCGCCAAAAGAACTGTGGGAAGTCGTGGATAGTACATGGCCATACGCTTTGCCGAGCAGATATGAACTTTTATCGAAAGCTGTGTTCTGAGATGCACCCCAAACCCGTTGAGTCTCTTTCTGCAAAAGCGCCCGTGGTGTGGCAGTGGTTTGCGCTAGGTTCGGCAAAAAGTGGCCTAGGTGTTTGGCCATGCCGAAAACACTGTGCAAATGTGAAATTTTTGAGGACAGATTCAGCTCTTTAATGTCTCTAAGTTTAGCCGGATCAGGCTCTACACCTTCTTCACTTAGCAAGTGACCCAAAAAGCTCATGCTTTGTGCTCTAAATACATACAGTGCTTTGTTAAGCGTAACGTTAGATTAGACCAACCTAGCTAAGACATTCAATAGCCTAGAATCATGTTGCTCTTTGCGTTCGCCAAATATGAGAATATTGTGCATCAGGTGAACGACACCAGGAAGGCCTACCAGGATTTCAGACAGTCTCCTTTGAAAGTACTCTGGGGCTGAAGCAGCACTAAACGGCCCCCGAGTGAAACAGTACCGCCCAAACGGCGTAATGAACGGGGTCAGAATATTTGAGGCCTTGCTGATTCACACCTGGTGAAACCTAAAATTTGCGTCTAGTTTGGAAAACCATTTCGCGCCGGCAAGTAGCCCTAGTGCTTGGTCTACAGTTGGCAACGTATACGTTTCTCTTAGGACAAACTTATTCCACTGCGTAAGGTCGACACAGATCCTTACGTCTTCGCAGGGCTCTTGTAAGGGAACAACGTCGGCACACCATTCGGTTGGCTCTTCGCCTGCCCGAATGGCGCCCCTTTGATCCATCTTATCCACTTCTTTCTTCGCAGGTTCCTGAAGCGGTATAGAAATCCTGCATGGTGCGCTTACTGCAAATGGAAATGCGTCTGGTTTTAGCCTTATTGTATACTCCCCGGGCATATAGCCTCAGTCTTCAAAAACCTGAGGGAACAAAATCTCGTAGTCAGACTTTTTCTCAGTGACTGAGTCAGTGAACTTGACTGCTAGTGTTTCCAGAGCTGGTAACCCTAGCAGTACATGGCGGAAAGGACTGACGACATAACATGTTCGGCGAGATGTTTGAAACTTGCCGAGAACATTTAGTCGGGCACCGCTAGTGCCTGTAAGATGTCGTCGGCCTTTTCTAAGCTCGTGGGAAGGCCAGCAAACGATACTAAAATTTAGGACACCTATGCTCCCGAGTCAACCTTGTGGAAAACAGGCACTGCATAACCAATACCTGAACGTTACGCGCCTTGGCTCCAGGCGCCTCCACTGCGCCTAGAAAAAGTTCCCCAGTGTCACTTTGTACGGACGACACTCGAACCATTCGCTTATTGCTTGAAGAAGTCCCTTTGTAGCACAGATTTCCAAAATGTCCCTTTACGCTGCCGTTAAAGCACTTCTACGCTCTAGCTGGATAGTCTGTGTTAGGGTGGGTGCGGCCGCCGCAGAAGATGCACTGTCTTTCGAAACAAACTGCTGACGTCGGGTTTCCTCACTGCGTCTAGGTATTGTGCGGTGACCCACTGCTTCGAAGTTGACATCTTCACGTAGATTGGACTGAGTGTTGTCGCAAACCTCGTTGGAGCTGCGAAGCTCTGCTTGTTGCTGCTGAACTGTCTATTTCAGGCGGGCCTTCGCTAGAGCTATCGCGAGAGATAGCTTCGGGTCTATTTGCAGTGACTCGGAAAGTTTTTCGTCCCGCAAAACAACAACGAACCGGTCTCGGATGAGGCGATGCTTAAATTTTCCGAAGTCGTATTTTTCCGCCAAGATGTGTAGAGCTGTCATGAACTGGTCAATAGACTCGCCTGGCATTCGGTGCCGCTTGTGAAAGCAAGCACTCTCGTACGCAACGTTGGTCTCCTTGATGAAGTACTCGTCGAACTTCTTTTTGACGAGCTCAAACTTCTTCGAATCTTCCACAGAGAAATTGAAGGTAACGAAGATGTCCCTTTCTTGCCACCCCATGGTGTACAGCAGAGTGTGCACTTGCGCCTCCTACGAGTGCTCATTTAGGCCCGACGCATATCGATAGTCGTCGAAGTGTTGTATCCATGCCGGGCACCCCGAAGTTGTGTCAAATTCCAGCGGTGGTAGTTTCTGAGGGCGCGGCGGAGGTGGCGGTGGTGCAGTGGCCATTGCTGCCTCTATTTTTGTGGACGTCTCAGCGGCTCTTTTTTTCCCGATGGTGTTAAAGTGGGCGGACCACATAACTTCTGACACTATTTTGTAGCGGCGCTCGCTGCTATCAGTCGGTGATCGGTGAAAGAAAGGAGGCGACGGCCGTCCAGGCGATAGTCAAGCAAGAATAAACCCCACCGTTCATTTCGCAGTGGTTTAAGTAGCAACTGTGACGTAAGTACCACATGTTTTCTTACTTGGGCCAGGCACTCTGAAGCGGTGCGTCATGTAGGAGCACGCTTTTAGGACACGAAAAAACATGTTCCGGCACATAATGCTGAAAAGTTGCAGATGTTTATATAGGCTGTTGTTTGCACTTGCGCAACGACGCTAACTGGAACATGCGTATTATCAACACCAGTAGCTGATATGAAGGGCTGATGCTCGCGAAGATGCATGCCCTGGACACGGCTACATGAATCTACTTCAGCGCAGGGAAGCTAACCACATCTGACGCTAACCCGACATGACGGCTATATCAAAATAGTACATATGTAATGTTTATGATATTGGGTAGGCAGCATTGAGCCAACTAATCTCGTTTCAGGAAGATTAGCGTTGATTTGAGAACTAGTCCCGAGACATAACGTAGCTCTGTGGTAAAATGCTTTATTGGCACCCAGACTGCTTGGGTTCGATTCCAGCAGGGACTCGTCGGGTCAACGCTACCCCCGTTGGGTATTTAACACTCGTGCGTTTAAATTGCCATGTGTGTTCGCGTCATTCCTGAGCCGATACCAAGTGTCAATCACGTTTGGCACATATCTGCCAATGGGTATGTGCCACTGTCTGGTGGGATGTGTTTGAGGACGTTTATTTTAGATGCGGAGCATCTTATACTCGCGCCTTTTAGTGCGCCGTCCGCGCCGTCCGCGCCGTCCACACCGCTTCTCGAACATTCGACAGCTGACGCGCGCGCATGCACCGTCGCACCGTCGCCTGTGATGCGGGTTCTTGTTGCTGATTTGTTTTCCTCCTGGGCTGAGCCTCAGAGAAGTTTGTTAATAAGGACAAAGCCGTTCGGTTTCCAAGAAACACACAAAAAGTTTAATTGAAAAGTAAAAAAAAGGCGAAAATTCCTCACAAAACAAAACACTTAATAAACAGTTGACTGGACATGACGAAACACATCTGTAAACACCCAACAAGAACGTTCAAAGTCAGTAACTAAACCTAACGCTCGAAAGGGGCTGAGTGATGAGAGTAGCGCAAGAGTATCGGTGCAGTCTCACCCACAAGTTGGTTTTCGGCGGTGATGAGAAACCGGAACGCCGTGACTCCGGCGTCAGTGCGTGGGCTGGACGAGGACGAGGGAACGCTGGCTGCTGGCGACACGTCGGAAAGCCCTACCAAATCGTGATGGTTTCGGCTTGAGGAGCGTGTACACGTCGGAGACGGGAGAACGCAGGCTGGTGGCGACGCGTCAGAAAACTAGGGTCGACCTAGTCAAGCAGCTGGGCGCACAGCTCGGGCCCGGAGCCCGACGGCTGTAGCTCGCCTGCCGGAACCAAAGTCCGCAGGCCCTGGAAAGGAGTTCAGGACCGGATGGCCACGGTCCTTTGGAGCGGGAACCCGACAGCAGGAGGCCCCGGCCGATTGAAGTCCTGTAGGCTCGGGTCCGGAACCCAACGGCTCATCTTCAGCGCCCGGTCCGGTGACGACCTTCCGCTTGCACTGCCTGCCTCGAACTCCCCTTGCTCTGGTCTGCTCAGGCTCCTGCTTCAGCTCTGGCCCACTTGTCTCGTTCTCATTGGAGATACTGCTGTTTCGTGGTGTCAAGCCATTGGGCCTTGAAATCTCCGTGTTCGCTGCCCATTGGATGTTTTACCTTTTGTTTACTTCACGTCCTGCCACGCATCCTCGTGCTTGACGCTCTTTAACGTCGTCATTCTTGTTTAAGCAGCACCGCACGTGCACTCTGGTATTTCTCCTTTTTTTTTTTTTTCTTTTTTTTTCCGTGACGCGCACTTTTCGAAGGCGCGCACTTTAAACGCGCACCACACATCACATACGCCCCCCTTTTATTCAAGTTTTTTTTTTTTAGAAAAAAAAAAAAACTGCCGATGAGTGCGCGTTCTGCACTACGTCACAATTAAACCACATATTTGCACCACGCAGTTCAACACATCACCGGGCTACAGTTCGCTACATCGTCCAAATGTCCACACGTAAACTTTAGATTCACCCAATTGCATTTAAAAGTTCTGAAACACAGAATAAACCTTTTTACTACAAAATCGACTATGGACAAAGCTACTTGTGTCCGCATCTAAAAGTCGAAGTCCAGAAAGAACTACCGGTTTTCTAACTCTACACTCAGGTTATTGCGTCCCAAACCAGACGCACTGCCCTTCTCGCACGTTCCGAAAGTAACTGTGGCAAACATGCTTTTATGCACGTTCGCTGAAACGCGTGTCTGCGCCCCCGCCGGCCACATGAACGCTTACCGGTCACAGAGGAACAGGGCGCGGTCTCGAGCCGTCGGCGTCGACACGAAACGCACTGAGACACGAATGTCCAAATGCCACAATCTCTCACACAAATGCTTTCTTTTAGTTCACCATCTAATGAACACAAGCTCGGTGTGCCCTCAGCAAGCCCAAACGCTCCGACAAGCGTGTGAGGTTCCTGGATTCTTGAGAAGGAATGCCCTTGTGCTCGGTCATTATACAGCTCATCTTGAGTGGACTTAATTATAGGTTCAAAACCAATCACGTTCTCAGGTTCAAGACCCTGTCTGGCATTCTCCATACCTACTATCGAGCCCACCTCCGATTCGATACTGTTTATTTTGAAGAGTGCTTCAGCACTCCCATCGTGTTTTCTCGGACAAATAGCAGTTACGCTATCCTGTGAACTAGAATCCCCTCTCTCTCTGAGCGAGATATACGTATGGTCTAGGACCATCGACATGGTGCCTGCTGCTACCTCTGTCGGTACAAAACAATCAGTGGCCACTATATCAGAGCCTTCATGGCATTCGCTGCCATCATCCCAATGACGTTCTAGCGCTCCTTCCATGGAGCTATTGAGAGGTAGCCCTACCTCTTCCTGAAATGTGCTCGGCCTTTGAGACGTTCTGATACACACCTCATTCTGAATGGAACTTCTTTGTTCCCTGCTATCGAAGCTTTGCTCCACAACATTTTTCACAGCTTCTAGGTCGCCCATATCCAGGCGCTCTTCTTCATAGGTGCTTGGCCTCTCAGAGGTCCCCAAGCAGCTAACGGAAGTAATATGTTCCCAGCCAGAGAAGCTTTCCGTCGCTTCAACAAGCTCCTCATGACTCCTGCCTTCTTGGCTGTCCACCTCTCTGCCTTCCTCTATCTGAGCTTCTCGCTCCGAAGTAAGGCTGTCGCGAGGCTCGAGGCCAACCTTGCAGGAATCGACTTCCCTCCAGCAAACGCTGCTATCGGAGCAAACATTCACCGCTTGCTCGACCTTCGGCATCGCCAGCTGCCCCCTTTTCGCCATCGCAAGCTCGAGTCGCCGCTCGAAATCCACCCTCTCTAATTGGAGCTGCTGCTTCAGTATGCGTGTCTGACGCTCTAGCAACACTTTATTTTCACGCGTTACGCGCTCTAGCTCCTCCTTCTTAGCTCTAAGCACCAATTCAAGCTTTTCCTTCGCCGCCTTTCGTTCTGCAGCCCGTTGCTCACGCTCCCTCTCCATCCGCTCCTCGTACCATACTCTAAACTCCGCTCCCGTCAGTCCCATTTTATCCGCCAACTCAATTAACTCCCACGTGTTCGTCATCGTGTTAACCGCGTCAAAAAAAAAATCTACTGGAAAAACAAACGACTTTGTCCTGTCGCGGACGCCAATTTGTGATGCAAGGTTCTTGTTGCTGATTTGTTTTCCTCCTGGGCTGAGCCTCAGAGAAGTTTGTTAATAAGGACAAAGCCGTTCGGTTTCCAAGAAACACACAAAAAGTTTAATTGAAAAGTAAAAAAAAGGCGAAAATTCCTCACAAAACAAAACACTTAATAAACAGTTGACTGGACATGACGAAACACATCTGTAAACACCCAACAAGAACGTTCAAAGTCAGTAACTAAACCTAACGCTCGAAAGGGGCTGAGTGATGAGAGTAGCGCAAGAGTATCGGTGCAGTCTCACCCACAAGTTGGTTTTCGGCGGTGATGAGAAACCGGAACGCCGTGACTCCGGCGTCAGTGCGTGGGCTGGACGAGGACGAGGGAACGCTGGCTGCTGGCGACACGTCGGAAAGCCCTACCAAATCGTGATGGTTTCGGCTTGAGGAGCGTGTACACGTCGGAGACGGGAGAACGCAGGCTGGTGGCGACGCGTCAGAAAACTAGGGTCGACCTAGTCAAGCAGCTGGGCGCACAGCTCGGGCCCGGAGCCCGACGGCTGTAGCTCGCCTGCCGGAACCAAAGTCCGCAGGCCCTGGAAAGGAGTTCAGGACCGGATGGCCACGGTCCTTTGGAGCGGGAACCCGACAGCAGGAGGCCCCGGCCGATTGAAGTCCTGTAGGCTCGGGTCCGGAACCCAACGGCTCATCTTCAGCGCCCGGTCCGGTGACGACCTTCCGCTTGCACTGCCTGCCTCGAACTCCCCTTGCTCTGGTCTGCTCAGGCTCCTGCTTCAGCTCTGGCCCACTTGTCTCGTTCTCATTGGAGATACTGCTGTTTCGTGGTGTCAAGCCATTGGGCCTTGAAATCTCCGTGTTCGCTGCCCATTGGATGTTTTACCTTTTGTTTACTTCACGTCCTGCCACGCATGTTGTTGTTGTTGCCCCTTCGCACTGGCACATACCCACTATGGGGGATTGGCCATGAAATCTAGAAGTAGCCTATATGAGATATACTAAAAGGTTTATCCTAAATGAAAAACTAATGATATAATAGAAAAGAATAATTAACTAGAAAAAGAATATTAAACTAAACTAATAATTGAAGATTGAATCAAGAAGAGAAAAGGTGAGGTAATACTACAGTGTAAGACAGAAATTTTGAGTAGACCATCATCCAGGCCACGCATCCTCGTGCTTGACGCTCTTTAACGTCGTCATTCTTGTTTAAGCAGCACCGCACGTGCACTCTGGTATTTCTCTTTTTTTTTTTTTTCTTTTTTTTCCGTGACGCGCACTTTTCGAAGGCGCGCACTTTAAACGCGCACCACACATCACATCGCCCACTCTTCCACCATCTGTGCATCCCTTCCTCCTCTACACACCGCGCGCGCTTCACTCCTCCACCATCTGTGCACCCTTCCGCCTCTACACACCGCGTTCGACATCTACAATTCTCCTGATTCTCCAGTGGACGCGCATGTGGCGTCGCGCTTCGAGAACATTCAACAGCTGACAGTGCATGCGCCGTCGTGCTGTATATATACTCAAGGTCGGCGCTCGCTCGCTCAGTTGCCGCTCGTCGGTTGGTTTGTACGGCGGGTCGACGTCCAAGGTCGCGGTAAAATGAATTCCAACGAATCCACAAACACAATCATCGACGTCCCTTCGACCAGCGCCGCCCTTTCGCATACGTGTGTACGTGTTCACTCATTTAACACCCCCTCCTACAACCATGTTAACCAATTTAGCCATCGACCCAAGTAAGTCGCAATTTAACACCCCATTTCACAACCACGTTAACCAATTTAGCCATCGACCCAAGTAAGTCGCACTTTACCACCCCGTTAACCAATTATATGCTCCGCATCCTCCTCAGTGTTCCCCCGAGGGAAGCTGCGGTTTTTATTTATTTTTTTCTTCAGAATTTGACAATACAATTACCTGGAATAACATATAATATACTTCACTTGGTGTGATTGTCTGTTTGATTTAAGTAACGTAGTGTCTCACGAAGAAAACGAGCCATTCATGGTAGGCTTTTTTCCTAGCAAGAAATTGTAATTGCAGCCATATTTTAAAGTCTGTTCTAGTGTTTACCTGTTTTTATTGAATAGTAAGTATTTTGAGCCTTCATCCTCTCTTGAAGTATGTTTGTTGGGTTTTCGACCTACAATAGGATCCTTGAAGTATGAAAAGCATAGCCTTAAAAGTCCTTGAAAAATGCAAATTTTTGTCAGGTAAACCCGTATAAACCTTGTTAAGTTTGATGCTGAGAAAAGACTGCAGACAGCAGTGTAAAGCTATGCCTGCAGCTATTTACGTGGCAAGCCACCGGATCTACACGGTGATGGTGCTATGGAGTCTCGGTGAAATCCTTTATTTAAAACGAAAGCACAAAAGGGCATTACTGTCTTGTAAAAAAAGTGAGCATAGGTTCCGCTTCATTAGATTCTCAATAACAGGGCAGAAAGAAAAAAAATTGGGGAATAAACTGTGCCTTGTTTTGCTGAGAAGCTGACAACCCGTTATCGTGGTGCAGCGGCTGCTACGTTTTGGACTGCCGACTTGTTGGTTTGAAACTGGTTGAATGTTTCACTCCCAAATGTTGTAAATGCTATTCGATGAAGTTAAAAATATACAAGCTAATAGAGGTATCACTTAGGTTTCGTGCAACGTGAATTCACTCTGTTCATTATTAAGGTCTGCCTAAGAAGATGCAGCCACTGTAGCATTGTTTGTACTACATTGAATGATTCGCTATTGCTTCAGGCGTACTTCTTGGTTGCCAAGAACTTCGAAAAAGAGTCACTGCCTTAAGGTCGCCGCCGCTTCGGCTCATGCCACATGTGTGGAATGATGGGGCATTACATCAGAAATTGCCCGCACAAGGACATCTTCGTTGTCAAGAAAAACATTTCGGCAGACCCCAGATACTTTGCAAATCCATGTTATGTGAACAATATCGAAAGAAGGTGATGGCAGTGCCTTATTTTTAACGCGAATGCATTGCTTAGTCGGGCTTGTCAGGCGTCCGTCGAGATTTGTTCACCAACCTCGCCCATAGCAACAGATGTGGGCGCGCGCCCCTAGCAACCGAAGCCCCTACCTTCTTGATTTTAACGTGACTTGCCACCGCCTCAATACAAAGCGTTGGAAACTGGTTTGTTGTGTTTGCGCTGCTAGCGTTTGTGTAGCATATATGTTCAACCGTGTACGCTATAGCTACTAGAGCTGTGATGCATACCACGTTTTTCGCGACAGAAATACGCCACGTGCGGTGAACGGCATTATTGGCTTCAAGGTGCGATGAAAAAAAGATTATTCTTCTAAGGCTGCGTTCTCACGTGCGAAACGCCATAATGCTACGACTTGCATTCGCACGTTTTCTCAATTTCGTTCAGGGAGGTGGGAGCATTTTAGGGGCAAAGCTCCTAATAGCAGCACCCGTTCGTCCCTCGTAGTCATAGTACTAGTCGTAGTGTGCAACCAGTCTTACATTTTCACCTCCAAGGTGGTGCTGGTGAGAGATTTTTACTGTGCGTTGTTCACCAATAAAAAAATCGCAGCATGCGCGTGAACGATAAGTCGAGTTCTCTTGTCTCTCATCCCCCCTTAGCAGCCATCGGCATGTACATTGAGCACTATTTGACAAGAAAGGGTTGGAACGTTATACTTGCTGAGCATAACCTCCTTGCTTTTAGAAAGGTTTAGCGAGCGATGGTTTGCAGTTCCATGAATACAGTGAACTTAGTTATGTTGGGTTTTGTGGTGCAAGAGCGACTAAGGTCAGCTGCGCCAGACTCATGGTGAGAATACCTACAGCGAACAGGGCTATGACAATGACTCTGAAATGTCTGGACGGCGATGACATATGGGATATGATTAGCGGAGAAGTTTGGCTGAATAAAGGCTTAAAAGGAATGGCTCCGTAAACGCATGAAGTATATATTTCTTCTAAGATTATGTGTGTGATGCTCGGGTTGGTAAATCTGTATGTTTGGTGCATGAGATCATGTCAAAACCGTAACGGCTTTTACAAAGCAATAATAACATACCCGTGTTCCTATACCTAAGGGCCGGGAGGCAAGTGCCTTGTAGTAAATTCCAGCTGCAGCAGATGCTTCTCCGAAGAGGTTGTGCTACGAGTCACATCAGTCATGTTTTACTATGTCTAGCGTTAGCATAGTTTCGTGTAGTTAGACCTTGTTCAGAAGTCGTGCTTCATTTAAAAAGCTGATCACATCAGCTCTAAGTATTAAGGTGACATCGCCCAAGAGTAGCAGTGGATGAAAGGGAATATTTAACCTGTAAAACATACGGAAATGTTTTTCTCTTGGTGTTTCCATATGTGGGCAATATATTAAAATGTGCATTACAGTTAGTTGCTCCTGATACTTATCGCATGTTGGGCCTTCTTTGACTGCCAATAGATAGTTATGTGTGATGTGCGTGTGATCTATTTGTAGTCAACATATAACTACTTCGATAAAACGTGCTTGATGAAGACATGTCTTCCATTTACCTAGAACAAGTTTGTTTAGGTGAAGTTTGTTGTTTTGTCGTGATTTTCATTCCTGCTGCCAGTGAAAGGTCGTGGCCCGGTGAACAGCTTGAATCCCAATTCTGGCAGGTAGGTTGGTTTTTGATTCGCGCATCTCTTTTGCTGTCGCAGCTAGTTGGTCTGCCCTTTCATTACCTGGGATCCCGACACGAGTGGGGACCCAACAGAGTTGTATGCTGTGATCATCAGGTGTGTGGGATAGCATGTTTAAAATATCGCCTATGAATAGCTCATACTGAGATTTGTAGTTGAGACTTGTCGGCGCGCTCAACGAGTCTGTAAATATTACAGCTTCTTCATGTTTTGAGCTTATAATGTATCGTATTGCTGTGCATAACGCATATCACTCAGCGGTGTGGCTGGATGCGAACTGCGGCAGTCTAGTTATTTGCTCGTGTGTTGCTCCTACCACGCTGCTTCCGACATAAGGAGATATCTTCGAACCATCAGTGTAAAATTTTTCGTAAGTGTTTTACGTTTTTTGCAATGTAAGGAATACGTGTAATATATGTTCACGTGGGGTGTTTTGTTTTTTTACATGTGTGAGTGAAAAATCCAAGCGTTTAGAGAAGTCACTTCATGGGGCCAAACTGGGTGGCCTTCTGGCGATGGAGAGTGCTTCGTCAGGGACATTTCGGGCGTGAAATTTTTCTTCAAATCTTAGTACCAGGGGCTTCATTGCGTTTCGTTTGCTGCCACAGTGTTGTCGTAGGTCACAGCGTGTGACAATACTGTGGCATATATGATCTGTTGAAGAACGAACTCGAAGGACATACGTGAGCATTAGTTTCGTTCTCCTATATTCTACGGATGGTTCGTTACTTTCGGCGTATAAGCTTGAAATAGGTGAGGTTCGATAGGCACCTGTTGCGAGGCATAACCCTTTGTTATGGACAGGGTCTAGGCGCTTTAGGTACGAGTCTCTTGCTGAGCTGTAGATTATACTACCGTAGTCTAATTCGCTGCGTACTAAAGAGCGGTAGATGAGCTGGGGGCACTTACGGTCGGGACCCCATTGCTTTCTGGACAAGACTTTGAGGACATTGAGGGCGTTGTTGGATTTTACCTTGAGATTATAAATGTGTGGAAGAAATTTGAGCTTCTTATCACATACGACCCCCAGAAACTTCTGATCTTGTTTTATTGGCAATACTGTTTCGTTTATTCTAGGTAAGGGGTGTGGTTGTAAGCTTTGTTTCTGGGCGAACGTTACAGCAACCGTCTTTTCCTCAGAAAACCGGAAGCCGTTTTTGTTAGCCAACTGTGTTAGCTTGTTTACTGCTATTTGAATTTGTCACTCGCAAGTCGCCTTGTTAGATGACCAGCACGTTATTTGGAGATCATCCACATATAGTGAGTGCTTAAGAGTAGATGGTATGACCTGGTTCACTGAGTTCATTTTTACGACAAAGAGGGTTGTGCTTAAGACACAGTCCTGAGGCACACCGCTTTCTTGAGTAAATGTTTCTGAAATTGTAGTACCTAAACGAACCTGAAAAGTTCGGTTCGATAGGAAGTCGCACAAGCAGTCGAGCATCCTTCAGCAAATTCATAGATCTGCCAGTTCACATAAAATACCGTACTTCCACGTTGTGTCATATGCCTTTTCTAGATCGAAAAATACTGCTTAGCAGTGCTGCTTGTACAAGAATGCTCCTCGTACTGTATGTTCAAGGCGAACGAGGTGATCGGTGGTGGAACATTCTTTCTTGTAACCACAATGGTGGAAATCTATCAACTTATCGGTTTCCGGGATGTATGTTAACCTAATAATAATAACGGTTTCGTAGGATTTCGCCATACAACTTGTGAGTGCTATGGGCCTGTAGCTTGTTGGTAATGTAGGTTTTTTTCCGGCTTTGAGAAATTGAACTATAATCGCTTTCTTTCACTCTGTTGGCATTTTGCCAGTGACCCAAATAGCGTTGACAAAGTGCAGCATAGCCTTCACGGCTTGCTGGGACAAATGGGCGAGCATTTGGTAATGTATTATGTCTGGGCCAGGTGCTGTTTTTTTACCTTGAGGAAGCACTATTATTTTCTGCAGGGTTATTGGGGAGTTGTATGATCTGTCGTGATAATCTGTAATAGGAAGCTTTTGTCTTTCTGTTGATTGTTTATGTTTTAGGAAAGCTGCCCAGTAGTTTGCTGAGCTCGAACTAGTTCAAAAGTGCTGCGCTAGTAGGTCTGCCTGCTCGCCTAATGTTGTCTGGATGCCTGGGGTTGAGAGAATGGGTGTGGTATTTGAACGGGTTGCCATTCAACTTGTGCACCTGCTCTCACAGTCTTTTAGGTGATGGAACTGGTAATGAATGAAATTTACTTCTTTCACGAGAGTTTTTGAGCCTGCCTGCGAATAAATCTTGCCTTTTCTCTCGCCTTTTAAATGCTAGGAAGTTCTCTCCTGTAGAATATTTACGAAAAATGTCCCACTCCTTGTCTTGCATTTTTTTAGCTTGTGTGCACTCTTTTGTCTACCAGAGTTTAAGTTTTTTTTTAAAACGCCGGAGGATAGTATGCAGGCGGTGACTGTCTTGTTCATTTCCTCTATGCTTAGGCCATCAAGCATCTCTTTTTCTAGGGCAGCTTTTTCAGTGAACAGTGGCCAGTCTGTGAGATGTGGTTTCCAACGCGGTGCTCGGGATAGAGTGATGGGGAGGGTTTGTGTTAATTTTATGAGAGCAGGCATATGGTCACTGCCGTAAACATTATCTATCACTCTCCACTTTAGGTCGCAAAAGAGCGGCGGTGAGCAAAGCGCTAGATCTAAGCAGCCAGTGGCTTCTGTGCCTGGGGAGCACTAAGCTGACGCTACCACTATTCAAAAGACATAAGTCATTGTTCAGAATCAAATTTTCGAGGTTTCGTCCTCTGGTATTAGTTTTAGTGCTTCGACGAAGCAATCCGTGCGCGTTAAAATCCCCTGCAATAACAAACGGTTCAGGCAGTTGGTTCAAAATATGCTTCATATCTTTAGTTGTAAAGTTCGTGTTGGGGCGATATAATGGAACATATGGTGATAGTTTTGTGAGCTGAAGTGGTGACGGCCATGACCTCTATGTGACTGTTGATGGTTATCTCTGTGACTGCGATACCACTTTTGACGACAATAGCCATGCCGCCGGACAACCGGCTAGCTTGGACGCGATCGCGCCGTACTACTGTAAAACCTCCGAGGTTGTTGGTGTGTTTTTCTCCCAGATTGGTCTCCTGTAAGCACTTAGCCATTGGATAAAGACTACTCAGCAAATTTTTTATGTCACCTATGTTGTGAATGAGTCCTCTACAATTCGAACGGAGAAGAAAAAGCCATTTTGGTCAGTGAACTTGACAGGAAAAGTGGAGTTAGTATTGAGTTGTTGGCGATAAAACCTTGGTGACGTTTGTGTGACACTAATGACAAATCTGAATGGTACGAGAACCTTTTAGGTTATGAAGAACGAAACTTATTTTACAGGGCTTTTTGGAGTCCCTGTAATTTGTCTTTTGTCTTTTTTTGAGCGGTCGAAAGAAACTCGCCGCTCCTTCGGCGCTGCAGGCACCGTTTGACTGGCGGTTGTGTCCATAGTTTCATGAGAAACGTTGGACTGTCGCTCTGCCAATTGATTCCTGGGCGTTGTAAACTTCGGCTCAAAATACGAAGCATTCAAACCCTCTACACAGGACGTCAATGAGGCTCCCACAGTCTGCCCGTTGCCCTGTCTCATGCGAGTGCATGTCGACGCCTGTTGTGGGGCCGTGTTGACTAAAGCCGGTGGTCCCTCCAGCACGCTCTGCGTAGCTTGGGCGGCCACCTGATGCCGTCGTGGTGCTGCCCCTGTTGCACCCCTTCAGCAAATGATTTTGTTGCATAATAAGGAGAAATGCGATGCCTTGCTTTGCAGAAACTGATGTTGTGCGTGACATTGATGGTATTATTTCTTCTTCTTTTTTCCATCCTGTGCAGGATCTATTATACGCCGCGTGTTCCCCATCGCAGTTCGCGCAGTGGCGTTCGGCCTTACAGTCATCATCTGTAGAGTGGCCTGTGGTACCACACCGAGCAAAAGTAAGCTGCCCACGGCAACTCTGAGAAGCATGTCCGAATCTTTGGCACTTGAAGCAGCACCGCGGATTTGGAACGTCGGGACCCACAGACAGTTTTAGGCAGCCGGTAACTAATTCTTGTGGTAGTGTGGACCAAACGAAGGTCATAATTATGTGCTTGGTTGGAGTTTCTTTGCATTCTCTTCTCACTACAATACGCTGTACGTGAATTGCATTTTTGTCCTTCCAGCCAGCCAGAAGCTCAACGTTTGTTAGGTCTTTTAGGTTATCGACTGACACAACGCCTCTTACAGTGTTCATCGTTCGGTGCGCAGAAACAGTTACGGGCTTATTCCCAAATGCTACTCATTTATCTAGTTTCTGAAATTGTGCCTTGTCTTTAACTTTTACAAGCAAGTCCCCGCTTGCCCTCTTTGTAGCCTTATAGCCAGTTCCGATAGTCTTGATTATGCACCTGGACACGAGCAATGAGGAGATGTTGCGAGCTTTTTTGTCCGAGTTTTTGCAATGAATAACGTGGTATATAGAGAAATGGTCTTGTTTTTCCGAAATCGCCATTACGATTCCTTTGGTGCGCCACCTTTTAAAGGGGCGATCAATGGAGAAGGGGTTTTATGATCCCATAGAAAAGTGCAGTTCGTTCAGTAATGGCACCTACCACCAACCACGGAGCCCAACAAGGGGACGCGGCAAAACATGTAAACATGTCTGCACAACGCCAGTAGTACGCCACTGCCATAACCTAATATATCTATCTACCCAAGGTTGGCTATTTACACCAGGTTAACCCTTGCCGCCAGAAAAAAAAAGAAAGTCAAATGAAGTGAGAAGACAGGAAAAATGTAAAGTGAGAACGAAGGCGAAGGTGTAGGCAGAGAGAGATAGGAAAAGGCGACTGCCGGTTTCCCCTGAGTGCGTGAGCCCAGGGGTTCCGCCTACGTGAAGCCGGGGCCAAAGGGGTGTGTTGCCTCTGCCGGGGGCCTTAATGGTCCAATCACCCACAGCCAGCTCAACCCCTAGGATCCCTTTTCCCAGGACACGGCAAAGCCACGCACGGCTAGGCGTGAAAGGGAGTCAAAACTCCCCCGTTAGCTCGGGTCCGTGGTGTCGCTACACGCCAAACGCCTACTTGTGCAGGTGCCCCTGCGGGGAAATACAGTGAACTAGTTTATACCTTAAACTGGAAGTGTTTAAAGGTGGGAAGTAGACACGAAGCGCAAGCCATAAGAAAGTGTGCGTGTGCCTCCTCTCGTTCAGTCCTTGCAAAATCCGCAGGATTGCGATACTTTTATATGAGGAATATATGATGAAAAGATGTGAGATGGTTGTACATGGAGTGTTGATTAGATCGACGAATAGACACACCGACAGATGCATGGACGAACTAATGAATGGCTGCACCGACGGATGGACGCATGGACGGACGCAGGGGTGGATGCATGGATGGACGCAGTAATAGACGCACAGATGGACATGCGGACGCCCGATCAGACGCACGTACAGACGGGTGAATGGACGCACGGACGGTCACACACAAGGACACATGAACGGACGGAAGCAAGAACGAATAGACGGACGAATGCTTCGCCCCACTCTCCAACATTCATTCCGTGGATATGCTGCCATTTTTTTAATGCGAAGCATTTATTAGCGAACTTCGGCGATTTTGAGGGTATCTATCTATCTATCTATCTATCTATCTATCTATCTATCTATCTATCTATCTATCTATCTATCTATCTATCTATCTATCTATCTATCTATCTATCTATCTATCTATCAACCGCCTCAGGAAGACACATCAGAATATGTGTCATCCTTATCCTGATCCTTCATTACGAAGATACCACGCACTGGTGGAATAAAGAAAATCCTCTCCACGAGTGACTGGACAAGCCCCGGCGTCACTGTCAACATGAGGCTCAGAAAAGAAATTTATCTGCACGAAAAGGTATCAGTTTCTTCTTCAGACTGCGCTAGCTTAGACAGAGGGACCACAGAAAGATGCACTTCTCAGGCATCTCTTAAATAGTGAAAGTGAATGGACAATATTTCACCGCAATTTATCTGAAACACGATCAAAAGTTCTTGAGAAAAATGGGCACCGAATTTATCTTTTAGGTGACAAGTCGGCTCTAATCCATACTAAGGTGTGCCGGGTAGAGCTGTGGCTCCGTGGCTAGTACGACGAAAACTACTACCAGGGAAAGCTCTAAAGTTTTATGTATCTTCGCAGATATCGGGGCTACAAGTTCAAAATCATTTCTGCTTGAACTATTGAAATTTCACTTACCAGTTGCGGACGTCGCACAGGGGGATAGAACTGAGAACATCGGCCTTCTAATCGGGGCCAACCACAAAAAATTGGGGAAGCCACAAAGCACCTAACTCCCAAGCTGCAGGCAGTAGAAACTGTATTCGAATGAACACTCCAGGGCCAGGTCAGCACAAGAAAGTCAACAGGAGTCTCTCCCTCTGCTGGTGGCGTTACGCAAGCAGCAGTGAGCGAGAAAACCAACAAGAAAATTACCAGTGCAACTGAGGTCATTCAGGAAACTCGAAGAATTTGGTATAAAAAAACACGAACCAGCTTGTCAGCTAGATGCTGTCCAACAGCACTTCGAATAAAAAAGAAAACCTCCAATATTAGCATGGTCAATGAACAGTGTCTTTTTCCTGAAATTCTATGGTTCATGAGCTTGATGAAAACTATGCGTTCGCTAGAGGCCAAACAACGCGAATTTTGAGAAGAGGATCCTTGATCATGGAATATGATGACTGCATTTAAGAATACATCAAACAACGTTATGCAGAGCCTGTGAGAAAACATTTTAGCACTTCGGAAAGCACGCTGCATAACATGACAAATGAAGCAGTTGTGTGACATAAATCCGGACAACGAAAATAAGAGTGGTGTTACACGCATCCAGTTCGAAGGAATGCCTTTCATGAAACAATGTTTTCGAAATTGGTCCGAAACCTAATTCAGCGCTGACCAGTCTACCTATCAATTTTCGCTTGTACTAAATCAACCTGAATGCGGATTTTGAAAAAGAATTTATTCCAAAATTATCTCTCTCAAAAGGAGACTGGAATTCTGTGAGGTTTATTCGGTATGAAGCTATGCCAATAAGGCGAAGAACTTCCAATGGTGGAAACTTATCAGATGGCACGCGAATCAGCCGGTGTCACATCAAGTCCTTTCCTATTGACCGTAACCTTACAGCACCATCTTGAAGGACTCCTGGAGAAGTGTGCCCAGACTGTGAGCACCTTGCGCAACAATATCTACGTTTACGACCTTGTCCCTGGGATCGGCAGCCTTGAGCAGTGTAAAGAGTTACGCCAGCAGTCAAGTGATGTATTTCACAACCACGACTGTGACTCAACAAGTCGCAGTCCTGCTAACAATTTTGATTCAGTCAGCTTCACAGAAGATTGAAACTTGGCAATGAGAACGCAAGTGCTAGACTTCCTGGAGCCATCAATGAAGCGTAAGTAGGTTGGAACGCTCACACAAATAACCTTGAGAACGATCCGATTTCACTTTTAAATGAGAAGCATTTTTAGTGAACTTCGGTGACCATGAGCCCATCTATCTATCTATCTATCTATCTATCTATCTATCTATCTATCTATCTATCTATCTATCTATCTATCTAGCTGCCTACGACTTTTAGCTCTCCTGGCCGTTTCGATAATGGTATCGATACCAAACTTGGCATGGCACAACATGACTGTATTGAGAACATATTTGACTAGTCATAACATGAAAATCATGACATGTATGTCATGAATGTCATAATTTGTATTTCATGGTCTTGCTGCTCTTTGTAGTTTCGTTCACTTGACGTGTTGCGAAATCGGTATGGTATGGCATGATTGCATTGCGACCACGAGCGACAGGCCCTAACTTGAAAACAAAGACATGGGTGTCATGCAACAAGAATACAAGCCACACTCCTGATGCGCTCGTGGCTGTTTCGCTCGCGCCACATATAACAAATTTATTATTACAGTACGTGAATGAGTGACGTAGGTATGTGACTGGTGCAAACCTGATAACAATGAGATGCGTGCCTTGTAACAACATTAGGAATGCCACACTCATGATGCACTGGCGGTCGTTTCGCTAGCTTCACTTATACCAAGTTTGGTATTACGGAGCGTGACTGAATGAACCAAAGTATGATACTGGTGGAAACACGATAAACATCACATGCGTGTCATTCAACAAATGTGACTACATACTACGCTAATGATGCGCTCTAGTCCGTTTCGCTAGCTTCATATGTAAAAACTCGGTATTACGCGACGTGAATGGACGACATAGGTAAATGACACATCTGAACATATTGTGGCGCATGCGTGCGAAGAAAACGAAGATGAGTGAACAGGTTGGCTGCCTGAAGCGGAAAGAAGAAAGAACACGACGACACTGCGATCATCAACGTATTGACCGCTCCAGCTCTTCTCTTCGCGACCAATATAAACGGCCTCCTTCAGCCGTATACGACCTAGCCCTCTTTGTGCGGAACAGATTGCTGGAGGTTCTGGGTAAGAGAAACCCAAAGACGGTAGCTGCACTTTCAGGACTTCGCCGCAGCCGCCTCCTTGCCGGACTCCCGCCTGCACTGGTCGTAATGGCCCAAGATCAGTCATCTAAAGCTTCAAGGCCAACTACAGTGGGTTCCGTGCCCTACTACCGAGCCCCCCAAACCTTTGGAGGAAAGTCCGGAGAAGATGTTGACGCGTGGCTCGTCCAGTACAAGCGAGTCAGCAAGCTCAACGGTTGGAATGCCGCCACTCAGCTCAGTATTTTGGTCTTTTGCCTTATAGATAGTGCGATCGTGTGGTACAACAACCACAAGGACACACTGACGAAGTCGGACGTTTTTGTTGCGGAGCTGAAAGCGTGTTGCGGCGACTCAAGCATCAAAAGGAAGCGGGCTGAGCCGAAATTGTCTCAATGCGCGCACCTTCGAGGTGAGACATGTACCACGTATATAGAGGATGTGCTGAAGCTCTGGAAGGTGGTCAATAATCAGATGTCAGAATAAGACAAAGTAGGACATTTGCTGAAAGGCATAGCCGAAGATGTTTATAATTTTCTCATCGGAAAACAGCACCTGAGCTCGGCGTCCGACGTAATTCGGCATTGCCGAACTTTCAAACAGCTGAAAATGCGCAGGATTGCTCCACAGTTTGGCCGGCTCCCAAATGTTACAACGGTTGCGAGCATCGACACGAGCTCCTGCCCAGACCTGTCCTCAGCGATTCGAGAGATCGTTCGCGAAGAGCTTTTTCGCTATAGAGAACACACAAGTTCAGCAGTTGATCACCATTCAATAAACGACCAACATTCAGTATATGTGCTACGTGAGTCTGCGCCTGCACCACCGCCTTCTACGACCCCTGGGCAATCGATGGTCAGTGCAGCAGCTGTTGAGTACAGCGCACCCCCACAACCAAGGAGAGCACCACACTTGCCAGATCCTCGCCATGACCGGCGCCCTCAGCGTCCACCTTCTTCGAGACGCCCGCTCTATCCTTATGATATACGAGACAAACCAACCTACTACGACAGGAAAAACGATGTTCGATTCATTGAAGAACAAACTGAGTTTCGACCTCTCATGGTTTGCTACTACTGTGGTGTCCCCGGACATATTTCGCGATTTTGCAACCATCGACGGGTAACCCCATGGTACGGCCACCTGCCACACTTTGAACGGCCTTCCGAACAACTTCGCGACGACCCGCGAGCAACGTACTATGGCCCACCACAACACTCCACGCGATCGTCTGATCGACCACACGACGACCCTTGGGCATCACACCTGCTGCCTCGCGAAGACTACTGGCCATGCAGCCTCCGGAACCACTCCCCTACATCTGACAGGAGCTTGACGCCTCCACCGCCTAGTGTTCTCCGTTCTCCTTCACCACGGCGTCCCAACACGCCTCCTTTGTCACAAGAAAAATAGCAAGCGCGGCCGATGGAGGTGAGGTCGCCGGAGACGTGCTAATCAGAAATACCTCCTGTGTTGATGCTCAAGAACATAGTACGTGTTTTTGTGGGCGATGTGCCTTTGATGGCTTTGGTGAATACGGGGGCAACCATTTCTGTCATGAGTGCGTCTTTTAAAAATACCTTAGGGCGGAAGGTTTTATTTAAGCGGAATCAAGCTTCGAAGTTTTGCGGAGTGAGGGGTAAGGCACTGCATCCTGCTTGTGTGTGTCAAGCTGACGTGTTTCTCGGAGGCCGCGTTATTGCAGCGCAGTTCATGGTTATTCCGCAGGCGACACATGATGTTATTTTGGGTATGGGCTTTTTGAGGGAGTGTGGTGCGACTGTCGACTGCCACACAGGGACAAAAATCTTGAGTGATCGCGTTCCGCCAGCACTCTTGGAAAACGATGTGGTTGGTGAAACGGCATTGTGTGTCTGTGGCGACACTATCAAACCACCGTTATCAACCGTTCGTGTACCTGTTGGTTGCAGTGACAGCTATTGCGCCAATTTTGATGCCAACGTAGAACCAGTGTACACCAACTGCATGAAAAAAATGTGTTGATCCCACATTGTGTGGTGTCGATCAGATGTGGACGCACTGTTTTATGGACTGTCAATTGCTCCACAGAACCTGTGATGCTACCAGATGGTCTAAAGTTAGCCGTCGTCAGTGGACAACACGAGGCATTACTGCTGGCCGAGCGTAGAGACGCGCCTGAAGAGCAGCGTAGTCAACATTTTGAAACGGCTCTTCTGTCAATGGTGAATAAGTCACTGAGCACAAGGGAACGCGGAACATTGGTCCATATACTTTCGAAGCACGTCTCTGCATTCAACTTAGCGCAGAAAGACAAGCGCACCTAATCCCTGCTTCTCGAACATGTCACACTATCAACACGGGTTTGGCCAATCTGATTAGACAAAAGCTATGCCATGTTTCGCAATTCGAACGGCGGGTAAAGAATGAGCAGGTAAACGAAATGATTCAAAACGGAATCATTCAAGAGTCGTCAAGTGCATGGGCAGCTCCAGTAATTCTCGTTAAAAAGAAAGACGGGTCCTAGAGATTTTGCGTCGATTATCGCCGATTGAATGCTGTAACAAGAAAAGACGTGCACCCACTTCCACGTATTGATGGTGCCATAGACTGGCTACATTCGGCCTCTTACTTTTCCTCTGTACACTTAAGATCGGGCTTCTGGCAAATTCTCATGCATCCTGAAGATCAAAAAAAGAGAGGCTTTGTAACCCCTGACGGCCTTTTCAAATTCAACGTGATGCCATTTGGACTGTGCAACGCACCGGCGACGTTCGAGTGATTTATGGGCAGTGTTCTTCGTGGTTTGAAATGGAGATTTTGCATGTGTTATCTCGACGACGTCGTCATCTTCGGCCGCACATTCAGCGAACACAATTCACGTCAGGATACTGTACTGACTTGCATAAGAAACGCTGGCCTTGTTCTTAATTCAAATAAATGCCACTTTGAAGACCGACAAACCCTTGTTCTCGGACACCTAGTCGATCAGGATGGCTTCCGTCCCGATCCCAAGAAAACGGCAGCCGTTGAAACGTTCAGTGCGCCGCGCTTTGTTAAGGAGCTGTGCAGTTTTTTTGGGGGTTTGCTCCTATTTTAGCCACTTTATACCTAAATTTGCCGATGTCGCGTATCTGCTGGCATGTTTGCTACGAGTGGACTCCGGAGTGCGACTCCTTTTTTCGTCAACTGAAGTTCTTCCTGACGTCGTGGCCTGTTCTTCAACCCTTAAACCCATCAGCTCCAACAGAACTGCGCACGGATGTCAGCGGCATAGGAATTGGTGCCGTCCTAGTTCAACATTATGGTAACCACGAGCACGTGATCGCATACGCAAGTCGCTTCTTGAATAGACCCGAGCACAATTACACTGTCACAGAACGAGAATGCCTCGCGGTAGTACTTGCGATTCAGCGGTTTTGGTCTTGCCTATATTGACGCCCTTTTATAGTCGTCACCGACCACCAACATTGTGTTTTCTCGTCAACCTTCGGGACCCTTGCGGCCGTCTAGCGTGCTGGGCACTTCGGCTCCAAGAGTATAACTTTATAGTCTCGTACAAAAGTGGTTGACGACACGCCGACGCAGATTGCGTTTCTCGCATGCCACTGACAACTACAGAGTGTGACGCCGATGACCTCGAGCACCTCGTAGCTTCTGTGTCACGACAGTTTTCTGACCTCAGTACTTTGAAAGATGAACAGCTGAAGGACACCAGGCCATCATCGCCCTACACAGCTCCTACGGCATGCCATTTCTGTGTACGCAACGGACTCCTGTATAAGAACTTTTCCAGTACTGGCGCACGTTTCCTCCTGGCAGTGCCACAAAGCTTTCGGACTGCGATTTTAGTTGCTCTGCACGACGATCTTACGTCCGGACATTTAGGTTCTGCGCGGACGCTTTACTGTGCTAAGGAACGATTTTATTGGCCAGGAATGCGACAGTCAGTCGAGACGTATGTGGCCAGCTGCACACAGTGTCAACGCCACAAGCGCCCATCTACTGCTCCTGCTGGTCTTCTACAGCCCTTGCCACCTCAGAGCACACCTTTAGAACAGGTGGACATCGACCTCGTGTGCCCTTTTCCAAAGTCGGCTAAGGGCAATCGCTGGATAAATGTATATGTCGATTACCTCACGCGCTACTGCGATACGGCGGGCATACCAACCGCAACTACAAGCGACGTCTCTGTGTTCCTGCTGCAGCACGTTATCTTCCGACATGGCCCAAACTCACGTGATCAGCAGTGATCGTGGCCGACAATTTACGGCATATATAGTAGAAGAGCTGCTTCGATTGAGTGAGTACTGCCTTCGTCACTGGTCGCCATACCATCCGCAAACAAATGGGCTCACGGAGCGCACCAGCTGAACAATTGTGAACATGCTCTCTATGTATGTGGCATCCGACCACAAGAACTTGGATGACGTGCTACATTTATAACGTACGCGTTCCACACTGCTAAGCACGAGACAACAGGGTATAGCCCCTTTTTCTTGATGTATGCGCGACCACTACGTCACCACTCGACACAGTGTTGCCATTCTCGGCGCACGAGAACCTCTCAGTCACCGGAATCCTCTGCCTTGCAGAAGAGGCGCGTCGTATTGCTCGTCTACGCACTTTGGCATCACAGAAACCGCCACCAGCCTGTAACTTGCCAACCAGGCGATTTAGTGTGGCTGTGGACTCTAGCACGAAGACGCGGGTTATGCAAGTTCTTGGCCACATATGATGGAGCGTTTGTTGTTCTCAACAAAATCACGGAAGTCACGTACACAATAGCTCACCTCACGAGAAGTGGTACAAGAGCCGCTAAAACCCAAGCAGTCCATGTCGCTCGACTGAAGTTGTACTCACCAAGGTAAATCAATTACTTCACCCAGCGGGATTTGTCTGCCAGGGGAGGAATGTTGCGCATGCCTGGGAAAAAACAAAGATGGTTGAACGGGCAGGCTGCCCGAAGCTAGAGGAGGAAAGAAGACGACGACACTGCGATCATCAACCTGTTGGCCGCTCCAGCGCTTCTCTTCGCGACCAAACTAAACACCTCTTTCAGCCGTATACGTCCTGGTCCTCCTTTTCCGTAACAATATTAATTCCGACATGCGTGTCCTGTAACAACATGACTACCTGCCACACTGATGATGCGTTCACGGCAGTTTCACTAGCATCACGTATGTCAAGTTTGGTATTACGGGACGGCGATAAATGGCAAAGTTATGGGACTGGTGCAGACATGATTATCATGAGATGCGTGTCATGTGAGATTATGACTACATG
Source organism: Rhipicephalus annulatus (assembly GCA_013436015.1). NCBI lineage: Eukaryota > Metazoa > Arthropoda > Arachnida > Ixodida > Ixodidae > Rhipicephalus > Rhipicephalus annulatus. The sequence goes on along the minus strand of WOVY01010225.1, from coordinate 71,899 downwards.
CCACAGTCAAGGCGCCAATACATTTTGACGTGAGGTGGTGCGCGTGCTCGCTGGCGTTCATTTCGTCGCGTGACTCTGGCGCTGCCACGCCAGGCGCCAGTCCTGCATATACTCGCAGGCGCGCGCCGCACTGCGTTGCTTTGACGCTTGCGCGTTTCAGCGCATACGGCGTCCCTCCATCACGAACAGAGGGAGATGCAGTGTTGTCTGGGTAACACATCAGCACAAAATTTTCATTTCAATTCAATTATAGAAGCCTTAAGGGCCCGGAGGCAATACATAAGGCGGAGGCAAGCAATATATGAAGGACTCTTAATCACACAAACGCCAAAAAAGAAAACAAAGACGAAGAAAGGGACAATAAACATCTTTAAGAAACAACTCAAGCAAGCAGAAAAAAAAACAACTACCGTAGTCTGGAAATAAAACAGCAATATAAATAAGTGATCATCATCATAATGCAGGAGTCCCTAAATGTTGGCTACTAACATGGTCCAACCAGGAATTCATTTCAATTGATGTCAGAAGCATTGTTATTTTTTCGCGAAAAGTCGGGTGGTCGGTGGACGAAACAATACTGTCAGGGAGGGTATTTCAGAGAGTTATTGCATGGGGAAAAAGAATCTTTCATTGATGATGTGCGGCACTGAATGCGTGCGATTGGTTTCCTTTGGTTGAGGCGCGGCAAAATTCGGGGCGGGGGTTGAAGTAGAGGGTGCCTGGCATGTGGGTGATAACAAAAAGAGTGAAGCAAGCATAGACGCGAGACGATTCGACGTGATTGGAGACATGGAAGGTCAAGTGTGCGTTTGAGTTCAGTGATGCTAAACTTACGCGAGTAGTTTGACGTTATGAAGCGAGCAGCGCAATCCTGGATGGATTCTAATTCGTAGGTGAGATATGCTTGTGAGGGGTGCCAGATAGATGAAGCGTATTCCAATTTAGGCCGAACATATGTCTGATATGTAAGTTTTTTAATAGCGGGTGACGCAGATCGGAGATTTCGGCGCAAAAATCTAAGCGTGCGCGAAGCATGTGCGCATATTGTTTCAATGTGAGCGACCCACGCTAATGATGATGCCAACTGAACGCCTAGATACTTATGGCAGTCTGTTCGAATTATTTCATTTGAATTGATATGATATCCGCGAATAGTGTTGCTGCGTTTACGGGAAAAGGACATGAATTGGCGCTTGTTAGGATTAAGAGGCATGAGCCATTTTTCACACCATGCAGCCATAGTGTTCATGTCTTCCTGAAGGTTAGTGGCTTGTGAATGTCATTATAGACGACGCAGGCATCGGCGAAAAGTCGAAGTCTGGTTTTTGTGTTAGATGGAAGGTCATTGATAGGGGGGATAAGCCTACTCCCTGGGAGACACCGGATGTAACACTAGCAATTTGCGAGTCATGAGAGTTGGCAGTAGTGTATTGTACGCGTCCTTTTAAGATATGTTCTATCCAAGTAGTCAGTTTCGGGGGGATACCAAGAGTAGATAATTTTTCCAGAAGGTGACTGTGTGCGACATAGTCGAAGGCCTTCGAGAAGTCGAGGAAAAGGGCGTCAATTTGTAGACGATCGTCCATATGTTGCAAGATATCATCGGTGAATTCTGAGAGCTGTGTTTCGCATGATAGTAGTTTTCTGAAACCATGCTGGTACGTGTAAAAGAAGTTGATTGATTCAAGGTATTTCATTAACTTGGTTGCTAATATGTAATCTAGCAGTTTGGATGGTATGCTGGTTAGTGAAATCGGGCAGTAATTAGGTGCTTTTGACCGGTCGCCAGACTTTTGAATGGGAATGATTTGTGCTTTCTTCCAATCGTGGGGAACCCCATTAGTGCTTAGTGATTGTTAGAACAGTAAGGTTAGTATTGCACTTGACAGGTAAATTGTGTTTTTAAGTAGTTTGCTGCTGATTTGATCGACCCCGGCCTAGGAGGATAATTTGAGAAAGTTTAATACCTTAAATATTCCATCAACGTTGATCTGGATATCAGGCATTCTGGTCAGTGAGAGGAGTAGTAATTGGGTAAAATTAAGGCTTTGTGCAGGTGAAAATACTAACGTAAAGAAGTGGTTAAGCACTGTAGCACATTTATCAGTTTCAATTAATTCGTTGTCTACGTTTGACAGCTGGAGTTGCGTTTGACGATTTGGCGGGGAGATAATTTGAAAGAAATAACGAGGTTTGGACTGTAGGATTGATAAGAGGTCACTTAAGAAGAATTTGTTTTTAGAGGCTTTCAATTCCGTAATGTATTTATTAGCAGCCAATTTGTACTGATCCCACACTATGGCGTTATTAAGAAGTTTTGCTTTCCGATAAAGGCGTTTTTTCTTGTTGAGTAGGCTCTTGAGGCGTAGCGTAAACCACTGCTGATTTGTGTCTCTATTTAAAAGGATAGTGGGAATATATCTGTTTTTCAAGTGTAACGTAGTGTTTTTATATAAACCCCAATTGGTGTTGACCGAGCGGGCAGTGTATGACTGTCGAAAGTCGACGCATAAGAGTGCAAGTTCGCGGCTAAATGCGTCGAAGTTAGCTTTCTTGTAATCAGTGATTAATTTTTGCGTTGGGGCATTCTTTTTATAGGCAGAGAAATGCTGATATGAAGGAGGCTATGGTCGCTGAAGGCAGAAAGCAAAGTCACATTTTTTGTGTTTTCAGGGCAAGATGTAATAAGAAATACTGGGTGGTGTCGCCCCTGGTAGGGCATGTAACTGTTTGGTGCAGATTAAAGTCCAGAGTAAATTCAAGAAATTCTTTGGGTTCAGTAAATGGTGATTGGTTGGCTACTGAAAGTAACGACCAAATTATGCTGTCATGATTAAAGTCTCCGAAAAGAAAGATTGGTGCCTCGGGAATATCTTTTTTTATTTGTTCTAGAGAAAAACGTACTTTCTCGCAAAAGGAGAGACCGCTGTCTGGTGGGCGGTAACATAACTCAAACACTACTTTGCCAATTGTACTGTGCACGCATACCCAGGTTGGTTCAATGTTGTCGTCGTGAGTGAATAGTGAGGATGATAAGCTGTCCCCAATGACAATCAGTACTCCTTCACCTCACCTGCCATGTCGGTCACGTCGATATACTATCAGATTGGGGTTGGATTGAAAAACTTCGCAGTCACTGACGTCCTTGTTTAACCACGTTTCAGTTAACAAGACGATATCGGCTGCGGTATTGTCTATAAAACTTTCGAGTTCGTCACGTTTTGGAATTATGCTGCGGATGTTGGTGAAAAGCACGCTAATGTTAAGGAATGAATCAGGTCGGTTTTTGGACGAAGAGAGGGCAGCATTTCTTTTTCGTCACTGGGGTGGTACGTCACTGGGTGGTATCTTGAGGGGCTGCTAGTGTAGTTCTGTTTAGTGTTGTGCGGTGTTCTATAACGCTATCAGATGCAACGTCGTAAAAGTAGCATCTGCTGCCTACGTGTAGTTTGTCAAGGCTGAGCTTAAATGCGCATTTGTGGGGCTTGACAAATTTTAACAATTTAATGCGTGCAAGGTGCGTACTTGGGGCGAAACGCCCCATACGCGCCTTGGGGCATGTCGCATTTCGCACATTTCGCGCATGTCGCATTTCGTGCCAGTTGCCGTTAGGTCGCGCCGACGGACGCTTATCGCGCCTGGCGTCAGACAATATAATGCTCGCGTTTTGCTAACGTAGCGTCGCTGTTCTCAGCGTGCACGTGCGTGAACGCTACATGAGAGTATAATGGGTCCTTCATAATGCGCGGGCGGCCGTTTAGCAAACTTCACATAAACCAAACTTAGGGTTACGTGACGTAGATGGATGACAAATTATATGACTGGTGCAAACTTGATAATCCAAACACGCGTGTCATGTAAGAACATGGCAACATACCACGCTCATAGTGTGCTCGCGGCTCTTTCGTTAGCTCCCCATATACTAAATTTTTCATCGCATGACGTGAATAGATAACGAAGGTAAACAACACATCCAAACATGATAATGATGAAACGGAAGTTATGTACTGCATCATTCACCTCCACCTCGTAACATCGTGCTGATTTTAAAGTGTGATATCAACAATTCTCATCTGTGCTTCGCATATTATCGATTACAATGGTACGTCAGATCTGCCAATTTTTCTTAAGCGGGACGGTAAGAAACGACGCTGCTGATATGAACAAATGTTGCACGTATAAAGTAGATGCAAGGTCAGACGGGGGAGGGGGCGAAGACAGCGTCCTCAGGCATGACGGACGGAAGCTTTCGGCTACGCTATTCTCGAACTTGGAAAGTAGGTGAATGGACGATGAAGGTATGTGACTGAAGCAAACATGATAATCATAAGATGCGTGACATGTAACAAAATGACTACATGCCACGCTCATGACGCGCTGGCGGCCGTTTCGATGGCTTCACTTATACCATATTCGGTATTACGAGACATGAACAAATGACGAAGGTGTGATACTGGTGCAAACATGATGATCATGACATGCGTGTCATATAACAACATGACTACACAGCACACTGATGATGCACTGGCGGCTTTTTCGTTAGCTTCACGTATGCCAAATTCAGTGTTACGTGACGCCAATGGATGATGAAGGTATGCGACTAGTTCAAACATTTTAATGTTGAGATGCGTTTCATGTGAGAACATGAATGCGAGAATTGTTTATTCCGGGTTTTGGTCCTCTTCTGTGCTCTAGTGCCATGTTGAGCTGGTCAGAAAGGTTCTTTGCGAGTCCTATGAGTCGTGCATAAAGGCTCTTCTTGTTACAAGCATTGCTGCCTCGTGTTCTGTTATTTTTGGCTTCCTGAATCCTCTGAGTAGAGGCGGTGCCTTCGGACTTTATAATTTAAAGCCCGTCACCCACTTGAAGTTGTCAAAGATTGTCGGCTTAGGACAGGTAATAACCGCGCAGCCAAACCACGAGATTGAAGTAACTAGAAGAATAAGAATGGAGTCGAGCACTTTTGGCAAATGCTCTCAAATCATGACAGGCCAGATTGCCACTATTCCTCAAGAGGAAGGTATATAACAGCTGCATCTTGCCGGTACTTAGCTACGTAGCAGAAACCTGGAGAGTTTCAAAGAACGTTCAGCTTAAATTGAGGACGCTGCAGCGAGATATGGAAAGGAAAGTGGTAAGTGTAACCTCAAGAAACAAGGGAGCAGAGTGGATTAGGGAACAAACCGGAGTTGAGCATATCATAGTTGAAATCAAGATGTAATAGACAAGGGCTGGGCTTGTAGCGCAGAGAAAGGATAACCACTCGTCATTAAGGGTGACTGGATTCCTTTAGAAAGCAAGAAGGTTAGGGGAAGACAGGTTAGTTAGGCAGTTCAGATTAAGAGGTTAGGTGAGATTAACAAGTTAGTGGGTATAAACTGACAGCAGCAAGCGCAGGGCCGAGTTGACTGGTGGGACATGAGAGAAGCCTTTGTCCTGCAGTGCACGTAGTCCGGCTGATGATCATGATCCTCTAGAAAATACACACACACCAATGCACCCTGCAGGCTACGAAGTGGGCGCGCAGAAAGTTCAAAAAGATTTCATACACTAAGTGTTTGTAACACGCACTAGGTACAGAATATTGCTATCGCGTTCAACTCGTAGCGGCGAAGTTTAAGGGTTCTTCAATTTTTCATGTGTGTAGACGGCTTCATTTTTAAGGCAAAAGCCTTAAATGCCTCATCAAACATGATCATTGGTTTTAGATGTCAAAACGTGTGTTTCAAAAAAATGATATCACGATATTGTCTCATGACGTTATATTTATATAACGTATCGCTAATATTATTGATATCATCAAGAAGTGGCGGTGACGTCCGAACGTGCCGTCAAATAAACACATGTGGCATGTTCTTAGGTGGTCTTAACTCGGACGAACGGGTCGTGCTTAAAAGCGGGACGTGCTTATAGGTTTGCGATTCCTGTGATTTTAAAGGCAAACCAAGATAGGTGCAGAAATATTTCAAATCTTCACTGGAGTATACGCGGAAAAAACAGAAAACAAAAAGTGGCTTTCGCTTTCTAGCCGCGTGAGGTGAATGCATGACGGCTATGCAATGTTTTTCGGTGACAATCGATGGGTTGATGGAATAGTGTCCCCTTTTCTATGGCTGTGGGCCTATATTCTGCCAAGCCTAATGTGTTGTTTGGCTCATATGATTGTTCTGATGAGCAAAATGGTGATGGGTGATTGGTATGTCTCACACCCATTATGTGGGATCGACCTTCATTTCTGTCTTTATAACAGTAGTATTAATAATATTATTATTTGTAACCTGGACTGCCTAAATCTGGCAGTGAGCCTACTGAGCGAGTCCAGGAAAAATTCACAAGTATTAACAACAATCGTTTTGCTAAAAATTGCTCTTGATGTCGTTTTAAGACTGCCAGATTGATTGATATGTGGGGTTTAACGTCCCAAAACCACTATATGATTATGAGAGACGCAGCAGTGGAGGGCTCCGGAAATTTAGACCACCTGGGGTTCTTTAACGTGCACCCAAATCTGAGCACACGGGCTTACAACATTTCCGCCTCCATCGGAAATGCAGCCGCCGCAGCCGGGATTCAAACCCGCGACCTGCGAGTCAGCAGCCGAGTACCTTAGCCACTAGACCACCGCGGCGGGGTACAGCAGTGGAATAAAGTTTGCTCTAAAAGACATGAACAGATGCGCACCAGAGGCAAATGGAAACTTGGCTAGACGATACTAACTAGAAAAGTAATCAGATGTTGGCGAGAGACTGATTAGTCCAAGTGCAGAGGAACAGTGGGGCAGACTATACAACTGCACTTAAAGATTCTCCACAGCAATACCTTTCTCCTGACTCCTCCTGAGACTGCAGGATTGCCCAGACTTCTGGGGAGGTCTGCTAAAGGGAATCGACTCGCCCTTCACCAACCTTGAGACAGAACAGGTGCTTCATATGTTACGCTTATACGTTCTTACCCATGATACGCTCTGTGCAAGATGCCACGTGCTTCAGGCCTGGAGTACGGCCTCGGTGACTCATTCCAAGGCCGGGCAAGGCACTCACCAAAAAGGACCTCCGTCCCATCTCATTCTCATGTTGCGTGGGGAAGGTGAAGGAGCATGAAATACACAACTCGACGTTTTGGTATATCGAGGATAAAGAGCCTTTTCCATAGAGCTGGATAGGCTTCCAGCCGGGCCTCTCTACCCAGGATGTTACACCCATGATAAAGGGGCACATCATTGACAAAGGAATCCGAGATGTTCGGGGAGCGTTGGCCCTAAATATTGCCGAAGCATTTAATGTAATTACAATAAGTTTGTAACCTGGAGGAGGTCTAAAGCATGAAGATTGGACTGAAGGTCGACATATATGTTCGGGCCATTCTCTGGGACTTTAAAGCTACCAAAAAGATTGGGGAATGGAGATCGAGAGCCATCACCCTGGGTGCGAGGAGTGCGCCTCAGTGAGTGGTCATTTCAACTCTATTGTTCAACATAGCCATGAAAAGCTTGGAGCGTCTTTCCTCTGCAGCCAATACCAACTACGTCCAATATACCGACGGCATTACTGTCTGGTGCATAGGCCGCACGGATGCTATTCGAAAGAAGTGCTGCAGTAGGCATTGGCTACCACGGAAAGTTCTTTGTAGAGTTCAGCTCTCCCCCCTAAATAGGAGTCGCTTCTCCACAGACTGGTTCGAGTGGGGCGGAGACGTCACTCACCGCTTGATCAAGTACAGTATATGCTAACGACAGTGAACGGGCAGTCCTTTCCCAGTCAATTGCATTTTGCTGCTAGGCTTCCTTCTTGAATTCAATGGCAAAAACTCGCAGGCTTTGCCCCACATCACCTCTAAAGCTTAGAGAGTGCTTAAGATATCAGGGGTGTCAAAACGCAGAAAAGAGCTGAAGTAAAGCAAGATCTATGCCATGCATTTCTCATAAGCCGCCTTAGTTATGTAACGTCAACAATAAATCCGTTTACATGCGAGGTGGATAAACTCGACACTTTATTGTGGAGTATTATAAAAGCGGTACGTTTTTTTATGAGTAGTGACATGCACAGACTTTTGAGCCTACAATGCACAACCTCTCGTAAGTGAGTGAGGTACAGCTCCTAGCGCAGCTCGCTCGGCTCCTTTCCACGAAAGCTGGCCAGCGTCTCCTACAGTCGCCATAGTGCCATCATACGGGCAATTCGGAACAAAATATCTTGTCACAAACACTGACAGGTACGTACCAGGTGGCACAATTCCATCATAACGTTCATGCGCAGGAAAATGCTTGTAGGTGAATGGTACGGGTGAAGTTTCTGCTTGATTTTGTAGGTAAATCGATAGTTTCCTCGTATAGACGCCGGCCACACACATCTTCCACTCGCGGGCAACGCGACTGCCCACGCCGCAGCTCGAGGCCTTGCACGCCGAGCTGTGGCACCTGCTGGCAGCCCCGATGTCTTGCAGACATCGAGAACAGTGTGGGAGTGGAAGTGAGGGAATCGTATGACAACTTTAAGAGACATTACCCAACACTACAGACTGAACGGGTGCAAATACCCACCACCACCACACACAAAAAAAGGCTGCATATCCACGGAGTGAATGATGGAGAGTGGGGCGAAGCATTCGTCCGTTCATTCGTTCTTGCTTCCGTCCGTCTACGCGTCCGTCCGTGTCACCGTCCATCCGCCCGTCCGTGCGTGCGTCTGTTCGTGTGTCCGTCCCTGCGTTCGTCCATGCATCCACCCCTGCGTCCATTCATGCGTGCTTCCTTGCATCTGCCTACCACTATCTCACATTCATTCATAATATAATCCCCATACAGAAGCACCACCATTCAGCGGACATTCCAAGGACTAAACGAGAGGTGGCACACGCACACTTTCTTACGGCTTGCGCTTCGGGTCTACTTGCTACCTTTAACCACCTCGAGTTCCTGGTATATACTAGTACTGTATTCATGGCACTGCGGCTCAAAGCTGGATTAACCTTTCTAAAAATAAAGGCCGTTTCACATGACACAAACAATGGCTTCTACTGAGAATGGGAGACAGCAGAAGTCGGCTTTTAGCTAACACTTACACTTCTACTTCTACTAACGTTTCCTACTGGAACAAACCAATGGCTGCTAATGGGGAATGAAAACAGAAGAATTCGGCTTTTAGTTGACGCGCACGTTGCGAATTTTTTATTGTTCAACAACGCAGAGGAGATATTTCCCACCGGCACCACCTTGCAGGTCAAAGCGTAAGACTGGTTACATACTACGACGGGACGTGGGACGAAAGGGTGCAGCTATAAGGAGCTTCGGCCCTAAAAAACATCACCGCAATGACGCAATATTCAATGCGATAGACTGCCGTATGCGTGCAGACGCGCTCAGCGGTGATGCTCTCTATGGCAGCGCCACTGCTGTGTCACTAAACTCTGTGGTGCTAAGAATCTGCAGCATGCCGCACTAGCTTTTGTGAACGTATCGCAAACGCCACATTATTTGTCCACTTTCGCGAGCGCGCGCTCCACTATCAGACGCAACCGGCGTTTCCTTTCAGCATAGCCGAGGGACGGCCCCTCGATTAACTCAGGGTGTAGCAGTGCCCGAGCTGCCCAACATGCTGCTCAAGTGTCTGGCACATCCAGTGCGCCCGCGTGCTTTCGCATTCGTAGTTTCCTAGTGGGCACTCAAGAGGCGCTGCTGAGGTCACTGGGAGAAGAGGTAGAGGCGGTGGGGTGCGGTTGGCGCTACTTTAGTTTTAAATGCGATGCATTTCCTTGCGAACTTCGGCGACTTTGAATCTATCTATCTATCTATCTATCTATCTATCTATCTATCTATCTATCTAGCTGCCTACGACTTTAAGCTCTCCTGGCCGTTTCGATTATCGTATCAAATACCAAACTTGGTATGGCAAATTTTGACTGTATTAAGAATACATTTTACTAGTCACAAATGAAAATCATAACATGCATGTCATAAATGTTATGATTTACTTTTTATGATCCTGCAGCTCTTGTGGTGATTTTGTTCACATGACATGTTGCCAAACTGTTATGGTATGGCATGATTGCACGGCCAACACAAGCGACAGACCTTAACATGAAAATCATGATATACGTGTCATGTAACAACATGACTACTTGCCTCACTCATGATGCGCTCGCGGCCGTTTTGCTAGCTGATTGTTTGATTGATATATGGGGATTAACGTCCCAAAACCACTCTATGACGATGAGAAACGCCGTAGTGGAGGGCTCCGGAAATTTAGACCACCTGGGGTTCTTTAACGTGCACCCAAATCTGAGCACACGGGCCTACAACATTTCCGCCTCCATCAAAAATGCAGTCGTCGCAGCCGGGATTTGAACCCGCGCCCTGCGGTTCAGCAGCCGAGTACCTTAGCCACTAGACCACCGCGTCGGGGGCCGTTTTGCTAGCGTCAGATATACCATTTGTTGTATTACAGTTAGTGAATGCACGACGAATGTATGTGACTGAAACAAACAGGATAATCATAAGTTGCGTGCCATGTAACAACATGACTACATGCCACGCTCATGACGCGCTGGCGGCCGTTTCGATGGCTTCACTTATACCATATTCGGTATTACGAGACATAAACGAATGACGAAGGTGTGATACTGGTGCAAACATAATAATCATGACATGCGTGTCATATAACAACATGACAACATAGCACACTGATGATGCACTCGCGGCTGTTTCGTCAGCTTCACGTATGCCGAATTCAATATTACGTGACGCCAATGGATGACGAAGGTATGCGACCAGTTCAAACATTATAATCATGAGATGCGTGTCATGTGAGAACATGAATGCGAGAATTGTTTATTCCGGGTTTTCGTTTCTTTTCTGTGCGCTAGTGCCATGTTGAGCTGGTCAGGAAGGTTCTTTGTGAGTCCTATGAGTCGTGCATAAAGGCTCTTCCTGTTACAAGCATTGCTGTCTCGTGTTCTGTTATTTTTGGCTCCCTGAATCCTCTGAGTAGAGGCGGCGCCTTCGCACTTCATAAATTAAAGCCAGTCACCCACTTGAAGCTGTCAAAGATTGTCGGCTTAGGACAGGTAATAACCGCGCAGCCGAACCACGAGATCGAAGTAACTAGAAGAATAAAAATGGAGTGGAGCACTTTTTGCAAACACTCTCAAATCATTACAGGGTAGATTTGCGCCATTCCTCAAAAGGAAGTTATATAACAGCTGCATCTTGCCGGTACTTAGCTACGGAGCAGAAACCTGGAGACCTACAAAGAAGGTTAAGCTTAAATTTAATATGGCGCAGCGAGATATGAAAAAGAAAGTGGTAAGTGTAACATCAAGAAACAAGGGAGCAGAGTCGATTAGGGAACAAACCGAAATTGAGGATATCATAATTGAAATCAAGGTGTAATGGACATGAGCCGGGCTTGTAGTGCATAGACAGGATAACCGCTCGTCTTTAAGGGTGACTGGATTCCTATAGCAGGCAAGAAGGATAGGGAGAGACAGGTTAGTTAGGCAGTTGAGATTAAGAAGTTAGTTGAGATTAAGAAGTTAGTGGGTGTAAATTGACAGCAGCAAGTACAGGGCCGAGTTGACTGGTGGGACATGAGAGAAGCCTTTGTTCTGCAGTGGACGTAGTCCGGCTGATGATCATGATCCTCATCAAAATACACACACGCTACTGCACCCTGAAAGCTACGAAGTGGGCGCACAGAAAGTTCAAAATATTTCGTACACTAAGTGTTTGTATTGCGCACTAGGTACAGAATATTGCTATCGCGTTCAAGTCTTAGCGGCGAAGCTTAAGGGTTCCCCAATTTTTCGCGTGCGTAGTCGGCTCCATTTTTAAGACAAAAGCCTTAAATACCTCATCAATCATGATCGGTGGTTTTAGATGTCAAAGCGTGTGTTTCAAAAAAATGATATAACGATATTGCCTCATGACGTTATATTGACGCAACGTATCGCTGATATTATTGATATCATCATGAAGTCACTGTGACGTCCGAATGGGGCGTCAAATAAACACATGTGGCATGTTCTTTGGTGGGCGTATCTCGGACGAACGGGTCGGGCTTAAAAGTGGGACGTGCTTATAAGTTTGCGATGCCTGTGATTGCGGAGACAAACCATAATAGGCGCAGAAATATTTCGAGTCTTCACTGGAGAAGACTCGGAAGAAAGAGAAAACAAAAAGTGGCTTTCGCAATCTAGCCGTGTGAGGTGATGATGATGATGATGCTTGATGTTTTATGGCGCAAGGGCCAATTCACGGCCAAAGAGCGCCAGTTCATCTTACCAAAAAAATTGGACAATGATTGTGATAAGCGGCTGTATAAGGGCCATAAAATTCCTCGCAGGAAGGCGGGTAAAAACATACAAGTAATAAAATCATGATCATGCCGTGAAAGGTGTGTGTGGTGTGAATAGATGACAAAAGTTGATGATAATAAAAGACAATGGTGGATATGTATGGCATTAGCAGAAGTGCCTCACTCGTTCATACCCTTGCGTCCAAGGGCCGTGAGGCAAGTGCTTTCTTGAGTAACCACCGCAGCAAAAACCTCTCTGGATAGGTCATGCTACGGGATGCCCGGGTATATGATATGAAACCTATGAATTTCGTTAAAAAACGCTAACAATGATTTGTGACTAAAAAGCGGTTCCCTACTGACGAACATTGCAGGGTGTAAAGGTACATGTTGTCGGTAGGGTAATGGAAAGTGTTGTTTTCTTACAGTGTCCCATTGTTTGCACTCAATTAAAATGTGAAGGACTGTCAGTGCTTCACCACATCTGTCGCACAATGGTGGATCGCCACCGGACAAAATGTGTGTGTGTGTCATGTATGTGTGTCCTATCCTGAGTATCGTTAGTATTACCTCTGTATGACGCGATTTCGATACGGGCAGCCAATGACCAAGGTGTGGCTTAATAACGTGTAGTTTGTTTTGTATGTGTGTATCCCACTTGCTCTGCCAGTAGTCCCTGAGGTTTCGTTTGAGAGACGGCTTAAGAACAAGGGCCGGAATTGATATGGGTGTAGTGGCGGTGCCCTCGTGGACGGATGCAGCAAGCTGATCCGCCATCACGTTGCCTTGAATCTCACGATGCCCTGGCACCCAGCACACTACAACATGTTGGTTGAGTGTGTAAAGTGTGCATAAAATGAAGCAAAGTGAGATGAGGACAGGGTTTTTTGTTTTTAAGACTGTGCAGAGCCGTTACCACACTGAGGGAGTCTGTATAAATTACTGCTTTTTGTATTTGTAATTGTTTGATGTGTTTAGCTGCCACAAGTATCGCGTAAGCTTCCGCTGTGAAGATACTTGTGCGTGGATGTAGAGGGCCAGCATCCGAAAAGGTTGGGCTGACAGCGGCGTAGGACACAGAGGAGTTAGTCTTGGAGGCATCTGTAAAGAACTCAGGATGTGTGTATTTGTGTTGAAGTTCCAAAAAGTATGTTCGGATATGGGCAATAGGTGCATGTTTTGCAACTTCTAGGAAAGACACATCGCAGTCTATAGTCTGCCACTGCCACGGTGGCGGGTATGCTACAGGAGCCATTAAAGTGTGTTCAAGTGAGACTCCAGTTTCTTCAGCTAGACACTTCAGGCGAACTGAGAAGGGCTGCCTCATCGAAGGCCTGTTTTGAAACAGAGTTGAGCTCGACAAATCATTAATTGTATAGTATGAGGGGTGCTCCTTGTCCGCTTTCACCTTAAGGAAATAAACAAAGGACATGTAAGTTTTTTGCAGATGAAGCGACCACTCATTCGACTCAACGGAAAGGCTTTCTACGGGGCTGGTGCGAAAAGCACCCGTAGAAAGGCGGATGCCCGAATGGTGCACGGGGTCCAGCATCTTCAAGGCAGTTTGAGTAGCAGACTGATAGACAACGGCCCCATAATCTAAGCGATGCGAATGAGGCTTCTATAGAGGTACATGAGGCATTGCCTATCACTACCCCACGTAGTACGTGACAACACTTTAATAACATTCATGGCTTTTAAACATTTTGTTTTTAAATACTTGATGTACGGCATGAAGGTCAACTTGTCCAAGATTAGGCCTAAGAATTTATGCTCGGCTTTGAAGGACAGACGTTGCCCGTTCAGTCGAATGTCAGGTTGCGAGTGAATGCCTCTCTTTCGAGAGAACAAAACACACGTGCTTTTTTGTGGGTTAAGTCGAAATCCGTTTTCATCTGCCCATTTGGAGACCATATTTAAAACCAGCTGAACCTGCCGCTCACACATGGCCAAGTTGCATGACTTGAAGCCAAGCTGAACATCGTCGACATATGTACAATAGAACATATTGCGGGGAATGGACAAGTGCAAAGAATTCATTTTGATAATAAAAAGCGTGCAACTAAGCACGCAGCCTTGTGGCATGCCTGTTTCCTAGACAAATGTTTGGGAGAGCACACTGCCCAGACGGACACGGAATGTCCGGTTTGACAGGTGACTTTCGAATATATGAAACATTCTTCCGCGCACACCAAGGTGGGACTGGTCTCTTCGAACTCCGAAACGCCATGTTGTATCATACGCCTTTTCGATATCGAGGAACACAGAGAGAAAATATTGTTTATGGACGAAGGCGTCTCTGATCTGTGCCTCAATACGAACAAGGTGGTCTGTGGTGGATTCACTTTCTTGAAACCCGTACTGAAATGGGTCGAGCAAATTGTTTGTTTCAAGGATATGTACAAGTCGACAGTTTATCATTTTTTCGAATACTTTGCACAAGCAGCTTGTACGTGCAATAGGCCTATAACTTGAAGCTAAAGAAGGGTCCTTGCCATCTTTCAAAATGGGAATAATAATAGCCTCTTTCCAGGAGGTAGGGATAGTGCCAGAAAACCAGATAGCATTGTACAAACAAAGTAGGGTTTTTCGTGTTTCGGCTGGTATGTTTTTTAACATTTCATACACCACATGGTCAGAACCTGGGGCAGAAGTACTGCAGGAGTTTAGGGAAGTTTGGAGCTCCGCTAGAATGAAAGCTTGGTTATATGCCTCGTATCTAGTGGATTTGTGTTCGAGTGTCTGCTTTTCTATTCTTGTTCTGTATTTTTCGAAAGTGTCAGTATAGTGGGATGAGCTGGACACCTGTTCGAAGTGTGCACCGAGGAAGTTTGCCTGATCTTCCAAGGTGTCATCCTGAGTGTTTACGAGTGGAAGTGTGTGTACTTGTTTTCCTGCTATCTTACCGACCATGTTCCAGACTTTAGCTTCCTGTGTGTATGAATTGATCCCTGACAAAAACTTCTGCCAGCTTTCTCTTCTGGCTTGCCGACGCGTTCTCCTGCCTTGAGACTTTATTTTCTTGAAGGTGTCAAGATTTTCGGCTGTCGGTGAGTTCCGAAGCAGCCTCCAAGCTCTGTTTTGCTGTTTGCGCGCGTTTCGGCATTCAGAGTTCCACCATGGCACACGCCGTTTTCCAGGGTGTCCATTTGTTTGTGGGACGCATTTTGATGCAGCATCATTCAAAAATGCTGTGAAGTAGTTGACAGCAACATCAATGTTCAAAGTACATATGTCATTCCAACCTAGACGAGCGATGGTATAAAAGTGTTCCCAGTCGGCTCTGTTTATGAGCAACATGGGAACACGTGATGGACACTCAGTTACTGTATTTGTGCTCAAAACTATGGGGAAGTGGGCACTTCCGTACAGATTACTGACGACTTTCCACTGGAGTAGAGGCACAACAGATGGAGATACTATGCTTAGGTCTATGGAGGAGTAGGTGTTATTGGCGAGATTATAATAGGTTGGTTTTTTTCGGTTTAGGAGACACGCGCTCGACGAGAGAAGGAACTGTTCGATCAGTCGACCTCGCGCGTCATACCGAGAGTCACCCCATAGCCTGCTATGTGCATTAAAGTCTCCAAGGAGAACATAAGGTTCCGGAAGTTCATCAATTAAAGAATGTAAATCACGTTTTTGCAGCTGATAGCTAGGAGGAATGTAAATAGTGCAGATTGTGATCCGTTTATCAAAAAGAACCACTCGAACAGCCACTGCCTCAAGGGATGTTTGGAGTTGCGTGTGCATGCAATTCCTTGATTCACTATGATGGCAACACCTCCAGATGATGTCATGGCATCATAATGGTCCTTTCGAAAAATAGCATATTTACGAAGAAAATTTGTGTGTTTTGAATTAAGGTGTGTTTCTTGTACACACAGCACTTTTTGTGAGTGTTCGTGTAAGAGTTCTTGGATGTCGTCAAGGTTTCTGAGAAGGCCCCTGACATTCCATTGTATAATTTGAGTGTTCATGGTGAATGTAAAGTAATGCTGTGTGTACGAAAAGCAAGTGGCTGTTTAGACGGGGAGTTTGAGTTCACTTTACAGGGCCGTCACCAGGCCCTGTTATTCGCTTTTTTGTTTTCTTAACGCGCTCCAAGGAGCCACGCCGCTCTTTCGGCACCAAGGGTGCCGACGTATCCATTGCCTCCTCGGAGGCACTAGATGCCCACACGTGCGGGCTGTTGTTTCGGATTTTGGGCCTCGCCTGGTGAGGGCAGGCCTTGAGACCCGAAGACTCTGGAGTCTCCGGTCTCTGTTTGGGAGTAGGCGGTGTAGCCTAGGCTACAGCCGCCGTGGGGGCAGGTGCCACAGCCGACAGCTCGCTCTGCGCGGGCCGAAGGGGTGGCGAGGGCTGGTGCGGCGGTGCCCCCTGACGCGCCACATCGGCGTATGTAGGTCCATAGAATGGAGCGACTCTTCGCCGTGCTTCCTTAAACGTAATGTTCTCCTTCACCTTCAATGTAATTATTTCTTTTTCTTTTTTCCATTATGTGCAGGAGCGTGAATATGCGGCATGGTTTCCTTCGCAGTTTACACAGTGTGGCGGTTGTTTGCAGTTCTCAGACACGTGGCCTAGGACTCCACATTGTGCACAAGTCTGGCGACCACGACAGGTTTTAGAGCCATGGCCATACCTCTGGCGTTGGAAACAACGACGAGGGTTTGGTATATACGGCCTGATAGATGTCTTTGTGTACCCTGTTTGAACGGAATCTTGTAGTTTACTGGATGCAAACGTGAGTATCAAGTGTTTTGTTGGTGTTTCCTTATTATCTCTTCTAATGATTATTCTCTATACATTAGTGACATTTTGGCTCTTCCACCCCTCCAAAAATTCAGTCTCAGTCAAGTCTAGTAAGTCCATATCAGATACCACTCCGCGAGTTGTGTTCATGGATCGGTGTGGTGTTACGGTGATCGGTACGTCACCAAATGTTGAGAGGCTGTCTAGCTTTAGAAATTGTGCTTTGTCCCGAATTTCTAGAAGAATGTCTCCGCTCGCCATTTTACTTACTTTGTATCCAGCCCCGAGAGTTTCCGTAAGACACCTGGCAACTACGAAAGGAGATACGGTCGTGGCTTGCTTTCCGGTTTTTTCGCAGTGAATGACGTGGAAGTGGGGAAAAGTTTCCATTGGCTTGTTGAGGAGATTTATGTCGTCGGTGCGTACCCGCTTTAGGCCGGTACGATCAGATAGTAGAGGGAATGCGCCATGCATGCCGGTCTTATTTTTGTTCAGCAGCGTTGGCGGCCACCCACCACGGAGCCCGACAAGGGGACGCTGCAAGTTTACAGGTGCTGAAAGCTTGCAGACGTCAGCCGTACAACACTGCCATAACCCAATGCGCCTAGACCAAGGTAGGCTATTTGCACAGGGTTAACCCTTGCCGCCAGGAAAGCTGGAAGTAAACAGAAGAGAGTAGAAGACCGGACAGATAGATAGTGAGAGATAAAGACGAAAATATAGACAGAGAGAGATAGGAAAAGGCGACTGCCGATTTCCCCTGGGTGGGTCAGCCCAGGGGTGCCGTCTACGTGAAGCCGGGGCCAAAGAGGTGTGTTGCCTCTGTCAGGGGGCCTTAAAGGTCCAATCACCCAGCGTCGGCTCAACCCCCAGGATCCCCTTTTCCTCAGACACGGCAAAGCCACGCACGGCTAGGCGTGGGAGGGAGTAGAAACTCCCCCGTTAGCTCGGGTCCGTGGTGTTGCTACACACCAAACGCCTACTTGCGCAGGCGCCCCTGCGGGGCCGTGTGAGGTGAATGCATGACGGCTATGCGATGTTTTTCAGTGACAATCGATAGGTTTATGGAATAGCGTCCTCTTTTCTATGGCTGTGGGCCTATATTTTGCCAAGCTTAATGTGTTGTTTGGTTCATATATTTCTGATGAGCACAATGATGATGGGTGATTGGTATGTCTCACACCCAATATGTGGGATCGACCTTTTTTGTGTTAATAATAGTAGTAATATTAATCTTATTATTTGTAACCTGGAATGGCTAAATCTGGCAGTGAGGCTACTGAGCGAGTCAAGGGAAAACTTATAAGTATTAACAACCATCGTTTTGCTAGAAATCACTCTCAATCTCGTTCTAACACTGCCAGATTATTATCATTGGCGTCACTTCATTATAGACAAAATCGCGCTGACCTCTTATTTCTTTAAAAACCAGTTCACGGTATGATATTTTGCACTTTGCTTCGGAGATGTGGAAATTTTTGGATTCCGCGTAAGTCAACCAGAGAGACTTAACCATGTCATGCACCTGTCAACATTTTTCAATACTCTGCTGTTCACGCAGTACAAAATCTACAACGTTTACTTTCATAATATCAATGTTTTTCACAGTCCACTGCCATTGTTTTTATGTCAGCTTTACACTGTCGTATTGTAGTTTTCACATTGTACAGATTGCCGTTTTTCAAGAAATCTTCCACATGTATATTACCCTTTATTGTTCACTGCCTTTTCTTGATTTTAGTCATGTCTTTTATTTTTCACATGTTGAGCTAATTTTGTTTTGTGCGAGTACTCGGTCTTTTTGTTTCAGTTTTTAAAATCATATTTTTCTCTAGATCGTTGTGTGTCGTCTATTTTTATTGCTTTACTGTTTCGTGCGCCTTCACTAAAACTTCATGGTAATTCAAGGGCATGGTGAAATAAATGAATAAATGATTAAATCATTGAATATTGTTATCAATGATAATATTGATAATATTGCATTACACTACTGCGTGACCTTTCCTAGCAGAATTTCTCTGCTCTTCTCACCTAAACGAAAAAAAAATTAATTTATGCGCCGTTGCTTGCGCTTAATCTTGGATTATCCTGAGTTTTTCCGATTCTTTCTTTCTTTTAACACGAAAGTGTTCTATGCGGAGGTCCATCGCAGCTCCGCTGACTTGCTTCTGTCATGGAAGTTACAGTGAAAAACCTATACAAAAGCTGCAGAGAAAAAAAAAGCTATAGACCATCTTCCCTAAGGGATGCCTGATGAGATGCAAACACGGTGAAAGATATGTATCTTACATCGTGGATGCAAAGCAGCAGCGCCACGCATGGCGTTGATGGGGTTGAAACTGGCGTCAACACCGTTGCTGGTGTTGGAAGAACGTTTTGAAATGAAACTCAGTGCATCGTTTACTCGAGTAAACATTTCTTTGAAACGCAGATACAAGAGGTGGGACGCGTGGAAGACGCTTGCGCTCGACATGGTTGGCTCGTGCCTAGTCGGCGTTGACGTCGCCATTCACGAACTCGATTGGCTTTGCTAACCCTCGCAACACCGGTGACAGCCGGGAAAGGTACGCGCACACTAGCTGGAAGCATGCCACGACGGCGTCCCGCCCGTCGGTGCGATCACGCGGCAGGAAGCGGCGTGCTGTACATATTCTAGGCACCACGAGATTTTCGAGGCGCGCGCTGAGCGCGCATCCCTTTGCTCGCTGTGCGGGAGCCAATTGGCGTTGGCCGCGGCCCAGGCACGCTCTACCAGGGCTCGTTGGGCCGTCAGGTCAGAGCAGCCGAGCAGGGCTGCCTCCCAGTCCTCCCGCGAAGGGTTGGGTAGTCGGGTAAGTTTTGGAGTTATTTAGCATGCCCACACCATGTGAAAAATGTCAGAGGAATTTTCCTCACAATGCGCGCACTTCCCCGTGCAAGCGGGGTGAGAGTGTTTTTTGATTGCCGGGCACATTAGAGTTTTAGTATAAAGGCGAAGGAGGATTCGCTCCTCCGCCTTCGTGAGGCCCTTACAGGGTTTCGGATAGACGTTATGGCCAGATTGATAAAATTGTGTGACCTCCTTAAAGGTGTAGGCGGAATTGGGTTCGAGTTCCGGATCGGTAGGGGACGAGGATGGTGCCCGGAGAGTGAGCGAGCGGGTGGCGGCATCGGCCGTCTCATTACCATCGAGGCCCGTGTGAGCCGGAGCCCATATGATCGTTCGTGCACGTTTGCACCTAGGTAGCTGCTGTTCTGCAAAACTTTATAGGCACGGTACGGAATCTATCCCTGTTCAATATTGCGACAGGCACCCCTTGAGTCGGTGATGATGACCCTTGAGTCCTGATCTGCGGCGGCTAGTGCGATGGCGTTATCCTCCGCGTGCGTAATGTTATGTGCACGGAATGTGAGTCCGTTTACAAAGGTGTTTCAGAGGACGACTGCAGCCGTGTACCAACCACCGTGGTGCGGGCCGTAGGCGTCCACGTAGAATACTCCGAATTTGTGGCCGTAGTGTCGAG
Source organism: Rhipicephalus annulatus (assembly GCA_013436015.1). Taxonomy (NCBI): domain Eukaryota; kingdom Metazoa; phylum Arthropoda; class Arachnida; order Ixodida; family Ixodidae; genus Rhipicephalus; species Rhipicephalus annulatus. The sequence continues at coordinate 51,351 of WOVY01010225.1, read as the reverse complement.
CCAAGGCTTCCGCCCGCGCGAGGCGTCGGTCACTGTAGTCGTCTCGTGTCATGTTAGCTGGAAGAGGGCGCACGTGCAAGGAGTATCGCCAAACTTCTGGAATCCGTACGCGCTCTTCCGTGTGTATTGAGTGATTGATGTGCAGCCGGGCAAGGAGGCGGCGACGCGACGGTGTTTTAGAGAGTCAGTATATTGGTTTGTCAAGTGCGCCTCTCTCAGCTCCTTGAAGGTGTTCACCATTCCCAAGCCCAAAAGGCGCTGGTTAGAGGTGCTGACAGGAAGGTCGAGGGCGCGCTTGTAAATTTTGCGGAGAATGACTTCGAGTGCATTCTCGTCGGGTTTGCGTAGGTGGAGGTAAGGAGCCGAGTACAGGACTCGGCTGGTTACGAATGCATGCGCCAGCCGCAAGGCATCTTTGCATCGTAACCCCCCACGCTTGTTGGAAACCCTGCGGACCATCCGGCCCACCTGGTCCCCCACCTTACGCAATTTGGCCAATGTTGTGTCTGCTTTGCGATTTTTGTGTATAAAAAGCCCTAGTACACTAATCTTATCGCGTTCGGGTATGGGTCCGCTGTGAAGGGAGAGGTCAATTTTTGTGGTGCACTTTGGTGATGGGCGTATGTGCACGAATGCCGATTTGGATGCGGAGCACTGAAGGCCGCAGCAACGGGCATAGTCATCCACGATGTCCGCCGCTTGCTGCAGGCTTGCCTCCATGTCTCCTGCCGAGCCGTGTGATGCCCATATGGTGATGTCGTCAGCGTACAGCGCATGCTGTATGCCTTCGACTTTCGCCAGCTGAGCGGGGAGTCTCATCATTGCCACATTGAATAGAAGGGGCGAGAGGACCACTCCATGCGGAGTCCCCCTCGTGCCTAATTGGTAAGGGCCGTGTTCAATGTCCTGAATCCGAATGTATGATTGTTGGTCAGTGAGGAATTGTTTAATATAGTTGAAAGAGTTTTGGCCGCAATGCACGTGTGAGAGATGTGTTAGAATAATTTCGTGGGTCACGTTATCAAAGGCCCCCTTCAGATCCAAAGCAAGCACAACTTTGTCATTCAGGGGATACTCGACTGGATCGAGGATCTCATGGTCGAGCTGAAGCAAGACATCTTGCGCGGACCGGTGTGGGCGGAACCCGAATATAATGTCTGCAAATGCATTTTTGGTCTCCAGGAACGCAGACAACCTGCCGCGCACCATACTCTTCATTAATTTTCCCACACAAGAAGTAAGGGAGATGGGGCGGAGGTTGTCCGTGTTAATGGCTTTGCCCGCTTTGGGTATGAAGGTGACCAGGGCGGTCTTCCACTCAATTGGTAGGCTTCTTTTCCCGATCCAAATAGAATTGATGTAGGCAAGGAGCATGGTGTAGGCCGAGTCAGGAAGATTGGCAAGCAATTTCACGGTAATTTTATCCCTTCCCGGCACCGTTCCTCGCCTCATTTTTGCTAGGGCTGTCTTCATGTCGTGTAACTGGAACAGTTGATCCAGCTCCGCGTTCTCGGTACCTGCATACGAGTACGCCGGCCCTCGGGAGTCCTGCTGTGTGCATAGATATTGGTATCGGAGTTTACATGCCAATTTGACTGTGTCTCCGTCGAAGCTGTGAAATGCTCGTTGCAGATGCTTTTGTGTCTCTGTTAGAGTTTGGGTCGGATCAATCAAGGCGTGGAAGAGGCGCCAGGTACTCCGGCTGGACATTTGTCGAGCGGCCGTGTTACAACGGTCCACCCAGTTAGAGTCAGTGAACTGGGCCGCGTACTCTGCTGCTCGCTGGGTGAGCTCAGCGATGCGAATTTTGAGCTTTCGGTTGTGTTTTTTTTTTGCCGGTGCCATCGGCGGACGAGGCTGCGCCGGGCCTCCCATAAGTGAAGGAGAGGGTTATCCACCGCCATAGTCGCCTCGGAGAGTTTAATTTGTGTTTCCGTGGAGCGTAATGAGGAAACCAGTCAACAGAGTTCAATGGGTTTGTCCCTCCTATCTAGAGTACAACCGTGGTTATGGTTAGCTTCAATCTCTGTACCTTTAGCGCTTGGAGGGAATAAACAGTGGAGACTTCGGATCCGCCGCTGTTAACACCCTAATATGTATCTTCCAGTGTGATCTTGGCCCTCTTACATGATTGCGTCTAGAGTACATATACGTATGAACCACTCGGTTGAAGACCTTGCCTTTCACCGTTTACTGTCTGCGAAGACAGTAAAGAGAGAAAATAAAACCTAAAGATGTTTTGAAGCTCTTCGATTGTTTATTTACCTGAACATTCTGGTTGAAAATTGTTGCTTACTATGCAGTAGGAACTTAGCAATATAGCGTCAAAAACGGGCTAGATTGCCTACTCTATTTTTAGATGACGCAAACAACCGCAATGCATTGCCCCGCCGCGGTGGTCTAGTGGCTAAGGTACTCGGCTGCTGACCCGCAGGGCGCGGGTTCGAATCCCGGCTGCGGCGGCTGAATTTCCGATGGAGGCGGAAATGTTGTAGGCCCGTGTGCTCAGATTTGGGTGCACGTTAAAGAACCCCAGGTGGTCTAAATATCCGGAGCCCTCCACTACGGCGTCTCTCATAATCATATAGTGGTTTTGGGACGTTAAACCCCACATATCAATCAATCAATCAACCGCAATGCAAACAATCGTACCAGGTGTCTGATTTCTCGATATAGAGAACAGTTTATGAAAGAGTATCTCGCTATTAGTTAACTGAATAGTGTGCATATCTGTGAAATAAAAAACTGAAGGTGTTTATAGTGGTTCAGACAGTCCTAATCTATGATCGTAATTTGGTTTCTTTTTATCCAACGAAAAAGTAAAGTGGTGCCAAGTGGACCATGTGCATGCTAATTTAAAGACTTATGCCACAGTTGGTTAATGTTGTTGTACCATGAACCGTGCGGCATTACTATCCCATGCATAATAATGCAATTCTCAAGCGCCTAATATATGAGGTTCACTCTGAGCACAGGTCAGCAAGCCAAAGAAAACTAAAAGGTGAAAGGTGAATAGGGTGCGATGTTCAACTTCCCATGCCCGCCCGACGAACTTGGAGTGCTTGCTTAATGGCAGCTTTTGCATTCTGGTTTACCTAATGAGCCAACTAGGGCGGCACAGTATAGCTGAGTAAAGAAATATTCTGAGAGGGAATGCCATGGGTTTTTAGTTTTTCCGTTTTATTCTGTAAAATGATTGGGCTAATGGCCGAGCAGTCCATCCACCAGTGCAATTTGCTATTAAAAAAAGGCAGAGCTGTTCTAGGTGGAGGTTAGAATGCAGAATACCAACAGAGAATCACGCAATCGATGTGCAGCTTACGAGACTACTTGGTTATTGACACTGCAGATAAACGAAGCAAAAAAGCTCTTCGGTAAGAATTACCAACTAGCCCATTAGCTGAAATTTAAGTAGACCCGCAGGCCGCGGGATGAAATCCCGGCAGCGGCAGCTGCATTTCCGATGGAGGCGGAATTATTGCAGGCCCGTGTGCTCAGATTTGGGTGCACGTTAAAGAACCCAAAGGGTCAAAATGTTCGAAGTCCTTCACCACAGTGTTTCTCGTAATCACATGGTGCTTTTGGGGCATTAAACCCCACATATCAATCAAATCAATCTGAATTATAAGTATGCGCCACTGCATTTGGCAAAAATCTCTTTACTCCCCTCCGATGCACAAAACATGAAGATGCTCCATATAACTGTAATGTAGGGTGAAGCAAGGTAGGCATAGCCGTAGAGTTTCCGATTACCATCAACGGGGAACTCAGACTATAGGTTCATTGTTGAGTAGATAGAACAGTATAGAAAAACTGTACGATGCACGTGTTGCAAAAACTGTTTCTTGACTTAAGAAAATAAGACCGAACATTTGTGTAGGCAGGCTGTGGCATAAATGCTATACAGTAAACTCAATCAAATAAATAACAATACGGTGCCACCAGCTCCAGTGCTCGTGACGTCAAGCAAGTGCAGCTGTTTGAATTCATTTTCCCATTGCAGGAATCAGTCTGGAGTGGCAAAGGACAAAACCATCAGTCAGTCAGGGTGCTGTGGGTTAGCCTCCTACGTGTTATGCAAAGTTTAACATAAAAAGTATGTTGTGAGTATTAGAGTGAGGACACTTGTGACGAGACTGAAGAAGAGGTGGGAATCGGAGTGCATGGCTATCGAAAGTAAGCTCTCACTCAGTGAGACAGCAAGGAAGTGTTGAGTCAGCATGTATTTTTTAGTTTTATGAGGGGCTCAGTAAATATTGCCACATAAAGCCACACAGGTGCTCGCAGCTATATCTTGGAGCTACCTACAGCGTACGAGATAACAGAGGACATTGCATCGCCGTTTCCACGTCATTTTTAATATACAGCGTGTCCCACGTAACTTTAGCCAGAGTTAAAAAATATGCTGGAACACGTAGTTACGACGCGACCAAATGCATATTGCTCGCCGTTGCCTGGAGTTAGACAATTTTTTGTGTTTTCAAATATTGCATAATAAATCTGTTTAATTAACTAACTTCCAAAAGAACGAAGATCGATAAAGAATTTCAATAAGAAAATTGTCGATCGGCTTGCAAAATGCCCAAATAGATAGTTCTGAACTTCACATCTGTTAGGTATTAGTGTTTTTCTGCTAACTTCGAATCCTCGAAAAATGCAAAAAATACCACGTGACAAAACCACTCGTGCGCCGGTGCGCACAATGAATCTAGAGCTCCCTAACTTTCCGTGTACGAACGACCATAGCCTTCGCTCCATTAGGCTCTCTCGGGAGGCCACAACGATGCTGGTGGTTTTGCGATGAACACGTTTTTCTACGGGCCACAAAAACAATAACCGCTGTGACTGCTTATCGCAGTAATGAACCGGCGCAAGATAAACGCGTCGTGACGCATAGGCCTGCGGACGGAGGGGAGTTGGAACGACCAGGAGAAGCTGCCTCAAATGCCTCCCGCTCTTCTTTTCTTTTCAAACAATGTGAATGGCGGCGCTAACTCTGTCTGACTCCGTTCTCGATTGTATCTTCGGTGGCATATTTAAGGCACAAAGTTATGGCTATGCACTGTTATTCAGTGTAACGGCCACCGGGAACGTGAATTTAAAAAAGTGGGCGCCTCTCATATTCACACCTGGAAATGCCGTTGCGGGAAACACTCAATTGCTTTATTTTTGCATTCATGACAGAGCTTCTTTTCCTTCGAACTCGACTAGCAGCAAAGGCACGGGCGTGTTCTGCAGGGAAGTTTCGGAGAAGAATGCATTAACAAACAACAAACTGTGCTCCGTCGGAATTTTGTGAATTCGATGACGCTGTACGTGACCCTTGCATTTTGATGGTCGGCTTTTAACGGCGCCAAGAGAGCTGTTGTGGTTTCGTATCCCATAATGATGCTCAAAGCACTCCTAGACTGATCACAGGTAGGGGAGGTGCATGTTAGATCAGTTTGAGAGCGCGAGTGATCGCATGGCTGGTTGTAGCTGATATGTATTCTAGTCTCCAATTTTTTTACAGATTTTTTTGACATAGTAAGGGATCTTGGACAACACGTGACGAAGAACAGTAAGTATTCTAGTACAGTGAAGGTGTAGTCCTTTCATAAATGGGATACCTGAAGCGGTACGTTCTAGTGCCCGCGTCGTAGCGGAGATTACGGCGCGTACGACGTTAGATACAACAAATAAAACTCCGGTTTGCAACGAAATCAAGCACAGGCTTTCATTCCGTGAGGGATTAAAAATGTTTTATGACAGAACCACGCTGGTGCTTAAAAGTGTTTTTGAAGAGATCTTTTACAGTGATGAAAGATAAGGAGTGACAAGAATTGTTCAAGTATTAGCTAAAACTCTTGATTGGGCAAGTGCGCGTATATTTGCTACACATTTTAGCACCAAAAAAATGAACACCTAGGAATCGACCCGCACACACATTGCGTGGCAGAAACGTATAATTAAACCAGGAATCAATCGTGTGAATTACCAATAATGAGCACTTACAGGCAATGATTTCAAGGAAAATATAGAGGATACTGTTAAGTGATTGTTGCGTAAATGTGCAGAAAATTTGCATGGGTGGAACAGTTGCGTCATGGCACCGATGTCAGTCATCGTGCGCCTACACTGAACCACCCGTGCCGCTTCAAACTTGTTTATGAGCGCCGAGCAGCGCCGCAGCCACTAAGCCCCAGGCCGGAAAACGTGGCTGCGATATCGTGTTTGTGGTTTCATCGAAACGATTATAGTTTTGGTTTCGTCGAGAATGTGATTTTCCGAACAATGATCCTGAGGGCATGGTCGTGACCACTCGCGCGCGCGTAATCTAGGCAGGTATTAGCGCTAATGACTCGTAAACCCGTCTACTTGCTACGCTCTCAAGGTGAGGAGACATTGCGAAAATAACATTTCGCAACAGCTCATCGAAGAGCTAAGCAATATTTTACTCAAAAGAGCTAACTACCAGCCCTCGTATATACAATTTTTTCGCTGTCGCATTCATTGCTTCTCCCTTGCGGTGAAACTGATTTTTTTTCGTAACTTGGTGGTAGCGTTTTGCTTTGCTTCATATAACTTAACAGTTGGCTTCACTTAGTATGGCTTGAGTCAGATAAGAATGAATCAGCTTCGCTGTGCCTTGAGCTTAGTTCAAGCTACACTTGTTTTTTGTTTGTTTGTTATAGTTTGGAATTTTGTGAAATCAGATCCTTTTCATTCATCGCTGAGAAAGCCTTTCAAATCCTTGAAAACATCTATTTTCATTCATTTAGTTAATTTACTGTAAATAAATGAAAGTTGAAATAAGGAAAAAGAATGGCTAGACATTACTTGAATTTGAAGAATGATTTACCTAATAGGCTAAGCAAAAATCAAAACAGAATAATTGCCTTGAGTAGGCTACAACATTACCGCGAGTATCAGGACAAAGAAAAATGATGTGGTTAAGGATAACTGGTCAGAACGTTTATATGTATTACTTCAAGTGCGACATCACGTTCAGTTTAACGTCATGCGGCACTCTCCTCTAAGAGCCAATTTCGATTTTTTACACAAAAACTTTGTCTATAAATACAAGGCACTATGTCCGTTACGCGTTTATTATAAAAAAAACTTTGGTTTTCTGATCCAGAATCAAGTGCTAACTTCAGCGGCATGTCAATGCAGATGCTTTAAGAGCTGTGCACGATTTCTATCTGGTCATAGTTGGCATTTGTTTCCATCAATACTAGACCATTTATCATGCACATTGTTTGCAGAGGGCGAGGTCATCATCACCTCCCTGAGAAAAGGGATGATGCGTTGCGAGAAACCCTTTCCACAACCGGCTGGCCAGTGTGTGACGCTAGTTGTGAGTATTGCAGAATTCTATACTGCTCGAAAGTTTTACCATGGCCTTATTGACGAAAAAGTGGGGCTCCAGACAGGAGTGTTTTTACGATATCAGTGACTACAGTAAGAAGACGCTGCTATGGTGAGCTACGACAAAATCTAACTTAATTTGTCAGGATTGATGTTTCCTTTCACAGTATTAAATCTATTAAAACCGCACTTTCTTTCATAAGTAATTGAAACAATTCAGTGCAGCAGTTTTAAATTATTATTGTGGTACTGCATACCTGCAGTTCTGTATAGGCTTTTATGAAACCACGTTATTGAGACTTTCCTAATTTTGGGCGCACCATGTGGTCCCGTCCTACATTTTCGTAAGCATCTGGTATAGAAATATTGTATAAGAGCAGAGTACACTGGTCAGATGGTGTGATTAGATCTTTGTCTAAATGAAGAGACTGTGAAAGAGAGTGGGATATTGTAGCACGCTTTTTGTGATATGAGTTTAATTTATATCTTTATATTGCATGTTTGCAGGTCCCAAAACTCCTATATGTCACATAGCCTCGCAGGAGTGCTTTGAAGGTATAATAAAGAGTCGTCTACTTTGCTATATGTAGTCTGATGTTTTCGTGAACACCGTCTATAGGGCACAAATTTTTTGTTTGTACTACAATATTAACGCAAAAATTTTATTCTGGGGTTTACCAAAAATTTTGTAACGGATATACGTCCGCAAAATAAATGCAAGCAGATAGGAAATAAAAAAATAAATGTGACTCCAACTTGCCAACAATGAGCCCACGAGGATAGCTGGTGCAATTATAACTGCGCTACCATCAAAAGTGTGAAAGAGACTACAAGAACGCGTTTTTTTCTCCCACACTGCTATCAGACTGCTCTAGGCTCGTGGGGTGGTGTCTCCGACTGGAAGCAGTAGAGTAAGCAACCTTCGGCTTCCGTGATTAGCTCAGGCGACGCGCCACTGCTGTGACAATCCCGTTTGATGTGTTTCTGATAGAATAGTATTTTTGTCAGCTCTATAAGAAATTTTAAATAGTGGTAGCGTACAGCATTTATTCGGACAAGAAAAAGAAATAGCAGCGAGTTAGAGGGAGAGGTTAGCCTAACACTGGGTCGGCTCATGCTGAGTGGTGTCTCTACTTCGAGACTTCAATGATCAAAAATGCCAGTCTGGCTGTCTGGATCCAGGCTTTTTAAGCCTGTATGGTCTGAGAACTTTGTCAGAGCCGCCTCGCTGTCCTCTTGGAATAGGGTTAGGAAGAGCGCTTAGGGTTGAATAGCACTGACGGGCCCGGATCATCTGGCAGGCACCGCTTACTTACTACCTGTACTGGCACGTGACATTGACTGTGGTGTCAAAATGTTTCACGATAGCAGGACAGAGCATCGTATTAGTAAAATGCCTCAAAAGGATGCGTTTCCTCTCCTTACCTAACGTTTACCGGAAGCTATAAAATCTGCAATCTCTGACCTATGAAGGACGCTTCCGGCCTCTTCGTCTAGAAGGTTGCCGTAAGGTATAGTGGAAATGAGTGCTTGAGCAGACGCATTAGGGGCGCCGTTCCCGCTGAAGATTTGTGTGGACAAACACGCATCATGTACGAAATAATTAAGATATAATGTAACCTAGAACACACTTGTTATGCCTTCGAAAATGCACGTCTTGGCTTCACACGCGAGACGCACCTTTGGCTTTCATGTACACAACCAACCGCCGCATAAAGGGAGCGCCTTCACTTTCCTATAAAGTTGAGAACACACAGAAACACACACACACGTATATATATATATATATATATATATATATATATATATATATATATATATAGACATACATAGCACAATAATAATTAAATTTATCAGACAATAATGCCAAGGATCGTATAGGAAAATTTATTAGACCGAATCTTGAGGTAGTGAAGGAAGGAAAGTGGGTGAACAGCGGGTGAGAAGAGGGTCAAAGCGTGATAAGAATACATTATATATATATATATATATATATATATATTATATATATATATATATACATATATATATATATATATATATATATATATATATATATAATGAGCTGGAGGCATCACTAACTTTGGCTCCTACAGCGTTTACTGTGCTGGCCTTAAGGTGACGGCGCAATGTTCGGCGGTGTTCCTTGTTCCTCCATGGTGTTCAATTGACGTTTCGTTGGTTTGGCGAGCGATTTTTTGTTTCCAGTGGATGGAAGTGTGACGGGTAGCAGTTAGTGTTGCTTTGTGGGCTGCACGAAGCAGCACTCGGACAAGACACAGAGTGTTTGCTATCAAGGCTTTCCACGAGGCGGTGTCTTCCTGCAGAAGTGGTTCAGTGTTCAGGAGAGACAACTGGTTACCGAGCAAAACGATGTCCATGTGTTCCGGTCACTTCTCGCTGGAGTACTATCTGGAGAGCATTTGGCCAGCGTCTGTCAGTCAGCCCGTCTAATCGTGCGACCATCAGTCAGCCTGTGCGACAATCAGTCAGCCCGTGCGACTGTCAGTCAGCCCGTGCGGACGTCAGTCAGCTTGTGCGGACGTCAGTCAGCTCGTGCGGCCGTCATTCAGCCCATGCGGACGTCAGTCAGCCCGTTCGACTGTCAGTCAGCCCGTGCGGACGTCAGTCAGCTTGTGCGGACGTCAGTCAGCTTGTGCGGCCGTCATTCAGCCCATGCGGACGTCAGTCAGCCCGTGCGGACGTCAGTCAGTCAGCCCGTGCGGACGCGAGTCAGCCCGTGTGGCCGTCATTCAGCCCGTGCGGCCGTGCGTCAGCCCGTGCGGCCGTGAGTCTGTTCGCGCGTCAGTCCGTCTGTTCAGTGAACACTCCAGCACCACCATCTCGCATCTCTTCATCATATTGTTACGTGATTTCGGCTGACTAAAACAGGGCATAGTGGGACATGCCCAAGAATAGTGTATCAGGCTGAGAGTAAAGAAGTCGACGTCGGTGAGCTGCGTTGTGGCTGCGGACTGACTACTGTTATTTTCCACGTAACATTTTGGTGGAGGTGCGGGGTACTCTTTAGAAAACGGAGCTACGCAGTGGACGCCTCCTTAAGTCTGCTACCATGGCTCCGGGTTGGGATACGAATTCACCACCTACCTCGTCAACGACAGCAACATGGTACGTCACCCTAACGCAACCCCTTGATCCCGGTACCTTTACTGGTGAGGACGACGCGAATGTGGACAAATGGCTTAGAATGAACGAGCGCGTCAGCAAGCTATAGGACTGGGACCCAACCGTTATGCTTGCGAATGTCATTTTTTATCTTGACAAGACCTTTTGCATCTGGTTTGAGACCCACAAGCACGAAATCACAAGCTGGGAAATGTTTAAACAACAGCCACGCGACCTCTTTGGCAACCCATTTGGTCAACAGCTTGATGCCCAAAAGAAATTGGCCGTACGTACACAAACGTCCACTGAGCCCTACTTCATTTATATTCAAGACGTCATAGCGTTGTGTCAAAGGGCCATTCCCAACTTGACTAAGGGCGACAAGATTTCCCACGTTTTAAAAGGAGTCACCGACGATGCGTTCAGCCTTCTTGTATTTACGAACGTAGCGACCATTGACGGCCTGATTAAAGAGTGCCACTGTCTTGAGCAGGCGAAGAGCCGACGCATTTTACACTAGTTTCAGCGCTTACCCAACACCGCTCTAACGTCGTTTAGCGAAGCCACTCCTTGTCATCCGTCTACAACCGAAGAAGTGACGCGCATTGTCTGACGTGAATTCGTGGCCGCTTACCCGGCTTCCAACAAACCGACGTTGCCCGACGCCTCAACGCCAGCTGTGTCCTTGATCCAGGCTGTTTTCCGCCAGGAATTCGCTAACCTGGGTATCCTGTACACTGCAGCCACCCTGGATAACACTGATCCCTCGATAGCTTTTGTGGATATGAGACGTCACCGTCCGTACTCTATTCAATCCAGAAACCTGTCTGAATGTCGAACTGCTGATGATAAGCCAATCTGCTTCCGCTGTGGTTGCGTGGGACACATCCCTCGTTACTGCCGCAGCCAGTGGCCATCTATGCCTTCTGGCTCGTACCCCGCTTACGGAAACTCAACTCATTCTGTCCACCAAGCCACTGTTATCCGACCCACATTGAGTCGACAGCATTTACTGCCCCTGAGGATTACGGCCACCCTGTCCCGTCGTCACCGCCGCCTCAAAGCCGCCCTTCTCGTTCAAATACGCGCCGCCGCTCTACCTCGCGTTCGTTTAACCGCCGCATGTCCCCGGAAAACTAGGCTGCGCAGCTTCTGGTGGTGAATCTGCCCTGTCGACCTTACTCAAAAATCCTCTGTTGCCCTTACGGTTGAACCGGAACATCCGTGAAGTATATGTTGATGGCACACCTGTTGAAGCTTTGATTGATACGGGTGCTCACGTTTTTATTATGAGTTTGCATTTTCGTCATCGCAAGAAGAAGGTCCTCACACCCCCCTTGACCAGTGTCGTTCAAGTTGCAGATGGCTCAACAGTCCCTGTTATCGGTATGTGCACAGCTAAACTTACCGTATCTGGTCATCAAGTGATGGTCCTTTTTACTGTGCTTGCAACATGTCCCCAAAACCTCATACTGGGCCTCAATTTTCTTGCCGCCTATACTGCTCTGATTGATTGCTCCGCTAGTGTGCTCCGCCTTGAACTGCCACAAATCAGTGACGCCCCGTACTAACCTACATGCCGATTATAATGCAGCGACTTTGTTCACCTGCCCTCCAAAACTGTGGCCTACATCAATTTCTGTGCTCACCAGCTGTGATGATTAGTGGAGTTTATTGGCGCAAGGGCCAGATGTGGCCAAAGAGCGCCAGAGCAATGATAATGAATTGTGCAATGTTCAGTGTCGATAAAACAGATGTGACGTGGCTGTAAATGGGCCTAAAAACAGTCACTGTTGGTGCGTAATATATATATATATATATATATATATATATATATATATATATATATATATATATATAGTAAAATTATGGCAGTGACAAGTGATGTGTACTATGGAGACATAAAATGGTTTAAAAGTGATATGTATGTGAAATAAAAACTTGGCATGGAGCACCAGTGCCTCGACAGAGCCCTTAAAACAAGAGCATGGAGGCCTGGGCTCAGTGAAAGCTGCTGTCACAGCAGCATCCTCTGAACAGAGAATGCGCTATGAACCTGTTGGGCTAAAAACATTCAATGTTGGGCTAAAAACATTCAATACTACATCCTTTAAAAAGCTTAAAACTGATTTTGCATCAAAAAGCGGTTCTTCACCGAGAAACATAATCGGATGTAAAGGAAGAATATAGCGGTATGCTAAAGCAAAATATTTCTTTCTCTCACTTTCAGCTTCCGGACACTCCAGGAGGACGTGGAGGACGGTTAGCCTTTCACCACATCTACCACAACTAGGAGGTTCATCGCCAGTCAGCAGAAAGCTATAGGTACCATACGTGTGACCTATTCTGAGGCGACAGAATAGGACGTCAGTTCGCCGTGTTCTTGAAGCGGAGGGCCAGTAACCCTACCGCGGCTTCATCAAGTGAAGCTTATTACTTATTTCTGTATCCCACAAGCGTTTCCAGTGGTTTCGCAGTTTCTTACGTAGGAAGGGTTTTAGATTTGTTGCAGGAACAGTAGCGGTGGGCTTAATAGCGCGCTATATAATTCACGTGGCCATTTTGTCAGCTAACACATTGCCCTCGATGCTTCTATGGCCAGGAACCAAGCAAATAGTAACATGCTGGTTGAACATATACGCTGTACACAGAACGGAATACAGCTCAATGATTGCCGGATTTCTGAATCTGAAAAGGGATCTTAATGCATTTACGACGCTTAACGATTCTGTGAATATAATTGATTTTTGTATATTTGATTTCCGTATATGCTTCACAGCCGACAATAGTGCATGACCCTCAGCCGTAAATATACTTGTTTCCGGGTGCAGCACACCGGATTCCGAGAAGGATGGTCCGACGGCTGCATAAGCCACCCCTGCATGCGACTTAGAAGCGCCAGTATAAAACTCTACGCATGAGTAGTTCGACTGAAGTTGTCGGAAATGCGTTTTAATATGTGCTTCTGGTGCATGTTTAGTGATCTCGGCAAAGGAAGTGTCACAATGTATGAGCTGCCACTGCCACGGCGGTAAATGTTTTGTTGTGGGCATAGGACAAAGTTATAGCAGAGGAACACCCAATTCCTCACTTAAGCTTCTCACACGCAAAGAGAACGACTTTCTTGCTGCGGGTCGATTATGGTAGAGGGTGGCAGCGGTCATATCGTTTATAGCTGAATAAGAAGGATGCTTTATGTCTGCGCGTACCTTTATGAAATGAGTGAAACTGCTATAGGATCGCTGTAGGTTAAGTGACCACTGATTCGACTCTACATAGAGACTCTGGATCGTACTTGTCCTGAAAGCACCGGTTGCCAGTCGGATACGCAGATGGTGAACGGGGTCTAGAATTTTCAAAGCAATTGGCGTTGCGGAATGTTAAATTATAGAAGCATAATCAAGGCGCGACCCGACAAGGCTTTTGTATACCTTCAAGAGGCACTTTCGATCACTACCACATGTTGTACGTGACAGGAGTTTTAGAACGTTCATCGCTTTCAAACATTTCATTTTGACATATTTATTATGGGGAATAAACGTCAGCTCTGAATATAAAGTGGTTTCCAGGAATTTATGCCCGCTGCTCACAGAGAGTTGGTCTCCCCTGATCGCAACATTTGGTAGTGGCATCACCCCTCGTTTGTCGGAGAAAAGTATGCAAGTACTTTTCTTCGTGTTTATCCTAAAACCATTTTTATCCGCCCACTTAGAGAAATTATTCATTCCAAGCTGCACTTGTCGTTCGCAGATAGACATATTGCATGATTTGAAACTCATCTGCACATCATCAACATACACGGAATAAAACATCGCGCTTGGAATGACTGACTGCAGGGAGTTCATTTTTACAAGAAAGAGTGTGCAACTAAGCATGCCACCTTGCGGAACACCAGTCTCTTGGGTAAAAGTTCTAGAGAGAGCATTTCCCACTTTTACGAGAAATGTTCGGTTAGACAGATAAGTTTTAGTTGTGTTTACCATGTTCCCACGGTTGCCCATGGTGACAAGATCGCGGAGAATCCCGAATCGCCATGTGGTGTCATACGTCTTCTCTAAGTCCAGGAATACCGAAAGTACAAACTGCCTATGAATAAATGCATCTCTGATGTATGTCTGTATGCGAACAAGGTGGTCTGTTGTCGACCTCCCCTCTCTGAAACCACACTGAAGGGGCTCTAGTATGCTGTTACTTTCTGAAAAGTGGATTAGGCGCTGGTTTATCATTTTCTCATATAGTTTGCAGTAGACAGCTTGTTAACGCTATTGGCCTGTAGCTGGCGGCTAAGGACGAATCTTAGCCTTGTTTAGGTACTGGGATGACTATAGCTTCTTTCCATGACAATGGAATATACCCAGCTACCCACATGATATTGAAGAGAGTTAGGAGTGTTTTTAGTGCTTCGTGGTCAAAATACTTGACCATTTCGTATCTTATACGATCGACACCTGGCGCCAAGAGATGCCTTAAGTTCAGCTAATGTGAATGGGCAGTTGTAAGCCTCACTGGCTGGACGTTTACAAATAAGGGGCTGCCGCTCTTCGCGTTCTTTTAATCTTAAGAACGTTTCTGTATAGTTTGACGCACTCAAGACGTATTCAAAGTGTTCGCCTAGGCAGTCCGCCTGCTCCTCTAGGTTCTCACTTCGTCTATTTACCAAGGGTAGGAGGTGCGACTCCCGAACCATTAACTTGTTTACCCTATTCCAAACCTTTGTTTTGTTGGTGTAAGAATTGATACCAGAGATGTACCTATTCCAACTTTCTTTGTTTGCAAGAGGAAGCGTTCTTCTAGCTTGTGACTTCACCTGTTTGAAATAGACGAGGTTTTCAGAAGTTGAGTAATTTCCGAGTAATCTCCAAGCTTTATTTTGACTATTTCGCGCTTTCCGACAATCGTCAATCCACCATGGGATGCGACGCTTATTAGTCATTCCGTTAGTTTGCCTAATACAGTTCAGTGCAATGTCAATAATGAAATCTTTGAGGTATGCCACAGCATCGTCTATATTAAAATCAGCAATGTCCTCTCTATCTAAAAATGTGTTTTCTCGCAACAGTTTCCAGTTGGCTGACTTGGTGTTCCAACGAGGAAAGTCAGGCGAGCATGTATTTTCTTTAGTTAGCTTCAACATTATCGAAAAGTGGTCACTTCCAAAGGGGTTCTTGAGATTAGACCACTCCAGATAAGGAATTAGTGTACTCGAGACAATACTCCAGTCTATAGAAGAGTATGTGTTGTACGTAGTGCTATAATATGTTGATTCTTTTTTGTTCAGTAAACATGCACCTGACGAAAACAGAAAGTGTTTTATTAGGCGTCCTCGTGCATCCAAACGGGAGTCGCCCCATAGAGGATTATGTGCATTTAGATCACCAATGACTATATATGACGGAGAAAGTTCATCAATGAAGCTTTGAAATTCTGTCTTTGAAAGTTGATAGCACGGAGGAATGTAAATAGAAGTAACTGTTAGTAGCTTCCCGAACTGCACTGCTCGGACAGCAACTGCCTCAAGAGAAGTTCGGAGGTTTAATTGCTTACAGGCAACACCTTTATCAACTATTATAGCGACACCGCCCGACGAAGCGGCAGCGTTGCGACGGTCTTTGCGGAAGATGGCATAATGCTTTAGAAAGTTTGTTTGTGTGGACTTGAGATGTGTTTCCTGAACACCCAGCACCTTTGGAGTATGTTTATTAAGGAGTTCTCTAATATCATCGAGGTTATGGAGAAGTCCTCTCACATTCCACTGTAAAATCTGCGTGTCCATTTTAGATGTGTTTTGCGCTGTGTGCTCAAGGATGAAAAATTAGCTCACGGACCCTTTCCAGGGGCTGTCACAAGAGATTTTTCTTTTTTGGATCGGTCGATAGAGTCGCACCGATCCTTAGGCGCTTGCTGCGCCCTCACGCTCGGAGTTGTGTCCATTGCCTCTAGCGAGGCACTGGACAAGCGCTCTTGCGAGCGCTGCAGTTGTTTTGAGGGCCTCGCCTCTAAAGACAAGGCCTTCGCAGCCCCCAGCCCGGAGGTTGGTGGGTCCTTCTTTGATGGCGGAGCAGCACTGGCTGCAACCGCCGAGGGGGCGGATGGCGTCACCGCCGGCTCACTACGAGTGTGCCAGACAGCCGCCGGAGGTCTTTGTGGTGCTGCCCCCTGACGCGCCACTTCGGCAAAGCTGGTTTCTGGTAAGTAGGACACCTGCTGTGATGATTGAAGAAAACGACAACGACGGAAGTGCGGGGCAAGGCGCGTGTAATGTGCGCGTGAGTGTCAGCGAATCAGCTGATGACCTGTGGTGGCCCATAGAGGTGGCGTGCCACGATTTGGCCACGGGTGACCATGACGTTGCAGTAGGCTTTGTGACGAGCTGCAGCAGTGGCAGACGGGAGACAGCGGGCCGAAGCGTCGGACGCTGGCGATCCTGGTTCCGGCCAGGGAACACGGCCGTCCACGCTGCTGCCGTCCAACCACCAGCTGGGGCGGCATTACCGGCCAGAGTACTGCATGTCGGGGCACGGCCTGGCCTGCTGTTCTCTTCCTTGCCGAGGGCATCGCGGATCTCGGCGAGGCGTCTCCACGGTCAGCCATTCGACACAGCGATGAACGTGGCCTGGCTCGGGCATCGCGTCTCGGCTCACGCTCTTCGCTGGACGGGCTGGCCGAGCGCCGCATGGAGCATCGCGTCTCCGATGCGGGTTGATTGCTCCGTGGCCGCACCCATGCCATCAAGCGGCGGTGTCACCAGAGCGTCGCACATCGGCAAGGGACGAGCGAGACGTTCTGCCGGGCGAGACGCGGGAGTGCGCACAGAGGAGCACGGAACCGGGCGAGGTCCAGGCTGGCCGAGGATCCAGGTGCCAGGAAGTTAATGGCTGAATTTAGGATCGCCGAGCGGTGCCGAGTGATGCGCCAGACTCGGACGTGGGCCACGAGCTCATGAGCTGCAGTGTGCACCCGAGGGTACCTGGCGGTGCCCTGGCCAAGAAGAAGGAACGCGCGGAAAAGAGAGCTCGACGGTTGAAGCCACGAAGGCAGAGGAAGCGGTGCGCCGCTTGAGAGGACGAGTTCCTGGCAGCGTTCCTGAGCCGGACGTGAGACCCATACGTGTCGGGCAGGTCGAGCTCCGGTGTGTCTGTTCAAGGTCCAAGGCCGTGACCTGCCGAACGGCTCCTGACTGGGTGCAGTGGCCGGGAGCAGGTTCGTGGGCGAGGCCTACCGGGTGTGGTCCTCGTGAGCCGTGGCCTGATCCTGGACCTCCGGAGTTGCGACCCTGACTGCTGGGTTGGCCGCGACGTCCGACTCAACGGCGCGGCACACGGTAGCGTATCCGTGCGCTGTCAGCCGTTCCACCCATGCCATGAAATAAAAAGTTCATGTTATTCCTTTCTCGTCCGCTATAGACAAACTTAGTGACGAACGTTCCTTAGCCACCACACCTGCCTTCGTGCCTCCCTAAAGGAAATGTTTTGCTTTATTTTAATTGTGACAATTTCCTTTTCTTTTCTCCAGCTTGGGCATGACCGCGAGTACGCGGCATGCTACCCATTACAGTTCGCACAGTGAAGACATTTTTCACAAGCATCTGATGTGTGTTGTTCAGCACTGCATTTCGCGCAAGTTAGGCGGCTTCGGCAGTTCTGTGAACTGTGGCCGAACCGCTGGCGTTTGAAACATCGGAGAGGGTTTGGTATATATGGCCTCACTTGAAACCTGATATACGCAGCCTCAACGGAGTCGGGTAGTACACTTGAATTGAAGTTTAGTGTCAGGTGCTTAGTCTGGATTTCTGTGCCATCACGCCTCATCCTAATTCGTTTCACGTTGATAACATTCTGTTCACTAAAACCCTCCAGGAGTTGATGATGTTTGATGTTTTATGGCGCAAGGGCCGATTCACGGCCAAAGAGCGCCAGTTCATCTTACTAAAAATATGGACAATGATTGTGATAAGCGGCTGTATAAGGGCCATAAAATTCCTCGCAGTAAGGCGGGTAAAAACATACAAGTAATAAAATCATGATCATGCCGTGAAAGGTGTGTGTGATGTGAACAGATGACAAAAGTTGGTGATAATAAAAGACGATGGTGGATATGTATGGCAATAGCACAAGTGCCTCACTCGTTCAAACCCTTGCGTCCAAGGGCCGTGAGGCATGTGCTTTCTTGTGTAGCCACCGCAGCAAAAACCTCTCTGGAGAGGTCATGCTACGGTATGCCCGGGTATATGACATGAAAGCTGTGAATTTCTTTTAAAAACGCTAACAATGAATTATGACTAAAAAGTGGTTCCCTACCGACAAACATTGCAGGGTGTAAAGGTATATGTTGTCGATAGAGTATTGGAAAATGTTGTTTTCTAAGAGTTTCTAAGTGTTTACACTGAATTAACATGTGAAGGACGGTTAAGTATTCACCACATCTGTCACACAATGGTGGATTGCCACCAGACAAAAGGTGTGTGTGTGTCGTGTATGTGTGTCCTATCCTGAGTCTCGTTAGTATTACTTCTGTATGACGCGATTTCGATACGGGCAGCCAATGACCAAGGTGTGGCTTAATAACGTGTAGTTTGTTTTGTGTGTGTGTATCCCACTTACTCTGCCAGTAGTCCCTGAGGTTTCGTTTGAGAGACGGCTTAAGATCAAGGACCGGCATTGATATGGATGTAATGGCGGTGCTCTCATGGACGGATGCAGCGAGCTGATCCACCCTCACGTTGCCTTGGATCTCACGGTGCCCTGGCACCCAGCGCACTACAACATGTTGTTTGAGTGTGTAGAGTGTGCACAAAATGGAGTAAAGGGAGACAAGGACCGGGTTTTTTGTTTTTTAAGACTGTGCAGAGCCGTTACCACACTGAGGGAGTCTGTATAAATTACTGCTTTTTGTATTTGTAATTGTTTAATGTGTTTAGCTGCCACAAGTATCGCGTAAGCTTCCGCTGTGAAGATACTTGTGCGTGGATGTAGAGGGCCAGCATCCGAAAAGGATGGGCCGACAACAGCGTAGGACACAGAGGAGTTAGTCTTGGAGGCATCTGTGAAGAACTCAGGACGTGTGTATTTGTGTTGAAGTTCCAAAAAGTATGTTCGGATGTGGGCAAGAGGTGCATGTTTTGTAACTTCTAGGAAAGACATATCGCAGTCTATAGTCTGCCACTGCCACGGTGGCGGGTATGCTACAGGAGCCATTAAATTGTGTTCAAGTGATACTGCAGTTTCTTCAGCTAGACACTTCAGGCGAACTGAGAAGGGCTGCCTCACCGAAGGCCTGTTTTGAAACAGAGCTGAGCTCGACAAATCGTTATTTGTAGAGTATGAGGGGTGCTCCTTGTCTGCTTTCACCTTAAGGAAATAAACAAAGGACATGTAAGTTCTTTGCAGATGAAGCGACCACTCATTTGACTCAACGTAAAGGCTTTCTACGGGGCTGGTGCGAAAGGCACCCGTAGAAAGGCGGATGCCCAAATGGTGCACGGGGTCCAGCATCTTCAAGGCAGTTTGAGTAGCAGACTGATAGACAACGGCTCCATAATCTAAGCGGGTGCGAATGAGGCTTCTATAGAGTTTCATGAGACATTGCCTGTCACTACCCCACGTAGTATGTGACAGCACTTTTAAAACATTCATGGCTTTTAAACATTTTGTTTTTAGATACTTGATGTGCGGTACGAAGGTCAACTTGTTGTCCAAGATTAATCCTAAGAATTTATGCTCCGCATTGACAGACAGACGTTGACCGTTCAACTCAATGTCGGGTTCTGAGTGCATGCCTCTCTTTCGGGAGAACAAGACACATGTGCTCTTTTGTGGGTTCAGTCGGAATCCGTTTTCCTCTGCCCATTTGGAGACCTTGTTTAAACCTAACTGAACCTGTCGCTCACACATTACCAGATTGCAAGATCTAAAGCCAAGCTGGACGTCGTCGACATATGTACAATAAAACATATTGCGAGGGATGGACAAGTGCAAGGAATTGATCTTGATGAGAAAAAGTGTGCAGCTAAGTACACCACCTTGTGGCACGCCTGTTTCCTGAACGAAGGTTTGGGAAAGAACCGTGCCTACTCGGACACGGAATGTCCGGTTTGACAGGTAACTTTTGATTATGTGAAACATTCTTCCGCGCACGCCAAGGTGGGACAGGTCTCTTAGAATTCCGAAACGCCATGTTGTATCATAAGCCTTTTCTATATCGAGGAATACAGAGAGAAAATATTGTTTATGGACGAAAGCGTCTCTGATCTGTGCCTCGATGCGAACAAGGTGGTCTGTCGTGGATCTACTCTCTCGAAACCCGCACTGAAATGGGTCGAGCAAATTGTTTGTTTCAAGAAAGTGTACAAGTCGGCCGTTTATCATTTTTTCGAAGACTTTGCACAAGCAGCTTGTAAGTGCAATCGGCCTGTAACTCGAAGCTAAAGATGGGTCCTTGCCTTCTTTCAAAATGGGAATAACAATCGCCTCTTTCCAGGAGGTAGGAATAGTGCCAGAAGACCAAATAGCATTGTACAAACAAAGTAAGGTTTTTCGGGTTTCATTTGGTAGGTTTTTTAACATTTCATACATCACACGGTCTGAACCTGGGGCGGAAGTACTGCAAGAGTTTAGAGATGTTTGGAGCTCAGCTAGACTGAAAGCTTGGTTATATGCCTCGTATCTAGTGGATTTGTGTTCGAGTTTCTGCTTTTCTATTCTTGTTCTGTATTTTTGGAAAGTGTCAGTATAGTGGCACGAGCTGGATACCTGTTCGAAGTGTGCACCGAAGAAGTTTGCCTGATCTTCCAAGGTATCACCCAGAGTGTTTACGAGGGGAAGTGTGTGTACTTGTTTTCCTGCTATCCTACCGACCATGTTCCAGACTTTAGCCTCCTGTGTGTATGAATTAACCCCTGATAAAAACTTCTGCCAGCTTTTTCTTCTGGCCTGCCGACGCGTTCTCCTGCCTTGAGACTTTATTTTCTTGAAGGTTTCAAGATTTTCGGCTGTCGGTGAGTTCCGAAGCAGCCTCCAAGCTCTATTTTGCTGTTTGCGCGCGTTTCGGCATTCAGAGTTCCACCATGGCACACGTCGTTTTCCAGGTTGTCCATTTGTTTGTGGGATGCATTTTGTTGCAGCATCAATCAAAAACGCTGTGAAGTAGTTCATAGCAACATCAATGTTCAAAGTACAGATGTCATTCCAACCTAGACTAGCGATAGTATAAAACTGTTCCCAGTCGGCTCTGTTTATTAGCCACTTCGGAACACGTGGTGGGCACTCGGTTACTGTAGTTGTGCTCAAAACTACGGGGAAGTGGTCACTTCCGTACAGATTACTGACGACATTCCACTGGAGTAGAGAGACAAGAGATGGAGATGCTATGCTTAGGTCTATGGAGGAGTAGGTGTTATTAGCGAGATTATAATAGGTTGGTTCTTTTCGATTCAGGAGACACGCGCTCGACGAGAGAAGGAACTGTTCGATCAGTCGACCTCGCGCGTCATACCGAGAGTCACCCCATAGCCTACTATGCGCATTAAAGTCTCCAAGGAGAACATAAGGCTCCGGAAGTTCATCAATTAGAGAGTGTAAATCACTTTTCTGCAGATGATAGCTAGGAGGAATGTAAATAGTGCAGATTGTGATCAGTTTATCAAAAAGAACCGCTCGAACAGCCACTGCCTCAAGGGATGTTTGGAGTTGTATGTGTGTGCATGTAATTCCTTGATTCACTATGATGGCAACACCTCCGGATGATGTCAAGGCATCATCACGGTCCTTTCGAAAAATAACGTATTTGCGAAGAAAATTTGTCTGTTTTGAATTAAGGTGTGTTTCTTGTACACACAGCACTTTTGGTGAGTGTTCGTGTAGGAGTTCTTGGATGTCGTCAAGGTTTCTGAGAAGGCCGCTGACGTTCCATTGTATAATTTGAGTGTTCATGGTGAATGTAAAATAATGCTGTGTGTACGAAAAGCGAGTGGCTGTTTAGACGGGGAGTTTGAGTTCACTTAACCGGGCCGTCACCAGGCCCTGTTATTTGCTTTTTTGTTTTCTTGGCGCGCTCCAAGGAGCCACGCCGCTCTTTCGGCACCAAGGGTGCCGACGTATCCATTGCCTCCTCGGAGGCACTGGATGCCCGCACGTGCGGGCTGTTAGTTTGGATTTTGGGCCTCGCCTGGTGAGGGGAGGCCTTGAGACCCGAAGACTCTGGAGTCTCCGGTCTCTGTTTGGGAGTAGACGGTGTAGCCTGGGCTACAGCCGCCTTGGGGGCAGGTGCCACAGCCGACGGTTCGCTCTGCGCAGGCCGAAGGGGTGGCGAGGGCTGGTGCGGCGTTGCCCCCTGACGCGCCGCATCAGGATATGTTGCGCCGTAAAATGGTGACACTCTTCGTCTTGCTTCTTTGAATGTGATGTTTTCTTTGACTTTAAGAGTGATTATTTCTTTTTCTTTCTTCCAGTTAGGACACGAACGCGAATACGCGGCGTGTTCTCCGTCACAATTCACGCAGTGAGGCGTAGTAACACAGTTATCAGATGGGTGGCCGTGGCTACCACATCTTGCACAAGTTTCCTGACCCCGGCAGTTCTTCGAGCCATGACCAAATCGTTGACATTTATAACACCGTCTTGGATTGGGAATGTAGGGACGGACAGAGAGTTTGATGTATCCTGTGTCTATAGATGAAGGCAGTGTGCTAGATGCGAAGGTGAGTATTAAATGTTTAGTAGGTATTTCTTTGTTGTCTCGTCTGATGACGATTCGTTTCACATCTGTGACATTTTGCTCTTTCCACCCTTCAAGCAGTTCCTGTTCAGACATTTCAAGAAGGTCTGCTTCTGAAACAACTCCGCGTGAGGTGTTCATTGATCTATGGGGTGAAATAGATACTGGCATATTACCGAATGCTATGAGGCTGCCAAGTTTTTCATAGTGGTGTTTTTCAGGTAGCTCAAGGAGAAGGTCTCCGCTAGCCATCTTTGTAACCTTGTATCCTTGGCCAAAGACCTCTGTCAGAGATTTAGCAACAAGAAATGGAGATATTGTTCTGGCTTGTTTTGTTGGGTTTTCGCTGTGCACAACATGGAATTTGGGAAAGCATTGTCTGGGTTTGCTGAAAAATGATATGTCATCGGTGCGTCCCCTCTTAGGCGGGAGACGATCTAGGAGACGGGGAAATGCAGGTGTTCCCATAGTAGTGTACTTTTTGTTCGGCAGCAATGGCGACCACCCACCATGGAGTCCAACCAGGGTACGCTGAAGCACTTAATAGCATAAGGCTGCAGACGCCAGCCGTACATTGCCACTATAACCAAATATAACTACTCAAGGTTGAGTAATTAAACAAGGTTAACCCTTGCCACCAGGAAAATTGGAAGTAAACAGAAGAGAGAAGTAGACTGGACAGACTAAAAAAAGAGAGACAAAGACGAAGTTGTAGGGGAGAGAGATAGGAAAAGGTGACTGCCGATTTCCCCTGGGTGGGTCAGCCCAGGGGTGCCGTCTACGTGAAGCTGGGGCCAAAGGGATGTGTTGCCTCTGCCGGGGGGCCTTAAAGGTCCAATCACCCAGCGTCGGCTCAACTCCCAGGATCCTCTTTTCCCCGGACACGGCAAAGCCACGCACGGCTAGGCGTGGGAGGGAGCCGAAACTCCCCCGTTAGCTCGGGTCCGTGGTGTCGCTACACACCAAACGCCTACTTGCGCAGGCGCCCCTGCGGGAGACCCTCCAGGAGTTCAGCCTCCGTATGCCCTAACAGGTCATCATCTGAAACAACGTCACGGGTGGTGTTAATGGTTCGGTGTGGGGTTACTATTAATTTGGTATCTCCAAATTTCACTAGATTAGACAATTTTTCATACTGTTTCTTGTCGTGGAGCTCCATCAGGAGGACACCACTTGCCATTTTCGATGCTTTATATACTGGGCCAGAGATTTCTGTCAAAGACTTCGAAACAAGAAAAGGTGAAATCGTTCTCACTGGTTTGCCGGGTGTGTCAGCGTGGATAACGGGGAATCAGGGAAAGGATACTTTCTGGTGACCAAAAAACTGGAAGACTTCATCGGTGTGACCTCTTTTTTGAGGGCGATCAGGGAGTGGGGGAAGGAACTAGCCATAAGAAAAGGTTTATTTTCGGCAGCGGCGCCAGCCACCCACCATGGAGTCCTACAAGGGGACGCTGCAGGGTCTGTGAGCACTGGCCCTGCAGACGCCAGCTGTACACCACCACTATAACCGAATATAGTGTATTCAAGGTAGGATAGCCACACAGGGTTAATCCTTGCCGCCAGAAAATACGGAAGTCAACAGAAGAGAGTAGAGGTTAGGAAAGATTTAAAGTAAGAGAAAAGACGAAGATGTGAGGAGGAGACAGGAAAAGGCGACTGCCGATTCCCCTCGGGCGGGTCAATCCGGGGGTGCCGTATACCTGAACCCAGGGCAAAAGTGGTGTGTTGCGTCTGCCGGGGGGCCTTAAAGGTCCAATCACCCAGCATCAGCTCAACCCCCAGGATCCCCTTTTCCCCGGACACAGCAAAACCACGCACGGCTAGGCGTGGGAGGGAGTAGAAACTCCCCCGTTAGCTCGGGTGCCTGGTGTGCTCACCAGCTGTGCCCAACGGTGACTAATAACGCTACGCCTCTCGCCGACGTACTCCTTGTGCACAATGTTGCAGTGCGCTACACGGTGCTCAGCATCACAGATAACAGAAGTTGTCTACCACTTGTAAATTTCGGCTTTATGAATCATGTGCTTTCACAAGGCATTTCTGTGGCCCACCTGTGTGCGTTGCTCGATTCACAAACCGAAGTACTTGCCTTAGACATCCTTGTTTCAGCGCAGCGCACACCACTCGCAACACATTCGGGCAGCCGTCAAATTGTAGACATGGTCGCCACTGATCTTTCGCCTCCGCAAGTGTAAGCCCTACAGCATCTTCTCGAGGCCTACCAGGATATTTTCGATTTCGGCGGTCGACCTCTAGGGCAGACATCCTTTGTCCATCATCGCATACACACAGGTGATTCCACCCCTGTTCACCGCCGTCCCTACAGAATGTCTGTGTTTGAGCTGAGAATCATTCAGAAGGAGGTGAACAAGCTGCTAGCGAAAGACATTATTAAACAATCCTTCAGTCTCTGGGAATCCCCGGCGGTATTAGTTAAAAAGAAGGAGGAATTCAGGCAAATTTGTGTGGACTATCGCCACCTTACCAACATCACCAAGAAAGACGCGTACCGTCTGCCCTGAATTGATGACGCCCTTGATTACCTCCATGATGCCGCCTATTTTTCTTCCATCGACCTTCGTTCTGGTTATTGGCAGATTGCTGTGGACCCCATGGACCGGGAAAAGACGAATTTTGTAACACCAGATGGCCTCTACCGATTCAAAGTTATTCTTTTCAGTTTATGTAATGCCCCCGCCACTTTTGAACGAATGATGGACTCCCTCCTTCATGTATTCAATTGGTCTACGTGCATTTGTTATCTGGAGGACATGATTATGTTTGCTTCTACTTTTTAAGCGCACCTTGAGAGACTGTCCCAAATTCTTGATGTATTCCGTCTCGCCGGGCTTCAGCTGAATTCATCCAAGTGCCGGTTTGCTCGCCGCCGCTTTACAATACTTGGACATATGTTGACGCTCATGGCGTACAGCCTGACGCAGAAAACGTTCGAGCTGTGATGGACATTATGGTGCCAAAAACCGCCAAATATGCCCAAAGCTTTGTGGGGCTCTGCTCCTATTTTTCACGATTCATCAAGAACTTCGCGGAAATCGCTCGGCGCATAACAGATTTACTCAAACCAGATGAGACGTTTACCTCGGGTCCCTCGCAAGCAGCAGCATTCTCCGACATGACCACTTTGCTCACTTTCTCTCCTGTTCTGGCTCATTTCAGCCCTACAGCACCGACCGAAGTCCGCACCGATGCCAGAGGTTACGGAATAGGCACAGTGTTGGCTCAGCGACAAATTGAGCAGCACCGCGTGATAGCTATGCCAGCAGGCTGCTGTCCCCCTTGGAGCGTAATTATTCCATAACATAGCGCGAATACCTAGGGCTGGTGTGTGCAGTCGCGAAATTCCGCCCTTTTTTATACGGTCGACCATTTATAGCTCTCACTGACCATCACGCTTTTTGATGGCACGCCTCCCTCAAAGATTCCACAGGTCATCTCGCCCGCTGGGCACTCCGCCTTCAAGACTATTCTTACACCGTAGTGTATAAGTCGGGAAAACTGCGCGAAGATGTCGTGTCTGTCACGCTAGCTTGTGGCTGACTGCAACCCTACGAGAACTCATTCTGTGGGTTTCGTCCTTTCCATCTCCCACCTGCTTCATTTCGGGCAAGAAGAGCGTCGCGATCCGGATATCAGTCGCGTAATACAACAGCTCGAATCTTCACCGTAAGACGCTTCTGTTCGGATATTTACCTTAAAGGATCACAACTTATATCACCGCAATTTATCGCCCAATGGTCCCGACCTACTTCTGGTGATACTAAAGCACTGCGCTCCACAGTCCTACGCGAGCTCCATGACGCGCCAACCGCGGGTCTCCTTGGTGTATCTCGCACTTATGATCGTGTGCGTCACCGCTTCTACTGGCCTGGCCTTTCACGCTCTGTACGTCGTTATGTCAACTCTTGCGAAATTTGTCACCGTCGAAAAAAGCCGGCGGGACTCTCTTCCGGGTATCATCAGTGCATTGACATCCTATCGGAGCCATTCTTCCGTGTTCGTTCGGACCTTCTTCGTCCCTTCGCAACATCCGTCTCCGGTAACAAGTGGGTCGCAGTTGCTACAGATTACGCGACACGCTATGCAGTTACAAAAGTCATGCTTACAAGCTGCGCTACTGACATCGCTAATTTTCTGCTGCGCGATCTCATTTTAGTGCATGGAGCCCCTCGTCAAATGCTGACAGACCGAGGTCGTACGCTCCTTTCGAAAGTGGTTGACGATATCCTGCGTTCGGGCTCTACCCAACATGAGCTCACGACATTGTATCATCCCCAGACAAACGGGCTTACAGAACCTTTAAACCACACCCTTGCAGAGATGCTATCGAAAAACGTCTCGGCCGACCATCGTGATTGGGACCTTGCACTACCCTACGGGACATTCGCATACAATTCCTCCCGGCATGACACTGCTGGGTACTCGCCATTTTACCTTCTGTTTGGGCGCGAACCAACATTGCCGCTGGATACCTTCCTGACAGCCGCTGTGCAGTCTACTCCTGAATATGCACGCGACGCTATCAGCCGAGCTGACCGTTCTCGTCAGCTTGACCGCAGCAGAATAACGGCGTCCCAAGGATCGCAGAAGCATCGTTATTGCGAGCGGCGTTGTGACAAACACTTTACGACAGGTTCCCTCTTTCTTATTTGGTCCCCTACGCGACATACCTGCCTCTCAGAGAAGCTTCTTTCTCGTTTTACGGGCCCATGCCACGTGTTTAAACAAGTGACCGATAATACATATGAAATTGCCCCTGATAATTCATCAACCTTTTCTGCTCATCTTTCCTGGGACATCGTTCACGTATCAAGGCTCAAGCGTTACCTCACTGCTCATGCTGTGGCCCCGCAAGCTCACCGGGTCGGCGCTTTTGCCGTCGCGGGTTGCGTTACGTGATTTCGGATGACTGAAAACAGGGCATAGTAGGACATACCCAAGAAAGGTGCCTTAGGCTGAGAGTAAACAAGTGGACGTTGTCGGTGAGCTGCGTTGTGGCTGTGGACTGACTACTGTTATTTTCCACGCAACAATATATTCATCATATACAAGTGCCACCATCCAGCGAACATTGTAAAGAATAAACGAGAGGTGGTACCTACTACTACTACATACAACGCGGACGCACGGCCCTTGACATAGAGCTTCATCCTTAAAACGGCGAGTTAACAGCATCATTAACGTCAGTCATTGCTGTCAGACGGTTCTAATACACTGTCAATCTCGTACATGTTAGCTCACGTTCGGCGCATTTCCCTCTGCTGCGAGCTAAACTCCGAGCATCTGCGGCCCGTCATTCACAGTTTGCATGCACCACGCCGGCAGGACCAGCATGCCTTGTACGACATCTGGTTCTAGGTTCCTACCAAACGTTACGTCTTATATAGACTGTGCGCTGGGTTGAGAGAGAGAGAGAGAGGAAAGGCAGGGAGGTTAACCAAGCTTGGTTCGGTTGGCTACCCTACAACCTGTGCGCTAGGTTGGATTTAGGTTTCGTTATTCAGGTTTCGTTATTAGGTTTCGCCTTCTTGATTATGAAAAATTCTTAAACTTGATGAGCGTTTCAGCCATCGGGCGCGTGAGAAGAGTGTTTCAGAAACACAGAGCCACCATTACACTAACACTGCTATCAAGCTGGAAGCGTTTCAAGGATATTTGCTTCATATCTACTATCTTAAAAAGTGTCATGACCAGAAGTGTCACCTTCTGCTCACTTATCGACTCATCCGGTGCCTCGTAATTGCATTTACAGAAACGTGGCCTATTGATTGCATTTCGGACAACATGCTGTGCTACGAGTTATTTTAGTATTTTTTTAGTTGTGACAGGATAGGCAGTAAGGGTGATCGTGGTGGTATAGGGATGGCACAATGACTGTTTGCTGCTCCATTTATTCTGCCACTTTCTTCGAGCGGTCGTTAAATTTCTTTAAGAGTAAGAGTAGTAATGCGGAAATAATTTGCGGTGTATTGTACCCCCCCATTTGTGTGACTGGTTTGCTCACAAATTTTATTGACAAGCTGCTGATGTGTGTACACATTTCTCGAAATTTCTTCTGATTATATTCAGTAATTTAGCTTTCCAAGTATCAATTGGGATACTCTATCTGTATCAGCAAGCGACAGGAGTGCACAT
Organism: Rhipicephalus annulatus; assembly: GCA_013436015.1. NCBI lineage: Eukaryota > Metazoa > Arthropoda > Arachnida > Ixodida > Ixodidae > Rhipicephalus > Rhipicephalus annulatus. The sequence continues at coordinate 22,008 of WOVY01010225.1, read as the reverse complement.
CCTTTTTCGCAGACTTGCCCTGATTTTCACTTAAGCCCAAATTACCACTGAGTCCACGTGATCCACATACACTACCACCAACATTCTTCATCTGATTTGAACAAGTAATCCTGAGGCTCTTTTTAAAACACTCATGATAGTGGTATTACCGACCATGATATTACTGGCTGTGTTATTATCTCTGTTCTTGGAATGAAAACTTCGTCTAAGATGATCAGGTGTTACAACAAGACAAACTTCGATGAGATGAATCTTGAATCAAATTCCTTCTCTGAACAGCTCATAGATGAATGTGCTTCTCGATCTATTGAACGGAACTGGAGGCTGTTCAAATCGACCCTCAATAACCTTGTTGCGAAAAACAAACCAACTATTTCAAATAAGTGCAGCAAAACTTGACGTGCGCTTGCCAAGGGCCTACAATAAGAAAAAGCGTTTGTATAGGCTGGTAGTTGCTAACAACCTACTAAATACATGGGAAGCCTACAAAGAAAGTGGTAGAAATTATCAACGAATGCTCAATTGTACATTGCGTCAGTTTTACAGCAGCGTCTTACCCACCATGTTTACTAACATCTCTAGTAAATTTTCGAGCGTAATAAACCTACATATTCACACCCTGAATAACCCTTAACAAATTTTAATGGTGACCAACTCGATGATCCTTATTCTGCTGAAATCTGTTTTTACTTGCGAAGTCTTCCTTTTTTCCCTAGTTCATCGTCCAGTCTATCTTTAATGTATGCCTCCAAATGACGTCTGTGCAGATTGTGGTAATTATTAACTAACCCAAAAGACTCACCTATATTATGTTTTGACGTGTCATATATCTTCGTCGTCTATTCGTGTCACAAGATACCGAATTTGGTATATGTGAAGCTAGCGAAACAGCCGCGAGTGCATTACGAGGGTGGTATGTAGTAATATTCTTACATAACATGCATATCATGATTATTATGTTTGCACGCACTAGTCGCATACCTTCGTCATCCAATTACGTCATGTATACCAAAATTTTTATATGTGATGCTAGCGAACCGGCCTCGCCATGCTGGTCTAGTGGCTAAGTTACTCGATTGTTGACTCGCAGGTCGCGGGATTGAATCCCAGCAGTGGCAGCTGCATTTTCGATGGAGGCGAAGTGCCGTAGGCCCGTTTGCTCAGAATTAGGTGGAAGTTAAAGAACCCTAGGTAGTCAAAATTTCCGGAGCTCTCCATTACGGCGTCTCTCATAATTATATGCTGGTTTTTGCATAGTAAATCCCACATATCAATTAAGCTAGTGAAACCAGCGCGAGTGCATTATGAGCATGGCATGTAGTCATGTTTTTACATTACACGCATATCATGATTTCCACAAGAGGGTCTGTAGGATAAATTTAAGACTTTCTCTCCTCTCACCTTCAATTCACTTCTGTAAATAGTTCGAACTCTTCAACGGGAAGGTCACATCCGGCGAACCACAAAGAAGGATTTTATACGATCTGGCCTGTCTCAAAGTTATCAATGATTTACCGAATGACATTTCTTCCCACATTAGACTATTTGCTGATAATATTGTTTTGTATTGTGCCATCAGAGGTGACGGGGACCACAGAACCCTGCAATCGGACATCGAATCCCTGAATTCATTGTGTTCATGATGGCAAATAAAGGTAAATCACTCCACGACTAAACTCTTCTCCTTCACACAAAATTCTAGCCGCCTCTCGACAATATATACACCTATACACACATTCGTAAACTCTGTAACGTCATACAAATATCTAGAACATCACCTCTAATCTGATCTCTCCTGGAACCATCACATCGATCACATTCTTGCAGCTGCTTACCACTCCCTCGGGATGTTAAACGTAATCTGCGTCATGCCCCTACGCATGTGCGAAAACTGGCGCATGTTACCCTTATCTGCCAGAAAATCGTTTAAGCTTCAGGCATTTGGCATCCGGATCAAGCGTATACTATTAATAAAATAAAATCCCTGCAGGACTTCTGCTGGTTTTATTTGTTCGGACTCTCGTTTCACAAGCGTTATTTTTTAAAAGCTCGTACTGGTCTCGTTAATCTTTTCCATCGTCTAAAACTTGCTCGGTTATGTGTTTTTTATAAAATATATAATCATTCACTGTTTCATTACAGTTCTTACAGTCACCCTTAGCACTCTTTCCTCGCCGCGATCACCCCCTGTGAAAGTCAGACGCATCCCATGCTGGACCTCACCATTTACCGATACGTTCATACTAAAACATGATTGAATAGAACGAGCTCTCCTAACTATCGCAACAAAACGGAACATTTCAAGATTTATTGAACTTTTAAAATAAATAAGGAACCTTAGCGTTTTGTCCTGTTCTCAATAACTCATTTCATTTTCTTTTTGGGGTCTATCATTATGTAATTATCTTAGATTTCGTTGCGTTTTTAGAGATTCCTATTTTTATATTTCCCACAGACGTTGGCTTGTGTGGCCCTTTTCTTCAAGCGTACGATATGTTTCTTGTTTGTAAACTTTTTTATTCTCTATGTGTATTCATCGCAATAAAGTTCAACCCTCACCCCTTTGTAGGTTTCTTGAAAAGCTAAAATAGTAAAATCAACCACCGGAGTTGGCATATAACTGACCAGTTCTTGTCTGGTGAGTAAACAATGTCCAATAGATATTTCAACTACCTGAGTATCTAGTGCGGCTGTAGAAATTCTAATCCAGTACGTCACTAAGTCAGAATTGGACAAGAGATGTTTAGAAGTTTCTCTTTAAGTCAGCAATAATATGGGTGCCACATGGGTGTTTTCCTGTATTCTGTCGGCAATGCTGGTTCATGTGAAGAAGTACCGCCCGGCGACGTCGCGTCAACAGTCGTCGCACAGGGACATCGGCATAGTTCTCTGCAAGACGAGGCAACAGAGGGACTCAAGGTGGAATTCCAGATGGAATCCCTCGGCTACTTCTTCATGGAGCACATTGGTCAACCACCAGATTACACGGCTACATTGCCTGTTCAGCCGGCCACGTTCTCTGGCGGTAACTGCCAGGCACCATACTACACTGATAGGCAAGCCGTGGTGATGAGTACGCTGCTGCAGCCATCGGAACAAATGCCACCACTCGATATGGTGTACCATTCATATGACCATTGATTGGGTAAGTGAATCATCTCGTGTCTGTGCTCGGGGAAAAAGCTGCCTTCACAGCCAGTGCCGTTCCTCCCAAAGAAAGTAAATTGCGTTCACTTTTTTTACGTAGAGACTTCGTGATTCTTCAAGATAAATGACATTCATGCCAATACGCTTTTAGGTCACTGATTATCGGTCGGATCGTAACATTGGTTACGAATTCTCACATCAGTGCAGAGCCAAACGTAATGTTTTCAGTAGTCAGATGAACATTTCATTCTTTATATATATCAGATTTGGGGGCACGTTAAGAAACCCCAGGTGGTCAAAATTTCCGGAGCCCTCCACTACGGCGTCTCTCATAATCATATGGTGGTTTTGGGACGTTAAACCCCACAAATCAATCATTCTTTATCAATATATATATATATATATATATATATATATATATATATGTGTGTGTGTGTGTGTGTGTGTGTGTGTGTGTGTGTGTGTGTCAGTATGTATGAATGCATAAACGTATTATTTACGTTAGCGAAGAAGACGTGCCGATTTGAGCGAAAACCAGCTATAACAAATATCTTGCCTTTGCAAGAACATGCGCACCATCGTTCTACGGGTTCATTACCGCTTTCGAAATGCGTAGCATTTTAGGGTCTCCACTTGCTGTCCAATAGTACGTCTCACGTCACGTAATCATGCTCCCGAAAAGTAATCAATAAAAACCTGAAGCGATGCTTCAAGCAATTTCCAAAGCAGCTAAAAATAAACAAACAAGGTGTAAATTATTATGACTGACCAAAATAATCATGTAGTAATCTCAAGAATTACTTTGAAATGTCTAAAAGCACTTCCAAAACGTGCAGCTGACCTCAGCACTGCGTGCTGAGGTCAGCTGCACGTTTGCTGAGGTCAGCTGCACTGGTCAGCTGCACTGGTCAGCTGCACTGCGTGCTGAGGTCAGCTGCCATCCCGGACAGCCGCACTGCACGTGACGGGGCACCTGCCGCACGCAAGCGGAGGGCAAAAAATTGTCACTGATTTGCTCTTTTACCTCCAGCTCGCAGTGCAACAGGTGGTGTCCCGCCATCTGTGATGCGGCTGTGCGGGCGGCGCCTATAAGGGCCCGTGCAGTACCAAAAAGAGGGAGCCACCACCTCAAAACGCGTGGGATTGCTTCTCTTACCATCGCTTCTCCAGCGCCATAGAAAAAAGAAAACCTTAGAGAAATCGGTGCAGGAGACACGTGCTATCGTCCTCAAAATTTGCGAGGTCTGCAGTGCATGGCCGAGCAGCTGTACCCTGGATTGCGGTGTCGTATACCATGACGCGGCAGTATGGTGTTGAGATTATCTACCATGGTTTCCAAAATTAGATCCAGGAGCAGCGCATGGCCTTAACGCGCCGTTACTAATCCCGGAGACCGCTTACAATAGCCTCCACACCACGTCGTGGAACAATAGGCTGCGCAGCAACGCAGTTTTCCGCCGCTTCGCATCATGCTGCAGATCCCGTAAATTTCTTCAACTGACAGCACTTCACCAGCCGTATCAAACAGGAACTCAATAAGCGCAGCGAAAAGTAGCTTGCATGTCAAACACCGGCTTTTAAAACCTCTCTAACGCGACTATTCGTGTCGGGAGCGTTCATGCTGTCGTTTACCTCAAGCATGAACGTCATCGAGGTTTGATAAACGAAGCAATCGGAACTTCCCGAACGGGAATCGCTGGGTGCCCGCGCTACGCACTATTTAAAATTTCATTGTTTTTATGTGAAGGATTTCGAACTACAAGAATGGCTTCCCAAGAAAGACTTCAGCACTAGATTTTCGCTTAGGTTGTAACCGAGTATTGTCTACTAGCGTATGGGTTACTCGTCCTATGCCATTATCTCTTAGAAAATCTTCATCTGTTAGGATTATGATACCCGTTCGCAAATGATCTATATAACTGGTGGGCAGACCACATTATTTTTTGAAGGAATTCAAAAGGAAACACCAGGCATGTAATTGTCTCATTGTGGTGACGTGGATGAAGACTGCGATGGTGTGTCTAAAATCAAACTGTCTATTTGGCCAAAATTATGGCCGACAAGATAGAAAATGGAAACTACAGCAAGCAATGCACACTGTGCACTGATATTGGCGAAAACAGCGTCCCCCGTCGATAACCGCTAGAACACACTGTCTTATATACATCGCGCATCAAACTTGCCAGTGTTATTACTGGTCATCAAGCAAGCTATGGAATAAGCTCGACTGTTCACTCTTCACGCGTAATTTTAACAAAACAATTTACTGTGACCGTTAAGTTTCCAAAACACTGTAGGCGCAGTTTGAACTGACCATTGCTGACAGTTTTGTACTGCTAAAGTGAAATAAACCCGCGTGGCAATAGAATAGTATGACCTGAAAAAGGAACTTTCGATGGATACTGGTGGGAGTATCTTTTGACGAATTTCGCGCTTGGTATTACCGCAGTTTGTTCTTACACGAGTTTTCATTATTTACATTCCTTGGACCCCTCGTGTGATAACTGGGTACGGCGCATCGTATTTCTGAGTTTCACATAGTATTCATTCGAGAACAATGCTCGGATATAAATATGTCGAATTTGTTCCTAATGTTCAGGGCATCAGTGAAGTACTCTATTGCCATGAACATTTAAATATTAGCTGCCAGGAGGTGGTCGAGCAAGTGTCACTGTATACATGCGCGAAATATTGTTGTGGCGCTGCACTTGTGCACCAGCCTGCAACAAACACTTCTGTAGGCTCGTCTGTCAACCACTTTAAGTAACAATCCTCCACCTTAGAGGTGAAAACACAAGGAGCACGCGCATCTGCATGCAGTAGAACCGACAAGCTGGAGCGCTTGCTAGATTAGTAGCTTAAGAACATAACGTTTCAGGCGTAGACTACGGCGTTGTCTTTAGAAACTGGTAAAACGATGGTAGTTAGTGCGTGCAGTACGAAACGTTTGACTATCCATAGATTGCTCGGTCGGCTAACTTGCTTAGGTTACGAGAGCAACCATGCATTACCGAGTAAACATTTTTTGTCGTCTGAATAACCTGGAGTAGCGCAGCCGTTTTTTATGCCTACTTGATTAAGAACGCTTGCTGAAGAGTGAAGAAGAAAATGCATAACAGTGGATGAACTGCTCTTCTCAATATGTTGACATCATGTGGTTGACACAATATGTCACTTTGTAGTGGCACATGCCGGAACTCTGTAATAAATGAATTAGTTGGTCAGTCAGTCAAATAACTTTATTTCGTCCTGAGAAGACGAGAATGCCCCCATCAGGGGGTACCGTCTGGGGGCCCCACCCACGATGGCACCGGGAGGTTAAAGCTCTCGGCGAGTTCGCGGGCTCTCTGGACAGCCCCTTGCTGCTGGTCCTTTGCAGAGCTGGTGATAAGCTGGAGCCAGTCTTCCTCAGTGAAGAGAGACCCTGGGCCCCCGTGCAAGTCGTGACACTGCCACAGCATGTGCTGGAGGGTTCACCTCGAATGACCACAACGCGGGCAGCGTGGGTCTATTCTGCCTACAAGTTTTGACCAAATAAACGGACATGGATACGTGTTTGTAACATTCGAAGGGTGATTGCCTGTGGTCTGTTTAGATGTAGGTGTGGAAGCGGAAACTTCCTACGCCCTAGCTGATAGTGCTTACAGACCTTGTTGAAAGTGAGAAGAGGGTCCCTTTGCCACTGCCCTCCCTCAGCCTCCGAGTGCCCACTTCCGGCGCGGTGTGTTAGACCTCGTGCCTTGGAGTGTGAAATTTTGTTGGCGTTTGGGATGGTTTCGTGAGCATCACTGCCCACATGACCAGGGAACCAAATTATATGCTTTTTGCCTGTCCAATACGCAGCTGAGAGAACGCGCGCGGCTTATTTGCACACCGAGCCTTTCATAAATGCTCTAGTGGCGGCTCGCGAGTCCGTGTAAATAGTAGAACGGTTTGTTGTGGCCATGGCGATGGCCACTGCCACCTGTTCGGCTTTGTCGGCATCCGAAGTTTCGAGCATTAGGGATGTCAGCAGCTCTCCACGTAACGACGTAGCTGCTGAAACAAAGTGATAGGAAGCTGCGTATTGCGCTGCATCAACGAAGGCGACATTGTCCTCAATCGTAGCCACTGTTTGAAGAAGGGCTCTGGCCCTTGCTTTGCGTCTGCTACAGTTGTATTGGAGGTGCATGTTTCTAGGTACCTGAGATACTATATACATTTCCCTGACTTTGATAGGGAGGGCGCACTCCCTTTGTCTGGCGATGGGAGACCGTATACTAATATGCCCCAGTAACTGTCTGCCAGCCTCCGTGGAAGCCAGTCTTGCAACTTGGGTGACCTGTTGTGGCTCTACTATTTCGCTGAAGGTGTTGTGGACACCCAGTGCCAATAGATCTTCTGTACTGGTGCTGTGTGGGAGACCCAGTACCTTCTTTATGTTCTTGCGAATTATTCACTCTAATCGGGCTTCATCTCTCCTGCTCCATTTGTGGGCCAGGGCGATGTAGTAGATGTGGCTCATTAGGAAGGCGTGAAAGAGTCTACGAAGGTTCTCCTCCGATAACCCCACTTGTTTGTTGGCCACCCTCGTGATTAATTTTGTCATGGAATTGGCTTTGGCTGCGATGCGTTTTAACGTGTAGGCGTTACTGCCATCCTCCTCCAGGAACATACCGAGGATTCCAACTTTCTTTACGATCGGAATAATAGAGCCGTTTGTTGTGGTGATCAAGATATTGAGGAAAGTTCCTTTCTTCGCACCAAGTGTTGGCCGGTAAAGGAGCAGTTCCAATTTATTAGCCGACAAGCATATTTCTGCCTTGTGAAGAAATTCTTCGACAACCCTAATCGCTGTTTGTAATCGCTCTTAAATTTGCCCATCACTACCTCCCTCGCACCAGACGGTGATGTCGTCAGCGCAGAAGGCGTGACCGAGACTTTCAATCTCGGCCAGACTGTGGGAAAGGGCTCTTGGCGATAAGTTGAATAGAAATGGGGATAGCAATGCCCCTTGTGGAGTGCCTCTGGGTCCAGGATCAAACATCTTCGAGCCGAGAGATCCCAGGCGAATGGTAGCTTTTCTGTTCTTAAGAAATGAGCTGATGTAGTTGTAAAAATGTTCTCCTAGACCCGCTTATTTAATGAATGAAGTATGTGAAAGTGCTTGATCTTGTCGAAGGCCTTTTCCAGGTCAAGTGCCAGAACAGCTCTGGTGTCTCTGGAGATCCTACCAATGATCTTGTGTTTTAAAAGCAACGTTGAATGGCCTGAATCCACTTAGAATAAATGAGAAGAGATTGCTTTTCTCAGCAAATTTAGTGGCCCGCTTGAGCATAACGTGCTCGGCGACCTTCCCTACACATGAAGTGAGAGATATCGGCCAGAGCAAGCCAAACTCCAGGGGTGTCCCCGGCTTCGGAATGAGGATGACGGTCGCGTCGCGCCACTTTATTGAAACCTCGCCGGTCTCCACACCTCGTTGATTTTATTTGTTAGAAGCTCGATCTCCTCATCAGGTAAATTCTTTAGGAATTTGTTACTGATCCCATCGGGACCTGGAGCTGATCTGCCGTTTAGCTCATATAGAACCTCTCGTACCTCTGCGCACGTGAAGGGAAAACGAAGAGGGTCTGTTCCGTTCTCTGGCAAAGCAGGAGGGTAGTCATTGTGTGTGGCGGGTTCTGTGCAAAGATATCTCGAGGCGAGCTCATCAATAATTTGTGTCTCTGTCAACCAGATTTCTTTAAGTTCTGGATAAGTCTGTCAATTGTAAGCTGCTGATTGGTTTTGGATTGTTTATCTCCCAGTAGATGTTTGAGGAGGTTCCACTTCGCACCACTCCTCATTTGCCCGTTGACGGCATTGCAGTCTTCGTCCTATTGCTGTCGAGCTAACGTTTCACTATGCTCATCTATCTGCCTATTAAGTTCAGCGATATTTTTGCGTAGGCGTCGATTTAGTTTCTGCATTTTATATTGAGCCTGCACCACGTTTTTAGCCTCCAGAAGGTGGGCTAATCGACTGTCCATGCGCTCTATCTCTCTTTCTGTCTTCACTTCCTTTGTGTAAGCAGCAACGTCTTCTTTGAGGCGAATGATTAATTTGTTTAACGAGTTGTATTTATTCTCGCCTTGCTTTCTGATAGCTCTAAAAAGATCCCAATCTGTGACGTGAAATTTTCTGAGCGGTGGGAAGAGATTGTTATCGCGAGGCTGGTAATGTAGTGATCACTACTAAGATTCTCTTGTAAGTTAGTCCATATGGATTCCTCTGCATTCCTAAACGTGGAAATCTGGTGTGGAATCCCTGCTGACCAAATTGCCTATTCTGGTGGGGTATCGTGGATCGGTGACCAATGTGAGACCACAAGCTATGATCTGTGCTGCGAGGGCTTTACCTTTTGCGGTATCCTTGATATAGCCCCATCTTGATGATGCGCGTTGAAGTCTCCTGCTATGATGAGCGTTCGATCACCTACAATTTTCCACGCTTTGTGGAAATGAGCATGAAACGTCTCTTTTCTGTCGGCTAGTGAGCTGTAAACTTTTAAAATAAAAACAGATTGCTTAAGTTTAGCACTCGCGATGAGCTCGATCATAATGTGTTAAATTTTTAAGTCTGGCCTAACGTCATGACGTAAATAGGCGAGATACTTTGAGACGAGTGTCGCTACACCCCTCTTGCCATCCTTTAAATACGCTTCTGCATTATAGTGACGAAGAACGATGACATCGGTGAGCGTTTCCTGGGGGAGTACTACTGATGGCCTTTCGGTAACAAAGCTAAGAAAGTGTTGCAGTACTGCTTTTCTTTTGCGGAAGCTGACGCAATTCCATTGCCAGATTACTAGATTGCTTGCATTATCCATTTTACTGACTCGAAGGGGCTGTACCATGTAGTGCGTGCTGCCTGTATGATCCTAAAATTTGAAGCCTCGCGGTGTGCTCGGTCAGTTGGAGCCTGATAGGAGTAATTTCAGCAACAACGTCATTTCTTAGCTTTTCAAGCAGTGTTGGATGCTTGAGACGTTAAGCGCCTTCTCGTCCATGGGCTGAGGGCCTGCCCTGCGTTTTGCGCCTTTGTTGACGGACGCTGTGGCTGCGGTAGCTTGATCGCTAGACGCGCTCTTTCGCTGCGGCATTTCTTGCAAGATTGACATAATATCAGCTAATTCCTGTAGAAGATACGCATTCTCGTGCTCTAGTGATTGTAGTTTGTCTCGTGTTTGCTGTGACAGTCGCCCTGGTTGCGCGCAGGCATGGGCCTGACCTGTTCCGGCTGCCTTGTCAACCCAGGTAGGTTGCGAGTTGAAGCCACCCCGGGAACTCCGAGAGTGTTCCATGGCAGTGTTCCTTGGAGCAGCCGCACCTTGTGTCTTGGTAGGAGCGGTGATTTCCTGGTTTCCGGCATTGCTTGTAGCGTTCTTCGTCTTGTGACCACCTTTCCTTCTTTTAGGGGCGAAGCTCCCCAAAGCGGCACCCGTTCGTCCCTCGTAGTACGTAACATGTCTCACGCTTTGACCTCCAAGGGGGTGCCGGTGGGAGTTTCCTTCTGTGCGTTGTTGAACAATAAAAAAATCGCAGCGTTCGCGTTAACTAAAATAGAAATTCTTCTGTCTCTCATTCCCCATTAGCAGCCATTAGCATGTACATTGAGCAGTATCGGACAAGAAAAGGTTGCTAAGTTATACTTGCTGGACGTAACCTCCTTCGTTTCAGAAAGGTTTAGCGAGCGTTGGGCCGCAATGCCATGAATGCAGTTAACTAGTATATACTATGAACTGATGATGATGTGTGGCGCTTTATGGCGCAAAGGCCAATTGAAGGCCAAACAGCGCCATTTCAATGAGTATAGAGATGTGGACAATGATATGTTGCGTGGCTATATAGGGGCCTTAAAACTCCTCGCGATAATGCGGGCAAAAACATGAGTAATAAAGACATGACAGTGACGTGATATGCATAGTAAAAAGGGTGACAAGGGTTTTGATAATACAAAAGTTAAAAATACTTGGCACTAGCACAAGTGCCTCATCAGTGCTCTTGTGTCAGAGGGCTGTGAGGCGAGTGTTTTCTTGTATAGCCACCGCAGCAAAAACCTCTCTGCAGAGGTCGTGCTACGGGATGCCCGTGTATATGATACCAAAACTATGAATTTCTTTGAAAAACGCTAACAATGATTTATGACTAAAAAGCGGTTCCCTACCAACGAAAATTGCAGGGTGTAAAGGTATATGTTGTCGGTAGGATAATGGAAAGTGTTGTTTTCTTAGAGTGTCCAATTGTTTGAACTGAGTTAAAATGTGGAGAACTGTTAGTGCTTCACCACATCTGTCACACAATGGCGGATTGCCACCGGACAAAAGATAGGTGTGTCGTGTATGTGTGTGCTATGCTGAGCCTTGTTAGTGTTACCTCTATTAGACGTGATTTGATACTGGTGGCCGATGGCCAAGGTGTGGCTTGATACCGTGTAGCTTGTTTTGTGTGTGTCTATCCCACTTGCTCAGCCAGTAGTCTCTGAGCTTTCGTTGGAGAGACGGCCTAAGATCAAGGGGCGAGATCGATGTGGGTGTGGTGGAACTGATTTCGTGGATGGATGCAGCAAGCTGATCCGCCATCACGTTGCCTTGGATCTCACGGTGCCCTGGCACCCAGCACACTACAACATGTTGTTCGAGTGTGTAGAGTGTGCATAAAATAGTGTAGAGTGAGATGACAACAGGGTTTTTTTGTTTTTTAGGATTGTCCAGAGCCGTCACCACACTGAGCGAATCCGTGTAAATTACTGCTTTTTGTATTTGTGATTGCTTGATGTGTTTAGCCGCCACAAGTATCGCATAAGCTTCTGCTGTGAAGATACTTCTGCCTGGATGTAGAGGGCCAGCATCCGAAAAGGATGGGCCGACAGCAGCGTAGAACACAGAGGAGTTAGACTTAGAGGCATCTGTAAAGAACTAAGGACGTGTGTATTTGTGTTGAAGTTCCAGGAAGTAGTTTCAGATATGGGCAATAGGTGCATGTTTTGTAACTTCTAGGAAAAACACATCGCAGTCTACAATCTGCCACTGCCATGGTGGCAGGTATACTACAGGAGCCATTAAAGTGTGTTCAAGTGACACTCCAGTTTTCTCAGTTACGCCCTTCAGGCGAACTGAGAAGGGCTGCCTCATTGAAGGCCTGTTTTGAAACAGAATAGAGCTCGACAAATCGTTATTAGTGGAGTAAGAAGGGTGCTTCTTGTCTGCTTTCACCTTAAGAAAATATACAAACGACATGTAAGTTCTTTGTAGATGAAGCAGTCATTCATTTTACTCAACGAAAAGGCTTTCTACGGGACTGGTGCGAAAAGCACCCGTAGAAAGGCAGATGCCCAAATGGTGCACGGGATCCACCATCTTCAAAGCATTTTGAGTCGCAGACTGATAAACTACGGCCCCATGATCTAAGCGTGTGCGAATGAAGCTCCTATACAAGTTCAATAGACATTGCCTGTCGCTACCCCACGTAGTACGTGACAACACTTTAAGAACACTCATGGCTTTTATACATTTTCATTTTAGATACTTAATTTGCGGTACGAAGGTCCACTTGTTGTCCATAATTAGGCCTAAGATTTTATGTTCGGCATTAACAGACAGACGTTGACCATTCAATTGAATGTCAGGTTCTGAGTGCATACCTCTCTTTCGGGAGAACAAGACACATGTGCTTTTTGTGGGTTCAGTCGGAATCCATTTTCTTCTGCCAATTTAGAGACCTTGTTCAAAGCTAGCTGAACCTGCCGTTCACACATTGCCAGGTTGCATGACTTAAAGCCAAGCTGGACATCATCGACATATGTACAATAGAACATATTGCGGGGGATGGAAAGGTGCAAGGAATTCATTTTGATAATAAAAAGTGTACAACTAAGTACAAGGCCTTGCGGTACTCCCGTTTCTTGAACAAGTAGTTGGGAGAGAATACTTCCCACACGCACACGGAATGTCCGATTGGACAAGTAAATCACGTTTATGAAAAGCATTCTACCGCGCACATCCAGGTGAGACAAGTCTCCTAATATGTCAAAACGCCATGTTGTGTCGTAAGCCTTTTCGATATCGAGAAACAGAGAAAGAAAGTATTGTTGGTGAACGAAAGCGTCTCGGATCTGTGCCTCGATACGCACCAGATTCTTGGTGGTAGTTCTACCCTCTCGAAACCAACATTGGTATTGGTCAAGCAGATTGTGTGTTTCAAAGAAATACAAAAGTCGGCGGTTTATCATTTTTTCATAAAGTTTACAAAGGCAGCTGGTTAGTGCAATTGGCCTCTTGAAACAGAGGAAGGGTCCTTGCCCTGTTTCAATACAGGAATAACAATGGCTTCTTTCCAGGAAGTAGGTATGGTGCCCGAAAGCCAGATAAGATTGTATAGGGAGATTAAAGTTTTTTGCGTTTCAAGCGGCAGGTTTCTCAACATTTCATACATGACATGGTCGTGGCCTGGGGCAGAATTACTGCAGGAATTAAGTGATGTTTGTAGCTCAGCTAAGTTGAAAGGTTGGTTGTATGCCTCGTATTTTGTACACTTGTATTCCAGTTTCTGCTTTTCGATTTTTGCTTTGTATCTTAGAAAAGCTTCAGTATAGTGTGACGAGCTAGATACCTGCTCGAAGTATGCACCGAGGAAGTTCGCCTGATCTTCCAGGCTGTCACCCTGTGTGTTTACGAGTGGGAGTGACTGCACTTGTGTTCCTGCTACTCTACCAACCATGTTCCAGACTTTAGCCTCTTGGGTATATGAATTAATCCCCAATAAAAACTTGTGCCAGCTTTCTCTTCTGGCCTGCCAACGCATTCTCCTGGCCTGAGACTTCATTTTCTTAAAAATGGCAAGATTTTCAGCTATCGGTGAGTTCCGAAGCACCCTTCAAGCTTTGTTTTGCTACCTGCGTGAATTTTGGCACTCCGAGTTCCACCATGGCACAGGTCGTTTTCCATGATGTCCATTCGTTTGTGGTATGCTTTTTGTTGATCCATCAATCAGAGACACTGTAAAGTAGTCGACAGCCGCATCAATGCTTAAAGTGCATATGTCGCGCCAATTTATATGTGTGAAGGTATAAAACTGTTCCCAGTTGGCTTTGCTTATTAGCCATTTCGGAACCTGGGGTGGGCATTCAGTTGATGTAGGTGTGCTCAAAACTACGGGAAAATGGTCACTTCCGTAGGAATTAGTGATAAATTTCCAGTGAAGTAGAGGCACAAGCTATGGAGATACTATGCTTAGGTCTATTGAGAAATAGGTATTGTTAGCGAGGTTATAATAGGTTGGTTCTTTTCGATTCAGGAGACGTGCGCTTGAAGAGAGAAGAAACTGTTCAATCAGTCGACCTCGGGCGTCACAACGAGAGTCACCCCATAGCCTGTTATGTGCATTAACGTCCCCTAGAACAAGATAGGGTTCGGGAAGTTCATCCATCAAAGACTGGAATTCATGTTTGCGTAGTTGAATATGTGGAGGTATGTATATAGAGCAAACGGTGACAAGTCTGCCCAGAAGCACCACTCGAACAGCCACTGCCTCAAGAGACGTTTGGAGTTTCAAGTGTTTACATGGTAAAGCTTGCCTAACTATAACAGCTACACCTCCAGGTGATGCCACGGCATCATCACGGTCCTTTCGGAAAATAGTGTAACCGCGTAGAAAGTTGGTGTGTTTAGATTTTAAGTGTGTTTCCTGTACACACAGCACTTTTGGTGAGTGAATGTGTAGAAGTTCTTGGACATCGTCGAGGTTTGGGAGAAGGCCTCTGACATTCCATTGTAGAATCTGTGTTTCCAAATTCTATGGAAAGTGATGCTGTGTGTACGAAAATGAAGTGGCTGTTCAAGTGGAAAGTTGTAACTTAAGTAGCAGGGCCGTCGTCGGGCCCTGTTACTGGTTTCTTGGTTCTTTTAGCGTGCTCTATGGAGCCACGCCGCGTTTCCGGCACCTGAGGTACCGTGTTTGTGTCCATTGCCTCTTGTGAAGCACTGGACGCCCGCGTACGCGAGCTACTGTTCCGTATTTGCGACCTCGCCTGGTGAGACGTGGTCGGTCGGCCCGACGACCCTGGAGTCACCCGAGTCTCTGGCTTGGTAGGTGGAGCAGGCTTGGCTGCTTTCACCATGGGGGCGGCCACCACTCCCGATGGCTCACTTTGCGTGGGCCTAGGTAGTGGCGGAGGGTGATGCGACGCTGCCCCCTGACGCGCCGCGTCAGCGTAAGTTGTGCCGTGAAAAGCCGAACACCTTCGGCGTGCTTCCTTGAAGGAGATAATTTCGCGAATCATTAGTGTAATAATGTCTTTTTCTTTTTTCCACTGTGGACAAGAACGTGAATATGACGCGTGGTCTCCGTCAGAGTTTACACAATGTAGGGTTTCATTACATTTGTCAAAGATGTGGCCTTGGGCACCGCATTTGGCAAAAGCAAGTCGACCACGACAGCTCTGAGACCCATGGCCAAACCTTTGACACTGGTAACATCGGCGGGTGTTTGGTATGTAGGGTCTGATCGGTGTCTTTGCATAGCCAGTTTCTATTGTTTGTGGTAGTTCACTGGTGGCAAAAGTCAGTACCAAGTGTTTCGTGGGGATTAGCTGATTGTTCCTTCGGATGACGATTCGCTTCACATTGGTCACATTCTGTTCTTTCCAGCCCTCGAGGATGATGATGATAATGAGTAGTTTTTAGTGGCGCAAGGGCCAATTGATGGCCAAAGAGCGCCATTTCAATTGACTACAGATATGAACAGTGGTATGGTGCGTGGCTGTAAAGGGGCCTTAAAATTCCTCGCTCTAACGCGGGTTAAAACATGAAAGTAATAAAATAATGACAGTGGCGTGACATATGTGTAATGATAGTGAATGGCAAAATGTCATGATAATAAAACCATGATGAAGATGTAGTCACTTCAGCCACGACCACTCTATATGATGATATATGGTGTTTTTTGGCGCAAGGGCCATTTGATGGCCAAAGAGCGCCAGTTCATGAGACAGGAATGTGGACAATGGTTGTGATTAGCGGCTGTATAGGGGCCATATCATTCCTCGCAGTAAAGCGGGTAAAACATACAAGTAATAAAATCATGACTATGCCGTGAAAGGTGTGCATGGTGTGAATAGGTGACAAAAGTTGGTGATAATGAAAAACGATGGTGGACATGTATGGCATTAGCACAAGTACCTCACACGTTAGTACCCTTGCGTGCAAGGGTCGTGAGGCAAGTGCTTTCCTGTGTAGCCACCGCAGCAGAAACCTCTCTAGAGAGGTCATGCTACGGTATGCCCGGGTATATGATATGAAAATTATGAATTTCCTTTAAAAACGCTAATAATGATCTGTGACTAAAAAGCGGTTCCCTACCGACGAACATGGCAGGGTGTAAAGGTATATGTTGTCGGTAGGGTAGTGGGAAGTGTTGTCTTCTTAGAGTGTCTAAATGATTACATTCAATTAAACGTGAATAACTGTTAATGCCTCACCACATTTATCACACAATGGTGGATCACCACCAGACAAAAGATGTGTGTGTGTCGTGTATATGTGTCCTATCCTGAGTCTTGTTAGTGTTACCTCTGTTAGACGTGATTTTGATACTGGTGGCCACTGGCCAAGGTGTGGCTTGATAACGTGTAGTTTGTTTTGTGTGTGTGTATCCCACTTGCTCTGCCAGTAGTCCCTGAGGTTTCGTTTGAGAGAGTGCTTCAGATCAAGGACCGGGATCGATATGGATGTAGGGGCAGTGTTTTTGTGGACGGATGCAGCGAGCTGATCCGCCCTCACGTTGCCTTGGATCTCACGGTGCCCTGGCACCCAGCACACCACAACATGTTGGTTGAGTGTGTAGAGTGTGCAAAATATGGAGTAAAGTGAGACAAGGACAGGGTTTTTTTGTTTTTTTAAGACTGTGCAGAGCCGTTACCACACTGAGGGAGTCTGTATAAATTACTGCTTTTTGTATTTGTAATTGTTTAATGTGTTTAGCTGCCACAAGTATCGCGTAAGCTTCCGCTGTGAAGATACTTGTGCCTGGATGTAGAGGGCCAGCATCCGAAAAGGAAGGGCCAACAGCAGCGTAGGACACAGAGGAGTTAGACTTAGAGGCATCTGTAAAAAACTCAGGACGTTTGTATTTGTGTTGAAGTTCCAGGAAATATGTTCGGATATGAGCAATGGGCGCATGTTTTGTAACTTCTAAAAAAGACACATCACAGTCTATAGTCTGCCACTGCCACGGTGGCGGGTATGCTACAAGAGCCATTAAACTGTGTTCGAGTGACACTCCAGTGTCCTCAGCTAGACCCTTCAGGCGAACTGAGAAGGGCTGCCTCATTGAAGGCCTGTTTTGAAAAAGAATGGAGCTCGACAAGTCATTAATAGCAGAGTATGAGGGGTGCCTCTTGTCTGCTTTCACCTTAAGGAAGTATACAAAGGACATGTAGGTTCTTTGCAGATGAAGCGACCACTCATTTGACTCAACATAAAGGCTTTCTACGGGGCTGGTGCGAAAAGCACCCGTAGAAAGGCGGATGCCCAAATGGTGCACGGGGTCCAGCATCTTCAAGGCACTTTGAGTAGCAGACTGATAGACAACGGCCCCATAATCTAAGCGGGTGCGAATGAGGCTTTTATAGAGGTTCATGAGGCATTGCCTATCACTGCCCCAGGTAGTACGTGACAACACTTTAATAACATTCATGGCTTTTAAACATTTTGTTTTTAAATACTTGATGTACGGTATGAACGTCAACTTGTTGTCCAAGATTAAGCCTAAGAATTTATACTCGGCTTTGACAGACAGACGTTGCCCGTTCAGTAGAATGTCAGGTTCCGAGTGCATGCCTCTCTTTCGAGAGAACAAGACACACGTGCTCTTTTGTGGGTTCAGTCGGAATCCGTTTTCCTCTGCCCATTTGGAGACCTTGTTTAAACCTAACTGAACCTGTCGCTCACACATTACCAGATTGCAAGATCTAAAGCCAAGCTGGACATCGTCGACATATGTACAATAAACATATTGCGAGGGATGGACAAGTGCAAGGAATTCATCTTGATGAGAAAAAGTGTGCAACTAAGCACGCCACCTTGTGGCACGCCTGTTTCCTGGACAAATGTTTGAGAAAGCACACTGCCCAGACGGACACGGAATGTCCGGTTTGACAGGTAGCTTTCGATTATATAAAACATTCTTCCGCGCACACCAAGGTGGGACAGGTCTCTTAGGATTCCAAAACGCCATGTTGTATCATACGCCTTTTCGATATCGAGGAACACAGAGAGAAAATATTGTTTATGGACAAAGGCGTCTCTGATCTGTGCCTCGATACGAACAAGATGGTCTGTGGTGGATCTACTTTCTCGAAACCCGCACTGAAATGGGTCGAGCAAATTGTTTGTTTCAAGGATATAAACAAGTCGGCAGTTTATCATTTTTTCGAATACTTTGCACAAGCAGCTTGTAAGTGCAATAGGCCTATAACTTGAAAGCTAAAGAAGGGTCCTTGCCCTCTTTCAAAATGGGAATAATAATAGCCTCTTTCCAGGAGCTAGGGATAGTGCCAGAAAACCAGATAGCATTGTACAAACAAAGTAGGGTTTTTCGTGTTTGGGCTGGTAGGTTTTTTAGCATTTCATACACCACACGGTCAAAACCTGGGGCAGAAGTGCTGCAGGAGTTTAGAGATGTTCGGAGCTCCGCTAGACTGAAAGCTTGGTCATATGCCTCGTATCTAGTAGATTTGTGTTCGAGTTTCTGCTTTTCTATTCTTGTTCTGTATTTTTGGAAAGTGTCAGTATAGTGGGACGAGCTGGATACCCGTTCAAAGTGTGCCCCGAGGAAGTTTGCCTGATCTTCCAAGGTATCCCCTTGAGTGTTTACAAGTGGAAGTGTGGTGTACTTGTTTCCCTGCTATCCTACCGACCATGTTCCAGACATTAGCCTCCTGTGTGTATGAATTGACCCCTGATAAAAACTTCTGCCAGCTTTCTCTTCTGGCCTGCCGACGCGTTCTCCTGCCACGAGATTTTATTTTCTTAAAGCTCTCAAGGTTTTCCGCTGTCGGCGAGTTGCGCAGCAACCTCCATGCCCTGTTTTGTTCCTTTCGCGCATTCTGACACTCAGTGTTCCACCACGGGACGTGTCGTTTGCCGGGCAGTCCAGATGTTTGTGGAATGCACTTGGCTGCTGCGTCAGTAAGAAAAGCCGTGAAGAACTGCACAGCTTCATCTATGCCTAATTCGCATATGTCGGTCCAACTTAGGTGTGTAATCTTTTGAAATTGTTCCCAGTCGGCTTTGTTCACCAGCCATTTGGGAACATGTGGAGGATATTCATATGTTATTGGTGTACTCAAAACTAAAGGAAAATGGTCACTTCCGTATGGGTTATTTATGACTTTCCACTGAAGTAATGGTACAAGTGAAGGAGATGCGATACTGAGGTCTATGGAGGAGTAAGTATTGTTTGCAAGGTTATAATATGTTGCCTGTTTTCTATTCAACAGACAAGCACCTGATGAAAAGAGGAACTGTTCAATGAGACGACCTCGTGCATCACATCGACAGTCACCCCATAAACCGCTGTGCGCATTCAGGTCCCCTAGAACCAAATAAGGTTCTGGTAACTCATCTATTAAAGACTGGAAATCATGTTTTTCCAGGCGGTGTTGCGGCGGTATGTATAGAGAGCAGATGGTGACGAGCTTATTCAATAGAACTGCTCGAACAGCCACTGCCTCTAGGGGTGTTAGTAGTGGTAGATGACTGCATGCTACTCCTCGATTAACTATAATGGCTACACCACCAGATGACGCCACAGCATCATCTCTGTCCTTTCGGAAGACAACATATTGACGCAAGAAACTTGTATTCTTGGATTTTAAGTGTGTTTCCTGTACACACAGCACTTTTGGAGAATGTTTGTGTAGAAGTTCTTGGACATCGTCGAGGTTTCGAAGTAGTCCTCTGACGTTCCATTGTATAATTTGGTGTCTCCATTATGGGAGTAAAGAAGTGCTGTGTGTACAAAATGAGTGTGGCTGGTGTCTAAAGAGAGAAGTGATTTATCTTACAGAGCCTTTAGAAGGCCCTGTAATTACCGTTTTTGTCTTTTTAGAGCGGTCGAGGGAACCCCGCCGCTCCTTTGGCGGCAGTCTGCGCCGGTGCAGTTGAAGTGTCCATCGCTCAGAGAGGCGACAGATAATGTTTTCGTTGTAGGCTTCGTCGTAACAGACTGGAGCCTTAAACCCCACCGGGCTGGAGGTCGAGGGGACCTCTTTAGTTTGTGTGGTGCCCTGGCTGCTGCCAAGGTTCACAGGAGCTTTCGGTGGGGCTGTATTCAAGGAGGGTAGGGCAGCCGAGGCTGCTCCCCCCATGGGGGCTTGTGGCGTTTGCCTCGGCACGCTAGGCGCGGTCCGGGCAACTGCCAAGGGCCTTTGTGGTGCCGCCCCTCGTTGCACCACTTCGGCAAAAGGTGTTTTTAGTGCTAATGATAACGAGACCCGTTGTCTTGCTTCCCTGAATGTGATATTTTCCTTAACTTTTATAGTGATTATTTCTTTTTCTCTTTTCCAGGCTGGGCACGCTCTGGAGTATGCGGGGTGACTACCTTCACAGTTAGCACAGAGGACCTCGTCATGACTACATTCATCAGCGCTGTGGCCGGTTGTGCCACACTTAGCACACATCAGCTGTCCTCGGCAGCTCTGGGATGCATGACCAAATCGCTGGCATTTGAAACAACGCCTCGGGTTTGGAATGAAAGGTCGGACATGGAGTTTTACATAGCCAGTTTCGAGACTTTCAGGTAAAGTGTTGAATTGAAAGTGAGTATCAAGTGCTTTGTTGCTATTTCATTGTTGTTACGTCTGATTTTGATGCGCTGGACATGTATCACACCTTGGTCCTTCCATCCATCAAGAAGCTCTTCTTCACTCAGTGTCATCAAGTCTTCGTCCGATACCACGCCCTTCACTGTATTCATAGTACGATGTGCGCTCACCGAGACGGGGATGTTACCAAAGGCTACAAGTGCGAGAGTTTATTGTACTGTTCTTTGTCTTTTAGTTCGAGAAGCAGATCACCACTTGCCATCTTCGTGGCCTTATAACCGGTTCCAATGGTTTCTCTCAAGCACTTAGCTACAAGGAAGGGTGAGATTGTTCTAGCTTTTGTAGATGATTGTTCGCAGTGGAGAACATGGTATTTTGGAAAAGTTTTCTATGTTTTTGGGCCAAGGTAGTAGAGTTGCGTCGGTGCGTACCCTTTTCGAGGCACGATCAGTTAGAGAGGGGTCGAGGATCCCATGGGAAAATGTGGATTTTTCGGTAACAGCGCCTACCACCCACCACGGAGTCCAACAAGGGGACGTGGCAGAGCATGTGGGCATGTCTGCGCAACGCCAGCAGTACGCAGTTACTATAACCCAATATGGTTTACCCTAGTTTGGATAGCCACACAAGGTTAACCCTTGCCGCCAGGAAAAAACGGAAGTAAAATGAAGTGAGGAGAAGACAGGAAAGATGTAAAGTGAGAACAAAAGACGAAGATATAGGGAGAGAGAGATAGGAAAAGGCGACTGCCGATTTCCCCTGGGTGGGTCAGCCCAGAGGTGCCGTCTACGTGAAGCCAGGCCAAAGGGGTGTGTTGCCTCTGCCGGGGGGCCTTTAAGGTCCAATCACCCGCGTCGGCTCAACCCCCAGGATCCCCTTTTCCCCGGACACGGCTCAGCCACGCACGGCTAGGCGTGGAGGGAGTCAAAACTCCCCCGTTAGCTCGGGTCCGTGGTGTCGCTACACACCAAACGCCTGCTTGCGCAGGCGCCCCTGCGGGGACGACCACTCTATAGG